>OY829330.1:6845280-7445280 GCA_963691655.1 Toxonevra muliebris
GGTCATCCATGTCAGACAGGCTGTTGAGGAGCAGTCACTAAGACTTGTCCCGCCTAATCCAGAATGTCATGCGTCACCGTGGTCATGGATGATTTGCAACCAGGGGTAAACGGTTGTATTCTAAGGGCGCCTTTCTAAAACCGGGCCGCATCAGAAAGTCACTGTGGCCTTGTCATGGTATTGGGCTCAGCTATGGTCGACCTTTCCCTCATAAACTTCGTAGCCGGGACGTTTTCGTCTTTCAGACGCGAGCTAACGGCCGAATCCTATAATCATGATACTCAAAAAACAAATAAAAACGCGGGAACCGCAAATGAAGTGGCAACCATGCCAGAGCAAATGCTACGTGATGATTTGCCAATAAGTACAATAGTAGAAAAAGACCTTCTACGGCAGGTCGAATTAGGCTCAAAGACTTGCAAGGATCAAGCACTAGTCGTAGAAGAATACCTTGACCCACCAGGTGGTCAAACCAGGCCAGGCGGCGATCTCGAAAGAATCCCTTTCGGGACGAAGAAACAGAGACGACAAGTGCCGGTGGTAGAAGAGGGACACCGTCCACATCGGTGGAAAAGAACAAAAGTGGTCCCGAGTCCACACTCAGAGGCGAAGGTGGAGAAGTAAACACCACTTCTCTACTTAAGCCAAATACTGAGGACACGGGCGAAAGGCAGAATCCGTGGTTGCAAAGCAAAGTAATGATAACATTACCCCTCCACAGCGTCCGGGTCCGAAGAAGGTCATTTCTGGGAATCAGGCACGTTTGGTCACAGGAAAAATTCCTGGTTAGGGTGTCAGGTATGCGAGCGCCATATAAAAAGCTCTCGGGTAACTGTACTGCCCAAGGAATATACGCAGCAATTGCACAATCCTGAGAAGCTTACGGATCTGGAAGAGGCGAGAGTGGGCGAAATAACGAAGGGCTGAACTGCTCCCCTCATATTTAGTGGCATCCACTTCCAGCCGGGACACCTGCTGATAGACTGCAGCAATGATACCGCAACATGGCTCCAGCAGGCGATACCGTGTCTAGAAGGATGGAGTGGTATGGAGTTAAAGACGTGTCTTGGGAAAGATATCCCCAAGACACTCAACATCTACATATTACTGGTAAGACAAGTGCTCATAAAAGCTCAGAATGTGGGAGAAAACACTACAATCTGAAAATTTATCTCCCGGAGTGAGGTTGAAAGCGGACAAATGATAACTATTGCTGTGGACGAGGTATCCCTCGAAAAAAATAACTATATAACTATAGGTTCGGGCAGGTGAAGGTACACCACCGTAAGGACGCCTCGGCATCTGGGGGGGACAAAGGGGGGTAGATGACTCGATGGATAAGCGCAATGCTTAGGGCGCGAATAGCAGAAACTAAAGTGGATTCATCCATAATAAGACTCCAGACCACAAAAGGGTGCCCACAAGGGGGCACCTTTTGTGGAGTTTAGTAGTTAACTCATTAAGTCCTAATAATGCGTAAAAACACAAAACAGAAGTATATTTTAATGCAGATAAAAAAAAGTTACCGGAACACGTAATCGCTATTAGGGTAAAGTGGCCTGCATCACTATTTTTTTGTACTTTTTCCAAAAAACCCATTTTGTCAAAAGTGCCCCAGGCACGGGGCACATTTGACAAAGGTTAATAACTTTGTCATACGTCTATATATATGTATAAAAATTAAAATATATGTGTATATCTCGAAATAACAGTGAAACCTCAGCAGAGATTGACACAAATTTGTACAATGATACATTATTATTTTATTACCTACTTTTATATTATTTTTCTGTTCTGACTATTATTATTTGCCCTTTATTTATCAAAATTTTCATTTGCAATTTCATAAGATAGGCATTGTCTGAGGTTAAAATTACAAGTGGGTGTGGCACCTCCCATACGAACTTTTTTTTTTTGTATTTATCTAGAACCATTTAGGGTACAGTACTGAAATTTCGCGGAAGGACGTCGATTGACAATGTCATACTACAGGAAAAACGTGGATGGAATTGGAATAGGGGTGAAACTCGAAAATTTAGTATGAAAGACTTTAAATGTAGTCTTATTTACCTCATATTTTTTGGAGGCTGATGTGACCGTTTCATGCTTATTTCTAATATCTGAAATAGCTCTCTTCACTTTCACATCGATTTGTCTTTTTAGCTACGTACCATATCTTAAAGAATGTAGAAATAGAAAATATAAGAATTGTATTGTAAATCTGCAATATAGGGAACAATTGATATATGTCAAATGTGCCCTATTCGCAAAAGTCAAATGTACCCCAAAAGCTCTTAATGATTTGTTTCTTCTTTTTCAATTTATCTTGTTTTATGTTCACAAAACTCACTTTTATTTTGTTAACATTAAAGGGCAGTGCTAACAAATTTTGTTACTCTTTTTTAAAAAACAGTTACGATTAATTCACAAAAGGCTTACATATTAGTTGTCAAAAATTACATCAACGTTAGCAAATTTACAAAAATACGTTTTAATCCAAAAAGAGTTTAAGTAGTCAAATTAAGCTTTTTTCTGTATTTCAACTTTTTGGCTTTTAGGGCGTGGTCATACTGAAAATGGCAAAGTCAAATGTGCCCCACTTTACCCTATAACCTGTCAAGGTCATTATGGCAAAAGGGAAATATGAGGATACACTCTGTGACATACTACGAACGGGCTTAACCTCAAGCAAAGATGGTGCATGTCGGTAGATTTAAACATTAATCCATCCAAGATAACTCTAGTACCGTTCAATAGGAAAAGGGGACTTCCGCTCATGAAGCCTATAAAGCTGAATGCAGACTGGGGATTTAGTGAATAAATTTCGTTCTTCACTACTTTTAGTGCCAATGGGAGTAAGGCTCCATTACCACTAAACCTTTAGTGGTAGTGGGAATAAGATTTAAGAAGAATGTAATTGTGAAAGTTTAGTATCACTTAGTTACTTAAAGATATTCAAATATTTTTTCTTTTTACTTCAAGCGTGTAAATACTTCTATTTGCTTAATTAATTTCTGTACTTGTAGTTACGGCCTTTTGGAGTTCTGTAGTAAAATCGTTATTTTTTGGCGTAGAAGTTTGAAGTTTTGCAGGAACGCGTAATTTGAGCAAGTGCATCATAATTAATCAAAAAGTCGATTTTGAAAATTTGTTTTGTTATGGCTTTTTGGATTTTAGATGACGATGTGTACTGCTAACTGTTGTTTTTTCCAATATAGAAGTCGTTCGTAGACCAATGTGATCAACTTCATTTTCTATTTGTTCCATGTGTTTGTACTAAACCACTTGATTAATACATAACTTTGAATACAATAGAAAAATAATAATAAGTAATATGGTAAAACAATTTATGGAAAATGAAAAAAATAAATGTTTTTCATCGAAATTGCACTTTCTACAAAGTATTCAGTATAAGAAAAAGGTTAATATATTCATTCATTCAAATATGTATACATTCTTTTACAATGCATTTCAATTTGACCTTCAATTAAACTCTCTACACTTACCACTAAATGGTTAGTGGTAGTGGGGAATAATTTCCACTAAACGTTTATCGATAGTGAGATTTTATTTCCACTACTGCTAAAGAAATAGTGGTAGCTCATTTTTATTTCCACTACCACTAAAGATTTAGTGGTAGTGAAAACTATAGTGCAGTCAAAATTTAGTGATTAGATTTCCAGTCTGGTTGAATGAGACGGTAATTAATGTTATGCTTGGTTTTCACTATGTCAGATTCCCTGTCAAAGAGAGAGAAAGAGAGAATTTCCTATGTGAAATTTGCCAACATGTTGACACATTTGATTGAATTTGACATAGTAAAAACTAAGCATTAGACAGGAGGTCAAATATCTAGAAGTAACTCTAAACTCAAAACTTGTCTGGAAAGAACATGCAGCCAATACAATCAGGAAAGCTACTATATCACTCATAATATGCAGGAATTCAGCGGGGAAAACATGGAGCTCTACTCCGTACATCTTAAAGTGGATGTATACCATGATAGTAAGGCCAATACAATCAGGAAAGCTACTATATCACTCATGATATGCAGGAATTCAGCGGGGAAAACATGGAGCTCTGCTCCGTACATCTTAAAGTGGATGTATACCATGATAGTAAGGCCAATACTGCGATAGCCTGGCCGCGAAGAGTTAAACTAGTCACAATGAGGAATACGCTAGAGATGATATGAACAAGAGATTCAACTTCGAAAATACTTCCAAGTTATACTTAGCAATAAGGGAGAATGGGACATTCCATACCTCTCACAAAGAACATACACTAAGGTGGTGCACCCACGGATCGAGAACGAACAAAGGAACGGGAGCACGGGTGTATGGTACAAAAACTCGGAGCCAATGGGAAAAACTCCGAGTATTTTTTAAGGCAAAACACCAGATCATCCTACTGGGCACTCCTCCTTAAGACAATCAAAGCTACGAATTGGGAAGTTCGAACTCAACATAGCAGCTCTCTGTCCAAACGCGACGTTGAAAATGCAGATAAACACGTTCTAACGTTCAATTTGGAGAAAATACTAAAAACACCATCAGTGACAACTAATATCGAATCGGTCCTCAGGACAATGGGATATACTGCCCGGGACCGACCCAGGAGAAATCCTGGCCAAGGATTGTCAATCTCCGACGTGGAAGCAGGTTTGTATACTTCTTTATATGTTTTTCTATCTGAGCAGGCAACGCCGGCCTGCCTGCTCAGATGTTTACTTCTACGCGCCGGCATTGAACCTAACTCAGACCCCACAGTGTGGAACTGTACAACATGTTAGCGTAGGATCACCCGAGGCACAACCTCGGTGCGATGCAATGGTTGCGGCGAGTGGTGCCATTTCCGCTGCTCCGATCTTGCACAACACCGGGATTACACCGAGAGCTTTGTAGGTCCCTGTTGCACACGTGTCCCTCAGCAAATGCCCTACCAGACTCCGAACAACAACGACAATTTCGACACTTCCGTCCGAAACGCACTATACCTGACTCGACCAATTACTAACAACCGATCTACAGACCTAACACCCATCGACGTTAATGTAAACCAGTCCGTCCGTAGCACACCAGAGCCAACCCAATCAACTAGAATCAACAACGACGATAATGTAATTCATTCAGTCTGCAACGCGCCAGACCCACCACGACGAAACATCCCCATCCCTATCAGAAACATTCCGTCCCATAACGCCATCACCCCACCGCCTAACCATTTTCCCCGATGTCCACCCTCGACATCCGACCAGCATTCCTTCCGGATTCTTCAATGGAACTGCAATGGCATTAGCCGCAAAATCATAGAGCTAACTAGCTATATGAAGAAAAACGACATTGTCATTGCCGCGCTGCAGGAAACGAAGCTATTTAGAGCTGACCAGGATAGAAATGCGGGAGGCGGTCTTACGTTCGTGATCCACCAGTCGGTGAACTACCGAACGCTAGACCTAACCTCAGCTGACCCACAAATTGAGGACCAGGGCATAGCTGTAACAACGGGAGGTGTAGACATTGAAATAGTAATTGTATACATTCCCCCTGCCAGCTTGCTCGCCTGGATTCCGGCCGGATATCCAGGGCCTCCTTGAGGGTGAGCACCGCCTCCTTCTCGGTGACCTAAATGCGAATCATGAAAGATGGTTTTCGGCAGCCGGCAATGACAGTAGAGGAAATGCCATTGCAGAACAAATCGATGACTCCGAATTCTGCCCCATAAGCGAATACCAACAAACGAGAGTCATCGCATCGCACCAAAGTTCACCTGATGTCACAGTAGTAAGCCCGGCACTATTGGGAATAGCCACTTGGCATGCGGATGTGGCTCTAAATTCGGACCACATCCCCGTGACGATTGGCATATCCTCGATAGCCGACTTCATCTCGGCAGAAAAGCGGACATTTGTCAATTTCAATAAGGCGGAATGGACAAGATTAACTAACTGGACAGAAGACATCTTTGCGGACCTCACACCACCAACTAATGCTCGCAAAGCTGAACTTGTGATGCGGAAAATTATAGCTAAAGCGGGCAAGAGAGCTATACCAAGAGGGAGAATTCCCAACGTGCGTCCCAACTTCCCGTCTGCCGCTTCTAGACTAGCCGACGAGAGAGACGAAATAAGAAGGAGTAATCCTAGCGATCCCAGAGTCATACAAATGACAATGGAGATCGACAAACTTGTCCCTGAAAACCGCCGAAACACCTGGCTGAGGCATCTAGAAGAGGAAGACCATACCACCAATAAGTTGTGGAAAACAATTAAATCTCTGGCGAATCTCATGAGAAGGAACGATCGCACTTCAATAATTTTCCGGGATATACACGTCACCAATCCCAAAAAGTGCGCGTCTTCCTTCAACCAGCAATTTACCGAGCACCCAGCACGTTGAGACTCCCACAGAAGGAAAATCGTCTGAAAAATGGGAGGGCTGGAATGTCAAACAGGCGAAATAGTCTTTACCGGCGATGAGGTTGAGAGAGCTGTCCGAGACGCTAAGCCATCTAGAGCCCTTGGTCCGAATGGCCTGGCGTATCTGACAGCACTCCTTAACCTAAGTATCTCTTCCCTAGACATTCCGGACATCTGGAAAACTGGCAGGGTGGTCCCAGTCCCTAAGCCGGGTAAACCCGCAAATCAGGGAGCTTCCTATAGGCCCGTAACGCTGCTATCGCCAGTCGTAAAAATCCTAGAGTCGCTCCTTCTCCCACACCTTAAAGCGCACATACGACTGGCTGAGCACCAGCATGGTTTCCGTTCAGGACGCAGTACCACAACCGCTTTGTGTGAGATCACAACTCAAATTGCCGATGGCCTCAACAGCAAGCGCCCACACCATCGATCCATTGTAGTGGCGCTGGATCTCGCCAAAGCGTTTGACACGGTAAACTATGCTTCACTGCTCCAAGATCTGCACGACACTTCTTTGCCAAACACCATCAAACGCTGGCTCACAATCTATATGTCAGGCAGACTGTCTTATGTTGAGTATAGAGACCTGAAGAGTAGTTACCGAAAGATAAAACAAGGTGTACCCCAAGGTGGAGTTTTTTCGCCACTGCTCTTTAATCTCTATATATCCAGCATATCGGCTCCTCCACCTGATATAAAGATTGTGACCTACCCTAATGACTGCTCGCTAGTGACAGCAGCCAGGAATGTGGTCGATCTGGTGGATAGGATGAACAACTACTTGCCAGTCCTATCACAGTTCCTCACAGGCCGAAACCTTAACCTCTCAGCTGGGAAGTCATCAGCAACCTTGTTCACAACGTGGACAAGAGAGGTGTCGGTAGACCTTGGAGTACATATAGGAGACTCCCTGATCCCTACCGTCAAAAACCCTAAAATCTTGGGCGAGACGTTCGACAGTCTATTCATGTTCTCTAAACATGTAGAGGTCACCGCGAAGAAGGTTAGGGGGAGGAACAAAATAATTAAGGCGCTATCGGGAAGTACCTGGGGGAAAGATAAGGAGACTCTCAGCACAACCTATAAGGCCATAGGTCACTCGGTTTTAAACTACGCTGCTCCCGTCTGAACCTCAAGTATCAGCGACACGCAATGGCGGAACTTACAGGCCACACAAAACTCCGCAATACGTGTCGTCACCGGTTGCCACCTCATGACTCACCCGGATCATCTACATCGAGAGACTGAAACTTTTCCAGTTAAAGCTCATTGCGAACTGCTCACCCGGCAGTTCGCTACTAGCTGTCTCGACGTAGATCACCCGGGCCGGTCATACATTAGCGTTCCTCCTCCCCAAAGGTCTGTCCGACATGATCTTCGTGACGAGCTCCCAAACATCCGGGAACACGTCCAAGATTTATCCCACCCACCCACAACCCTTGAGCTCAAAAATGCGTTAGGCAACATCCATACCAAAGCAGTTCGAAATGCAATAGGAAATATGAGAGATAATCATGTAATAAATGATATTCCTCCCCCTATTAGCAACTCCGAACGATCATTGCCGAGAAGCACGCGAGCTACTCTTGCACAACTTCGTTCAGGAGTGTCCAGGACACTGAACTCCTACCTCTCGGTGATCAATCCTGATATCACGAACTCATGCCCCAAGTGCGGAAACACACCGCAGACACGACGCAAATTTTTCATTGTCCTGCCGATCCTACAGCTCTTACGCCATTATCACTGTGGCTGGAACCGGTAACGGTAGCCATCTTTCTAGGACTGGAACTAGGTTCAGAAATCTAATCTCTGTGTTTGTCCTTTCTTTCTTTCTATCAAATGCAACCTGCCCCACAGTCGCTACAACAACAACAACTAATATCGAATTCTCCAAGCGTCAACTTGCTACTTACAATTGATGTATTGTTAATGTGACCTTGGATTCGCATTCGGCGAGTCCTTGTATCCTTTGAATCAAATATAATAAAAAAAATTGGATTTTCATAAATGGGTGAGGGTGAAGTGTGCCAAAAATTAGATAAAAAACCAAAATAATGATTTTTCACGTTTTTGTTTTTAAATAAATAGGCCCAATTAATATGACCAACCCTGTATATGGAGGATTTTTGCCTTCACAAAAAATCTTATCTTGCGAAAACTGGATGCGATACTCCGAAGAGTTATTTTAAAGGATGTTTAAAATAGGTTTGGGATTTTGTATGGAAAAAGCATTCAACTTGCTTATAAAAGATTTTCAGATACGTATATCAAAAAAAGCCGCTAAAGCGAATGGCGTACCCAGTTTTTTCATAACTAAACCAAAACTCAACCCAAGCCCCCAAAGTGACCATTTGGCACTTTTTTTTACGAATTTTTAAATCCACCTGTTAGGATTTTCCAGATAGCGGAAATTTTATAAAAATTAAAGTACGTAGGATTGTAGGTAATTCAATTTAGTTTATTAAAAACACAAAAAATCGAGTTATATTTGAACTAGTAAATTAACTTTTAGTGAACTCATGTCGAGTACAATCAAGTTCACCTTTGACAAATGTCGTCAAAAAATTGCAAGAAAAAACAAAGCAGAAGTTGAAAAAATTGTCTTATCGTGGAGATTTGTAATCTTTGTTTTCTGTCTGTCAGTTACAGTATATGTATATGTACAGGTTTCTCATGTACAACACAGTACTCGTGGAGCACGACCCAACGCGATTTGTTAATAGCAGAAATCCCCATATAACACGATGCCACTATAGCACGATTTCCTTCCAACACGATTTGCAAATAGCTGAATTGCTCGTATAACACGATTAGTGAAAATAATTTAGAAATTGAAATCGCCTTTTAAATTTGTTAATAAGCTATTTAACTACTACTCTAATTTTTATTTGTTATACATATTTATCAAAGTCCAGTTCACTCTGTGTTCTAGTTTCATTATCATCATTATCATTTTTGCTTGTTAAATTCAAATTTTTTCTTTAAATGTTCCAATAATTTTCTGTTAAGTGCTTAATATTAATATTTTTTTTTTAATAAAATCAATATATGTACTTACTTTCTGTTTTTTTACTTTTTACAACCAAAAATAAAAACTTTAATTTATTTATAAAAGAGGGAAAATGTATCAAACCGTACAAAAAGTTAAAATATACAAATACAAATATGGCAAATGAATGCCACTGAATGTGACAGCTCGAACGAGCTCTCTTGGAGCATAACCCTATTTTTGAACTACTTGCTTGTCCCGTATAATACGATTTCGTATATAACACGGCAAATTTCTAAATTCTTGGAGCCTAACTTCGCTTTTTATACTGCTTGTTCCGTATAACATGAATTCGCACAGCACGGTGTTTTTTTGGAACCTAACTATCGTGTTATATGGGGGACACCTGTATTACATATTGATATAAATCATCAATTTTGACGCAAGCGATTAAGTATGGAGAAAATGTTAAAAGTTAGTAGTTACTTCTTAATTGGTAAGTTTTATTAACTTAAGTCAATTTTTTCAACGTATGCTTTGTTTTTTGCAATTTCTTGGCGACATTTGTGAAAGGTGAACTTGATTGTGCTCGACATGGGTTCACTAAAAGTTAATTTACTAGTTCAAATATAACTCGATTTTTACATAAACTAAATTGAATTACCTAAAATCCTACGTACTTTAATTTTAAAAAAATTACCGCTATCTGAAAAATCCTAACGGGTGAATTTAAAATTCATAAAAAAAGTGCCAAATGGTAATTTTAGGCGCTAGGGGTGGATTTCGTTTCAGTTTTATTAAAAAACTGTGTACGCCATTCGCTTAAGCGGCCTATTTTACATAAGCATAGATATCTGAAATTCTTTTATGTGCAAGATAAATATTTTTTCCATACAAGATCCCAAACCTATTTTAAAACATCCTTTTAAATCACGGTTTTCGGAGTAGCGCATCCAGTTTTCGCAAATTTAAATGTTTTTTTTTATTTCAGTTGGTTTTTAGCACCCTATTTTCATATTCTGCTGCCACAATAAAGATCTGAAATACTTTAGCAAAATAAGCCATCTAATTGAAATTGAAATTTCATTGAAAATTCAAATAAATGCAGTATAAATGCATGACGGTCTGGCTGGACCGTGGTGGTAGCAATGTGACAAACAAAAGTGATGCCAACAGAAGGGTTAAAGTAGATGGGAATTACAAGACAATTATTTTCACTGAATTGTATTATTTTTTTTTTATAAATTTATTCCAAATTTGGCTGTTCATATTTTAGACTATTTATTTAAAATTAATAAGCTTTAAATGAACAATAATGCCAGAAGACACCAAAAACAATAAACTTAGACTTAAAAATGAGCTGGTACAGTCTTCTTAACATCGTTTTTTTAACTCCATGTTCTGTTATAGGGAAAACCTGATGTCAAAATGGTCTTCAGATCCAAGCTCAATGTCGACGAATTACTCTAAAATACATGTGAAATCGCCAATGCGATGGAAAAACTCAATTTTGTTGCACAGTGTAATTATATGGATTACATGCTCAATAGCAAATCGTGTTATTTTATAATTACAATTTGAATAAAGAAAAATGATTTTGGATGAAATTTTTAATTATTTCTTGTGTTGGGTTCAATCTTCTCTACTTATATTGGTGTCAAATAAACTTTAAAGCAAGCCAAACGTTTTAAATTACTTGTGGATTAACAAATTAATAATTTTATTCAACTGACCGTTAGAACTTTACAAATAAAATGAAATTGATAAAAATTCAAATACCTGTTTCTTAACGCCGTATTGAGTTAAAACATCAATAATAGCAATAAAATATATTTCTCGTCTCTCTGAAAAAAATGTAGTGTAACAAATTACGATTTTAAGAGTTTTTAAGTCACCTTCAATACTCGGAATGGCATAAATATCGACTTCGTAAACAACTTCTTTATACTGTGCTCCTCTAGGTGAATCAGGTGGTGTGTTGTAGGTCCATCTAAAGATTAATTTGAAATGTTAATATAATACTTAAAGTGGTGAATCGAGAAATATTCAATGAAAGAGCCGAGATTCGAAAAATGTCTTTCTAAAATTTTTTTATTATCCTAGTGGCAAGCTTGCCATATTTAAAAAACTACTATTTTGGCCTTTTTAATTATCTACCAGCCCCGATGGTGTGTAAAAAAAATATCTATGATAATAATAGCAGTTTGTTTATCGAAAATTCGCACTATTAAAGCGAAGCGCTCAACTAAATGACATAATTTGAGCTTCTACAGGGTATATTAAAATTAATTTCGCTTTGCAAATTTTGAGATGGTAAAAGTTATAACAAATGCGTGACACATTTTTAAATTTCTTCCCTGGTTTTTATAGCGGTTAGATTAACTGGCGAGCTGGATAAATTGATTAATCGAATTATTATTTGAAGTTATAAATTAACAGTCATAATGAACAAATCTATATGGAGAAGGGCAAATCAGACGGCTGTTTCGGAATCCGCCATAATTTCTCATCAGGGATCTTTGCGATAGTTCTTAGTCCTTCAATATCCTATATAAGCTACTAATATTTGAAATCGTAAACCTGAATTACAGATCGTCGGCTGAGAATTAAATTCTCGTATACGCCATTTTTAGCGTTTTCGAGTTAAGAATGACATTTTGGGTATCAAAACTTAAATTTTCAGAATCTTCAACCCCTTTTCTTTTATCTATTTTCGTTCCCGTGATAATGAGTGTGCACTTTGCCGTACGCACCACCAAAACGGAGATTAATCGTGTTGTTCGTATGCGGCAAATTTTCAATACTAAATTAAGTTTTTTTTTTCGCCGAAAGTTGTTTTACCGTACGTGCACGTAAGCTAAAAAATATGCTTAACAACTGACGAAATACATGCAGTTTGCAGAACATTAAACACGCTCTGTATTGATGAAAAAATCCTTTTTAATCAATATAACACAAATGGATCTCCTGTAGCACTAAAACGGGGGGAAAATACCCAACATTTCATTGAAACTGAAAGGGTTTTAGAAGTACAGAACCAGATTAAGAGTTTTCCCATTATCGACTCTCACTATTGTCGAGCTTCATCAGGGCGGAAGTATTTGAAAATTTTATAATGATCAATTTAACTTCAAATTCTTTTATTTTTAAAGCCAAGAATAGATCAATATGACCGGTGTGTGCAATATAAGGTAACAAAAAATCCAACAACTGAAATATAAAATTTCGAAAAACGCAGAACTGAAAAACAAGGTTAAAAAGTAGACAGCTACATTTTTATTTCATAATAAAAAAAATTCACTTACTGCTGTTTATGGTATGAGGTAAAGACTGGGCGTGGTGGCAATGATATAATTAATTAAGGGTTATCCTTATTTGGAAAAATGTCGAAAGCATTGTTAAAATTTTTGGCCGAAAATAAAACTAAGGCATGTATACGAAAAAAACTAGTCGGCTAGTTAACTTGTTATACAAATTCACACATCAATTGAAAGGTTATAATAGTAACTTTAAGAAAAATAAAAACTTTATTTATTTGGTTGGTGCGTATGCGAAAGATCACAACTTTGACTTAACTCCAGCCATTAAACGTTGCACATCACTTCGGGACATTTGAGATGACACAGTAGTCCACTTTTTCTGCAGCTATTTCTCATTTTTGACCACTTGCTTCGTTTTTAGCAATTTTTTTTTCATTATAGCCCAATATTTTTCTCTCAGCCGAAGTTCTGGGCAATTTGGGCCCCTTTCTCTTTATACCACGTCATTGCCGTAATGGCAAGTTGCTAAATCTGGCCAGAAGAGGACAGGAGCCTTGTGAAGACATACCATTGGCAGTAGACATTTTTGTACGCCCTCTTCTACATAAATTTTTTGGTTGATGTACCAGTAGTGACAAAAACTGCACTCTTTATGCCGCATTGGCAAATTGCTTGCCAAACCAAATATTTCTTCACAAGCTGCGCAACATCACCTCTCTTTTTTGAAGTGTAAAGTAGTTGACCAGGAAGCTGATTAAAGTCTGCTTTGACATACGTCGTCGTCCATGATCATGCAATCAAAATTATGTACAATTTTGTGGTACAGCTTTCGTACTCGAGTTTTTTTGCGGTTATATTTTTTTTGTCCTTCCGGTTTGGGGCTAGCGGAACTTTATACGTCTTAAGTCCTTTTACTCTGCGTACTTTTTGAACATATCCGGGTGACATATTGACTTTTTCAGCAACATCTCTGATGGAAAGGTGTGGATTTCTTTGAAACAAGTTTTTCACTTTCTCTGCTTTTTTCCTCCGAGATGAACTCTTTCTTTCGCCCACTTCCAGTTTTCCTTTCGGTAGTTAGTCGTTCACTAAAGATTTTAAGCACTAAAGTTACCGTAGATTTTGAAATTTTTAAGCTTTTAGCAATGTCTTTATGTGACATATGTGGAAAATTTTGATTTTTGCGCACACTTATATCGCGCGTACATTTGCTGTAACTGTCATATTTGATTTAATACAACATGTTTGCTGCGACCAGTTTTTTCGTATATATAAGTACCTTAAAAAACAAAAAAATCACTCAAAGATTTTCAGAACCTGTCCACTCCGAGATCCAAGAAGTAGATTTTATCAATAGTGCTTTTTACAGATATTTCAAAACAATGGAAATACATAGCATACTTTTACTCCTTGAATTTTTAAAAAATTTCGTGTCAATAAACATCAAATTAAAAACTTAATAAATTAAACAAGGAGATTTTAAGAATTTCTCTAAAACTGCATCTTAATGAAATTTGAGTGTGGATCCGTTTGCAAAATTTAAATTTTTTTAGAATACAATAAAGATCTGTTTGTAATTAAATTTAAGACCTCAGTTCTAGAAATACCATACCAGTTTTCCAATATAATTTTGAGAAAACGTATAAAACAGTTTTGAACTCACAAAAATATTTTCCTAAAGGCTTTGACCAAAGATCTTAATAATATAAAGATGTCTCACTTCATGCATTTATTTGTCCGCATAAAAATTTATGTTAATTCAGAAAGAGAAAATATTATTTGAAAAGCAAAACCAAGAGAGTTAAAAATAAAGTAAGACACCAAAGAGTAAGTTACTTTTTTTGCTTGTTGTTGCTTTGCAAAATATCAACTACACAAATTTAAAATTTGTCAAAGTATAGGCAAAATTTTTTTTTGAAATATCGTGAAATTGTCGTGTGTACTCGTTTATGCTGACGAAATATCAAAGCAAGTGTTGAACGCAGATTCACTGATTACTGTGGAATTGCCATTATATTATATTGAAGTTACAAAAAACTTATGAAAAAAAAGTTTTGATTTGAAACAAATCTTTTTACATTTATATGCTCTCAGACCATTCTATTGTAGCATAAACATTGTTGTTTAACATTCAAACTTAAAAGGTGGTGGCTGATCATGTGACAAAATTTCCAGTTTCTAACTCAAAAATTTCTCTTTTGACGTCAATCTGAATTTTACCATCAGGACTCACAAAGTTAGTTAAAATAATATGTAGAAATATTTTTTTTTTATTCAATGAATGCACCCAAGAGATCAATATATTTTCAATTGTTTGGGCCTTGATCACAAGTTATCACTCGTAGTCTTAAATGCATTTCTGTTGCAATCTGTGTGTTATTTAGTAAGTATAATTTTTTTTTAAAATATGGCCCTTAATGGAAGTTTCTGGAACAACATAATCAAAAACAAATATCCATTTGTAAAACATGCCCCTCAGCATAAAAGTGCAGACGTGAACGGTACCTTTATTAGTTACCTTGTAGCTTAAATATTCCAATGAATCTATAGCATCGACTGAAATATTATAACTCAAATTCCTCCTAATTACAACTTCGTCAAACATTAAAACATCTTTTCAGTAGAACTCATTTTCTTTATTACAGGTGCAGGAATTTCCGGTTGCGAGTTTTTTAATTCATTCCATCCATGTTTTACCAGGGGTGTATGAAAATTCAGTAGGCAAGATAAGCGAGAAGAGCTAGCAACACAAAATTACAGGCTTGATCATATTTCAGCTAAATGAATAATTATTTTCTTTTTCTTTCCCTTAACTAAATGCCGTTAGTTCGTATTTTTCTTATTTTAACTTCGTTATATCGAAAACCCCTGTAATTCGTAAAAAATTGCTGGTTCCTTGCGATTACGAATTATAGGAATTCTACTGTATTACGAAAAATAAATAAGTTGAGGTAGATATTTAATAGATGTTTTATGTGAATAATCTTTTTTAATTTTAGTATTTTTGAATATATTTTATTGCCTTTGCTTAAGTTTTCGAAAAAAAAAATTAACTAGTTAAATCATCCAATTTGATGGATTATTTTTTTCTGTTTTACTTTCATTAATCGTACTTTACTTTCATTAAGAATCGTAGAATAATTACTATGTCCACATGACCGCTTATTTTTTTCTTCTTCTTCCGAAAAATTCCATATAATCTACTCTACAGTTGCCACGAATGCATATTTTGCATAACATTGCCGTTCATACACACATTGTTCGCTGTTTGCACAAAGAAACCAGAAAATATTTATTTCCAACAACACAAAATTTCATTGCTTACGCTTTGACAAAGATGTTTGTGTGTAGGTACAATTGAACTTAGTTTGTAATCGTGAGTATTTACGAGTACACACAATTTTACGATGATTTGTTTCACTTTTTTGCAGTGTCGCGCTTTCGTCAACAACAGCAAAAAAAAAAAATTTTTCTCTTTTATTTTGATTTCATATGTTGTATTGTATTCATATGTTACTCTTATATGGATTTATTATAAATCCGAATAGAAATTTTTATGCGGACAAGAAAATGTATGGGAGTGAGACATCTTTATATTATTAAGATCTTTGCTTTGACTGTATATCGAAGGAAAAAAATTACATAGTCTCTTTATAATTTTCTTAATGAAAAAGATAAAGCTTATTACTTACAGTAACAGTGCTTATCGCAGGAACTAAATTTCTTCTTTGAATACTTCTTACTTTTTACATACAAAAAGTAATGAAAAAAAGTTCTGCTTCCCTAAAATAAATTTCAAGAATGCGCCATTTTGTCAAATTTTTATTTTTTTATTTTAGTTCCTGCGATAAATACACTCATACTAGTTGTAACTTCTTTTTTTTCCATCAGTGGATAACCCAAAACATGTCCCACCAGTAAGATCCGATTTTTTGAAGAGGGCAACTGTTACACCAATTTAAGTTTCCTTAAAATTATAATTTTTTTTTATTACTTTTGAATATTGTTAAAGTAATAAAATATATCTACAAAGTTTAAAAACTATTGCTCATTATTTTTTTTAAAAAACAAATCAAGTCAAATTCAAGGACGCTAGACCAGAAGGTCCCCTTAAAATATTTTTTATGTATCTATATTGTACTTAATTCACTAATATTATTTTAACGAAAGTTGTCTTTTTTGTGTTTGTTTAACTTTATGTTTTTAGCTTTTATATTTAAAACCCTAATTGTTCCTAAAATTAAATGAAGAAATTATTATTGTCAATACAATTAAAAGATTTTTATATTATCCTGTTTTACCGTATGTGCATTATTTCGGCGTATGTGTATAGAACGCCTGGAAAAAAGTGCAAAATGGCGTATACGGCAAATCATATTTTTTTTAAATCGAAAAATAATTGTGATAACATTGAGTCCGAAGTCTGGAAAACATCTATTTTAGATCAACTATGAGATATAAAGTAGAGGTGAAAAAATTCTATTGTCTAGTTCAGTCAAAAATTAACTTCAAACTTTAAATTCAATTTACTCGAACATTGAAATTTCAATGAAAATCAATTTTCAGGTGACGAGATATGATTCCAAATATCTTCACTGAATTGAGATATTGAAAGAAACTACCACTACCGTTCTATACACTTATGTTGTTGTTTTTTCCCATTGTAGCTAGTCTGCATAACAGTTCGTTATTTGAAAGTCTAGTACATGGGAGAGTGTGTGTGTTTGTGAGAAAATGATTCTAGGTATTAATTTTTCTGAACAGGCCTCATTCGATCAGTTTATGAAAGTTTTTTGGAGACTATGAAAATTAAATCTAGACCTTAATTTTCAAAGTAATGACTTAAGTTCATGTTTGATTCGTTATTTGGGGAATGGGGATGAAGCGTCTCCTAGCTAAGAGGTAAGAGGATAATATAGATAACAAACCAATTTCTTAAATTTTCTCAAAATTGTCTCATTGTACTTTATTGTAGAGGAGTGTACCCGGGTATGTGACAGCACCATTTTTTACATCATGCAATATCAATATTGCAGATCTGACTACTGTCAAATTTTTCGTTTCAGATGAGCCAGTTTTTGTGGTAACACCGGAGTGACTAGACTTATTGCTTGTATCAGTTGCAAACATCGTGTATGAATATTGATCCCGAAAACTTTTTTTGATTTTTTTCAAAGTGGTATATTTTCAAGTGAATTAATTGAGAAAGGTTAGTGTTGTACGTATATTTTGCAATCCAATTTTGGATAATGCCAATATATGGTTGGGAACAATTTTTTTTTTGCCTTTTTTTTAATGCCTTCTTGAGAAGGCATTATTTTCCAGGTGAGACACAGCATATCGCCAGGTATGAGACACCACTTAACTACTGTTTTGATCCATTTTTTTGTATTTTTAGCCATGTCAACCCCAAAAAAGCCACTGAAGACCTATAAAATAAATAAATTTATATTTATAAATTATTTTTGGGGTTTTTACTTAATATTTCCCAATTTTTAATGGATTTTTGTAGGTGTCTCATATCCGAGTACAAATTTCTTTTCGGCAAAAATACACATCCTTAGAAAATTGATCATACAATTTTGCATGGCAATGGAATCACTATACTTTTTTCGGATAAAAATTGCGTATTTTCATTACCTTGCCCACAGTATATAAAACACCCAATTTGGTTTAACCAGTGAAAATTTATGGCTCAAAAACAAAACCCGTCTCATACCCGGAAACACTACCTTACTATTGGGAGCTGTTTTCCCTTCAGATTCGGATTCCCTGTACCAAAAATCTCTTAACTAGATATCAAACACAATATTTGGATAATGTTTTAAATGTTTTTTTTTTTTGTTTAATAAGCTGGTCTTCCGCGATATATGTAATAAAACCCAGTAACAAGTTTTTTGAAAATTGTAGGGAATTAGGGTTTTGCGAAACTCATTTTAATTTTTTAAGGCAATTTAAGTTACAACTTGCTTGCTTTTTCAATTAAAAGCCCTTAGAAAACAGATAAGAAAAATTGGATAAAAGTTCTTTACAGATTTTCAAGAATTCAAAAAAAGGAAGAACAACAACTAGTAGTAACTTGGTTCCACTAAATATATCATATATAATAACCATATATTTGGAGTGCCGAAAGAAGCAGCACAGTGTCTCGGCGTTTTCTAAGGCGGTGTAAGAAATATTTCAGTGCGACTGATCTCCGCTTAATCTACATCACTATTGTAGAAATACGCGGCTTGATGCCGGTAGTTCAGGTGTTCCTCCGAACAACGCGAACCGTATACCGAACTAACGCATTCCATGTGGGAACGTTATTCCACCGCACTACACATTACCGAGATAGTTCTTTTATCTTTCGCTCCCTGCAAAAGTTTTTCCTTGCTTTTTGGACCTTACCATATTCATTCCCTCATACCTCTCTTTCCTTTTTAATCAGCATAATGCTTTGCATTTGTGTGGTACTCCCCTTTTGTGTTCATTGTTCATTAAAAAAAAAAAAATCACGAAATATCCCATTCGCATTTTTCTGAGAGAATAAATAAATGAGATTTTTTTAATTTTATTTATGTTGTATGTCAATGTTGCCCCTCTCAACAGAGAGAAAAAACATTCTGAAGTTGACAGAATTTGAATAGAATCTATTGTAGCTTCGTTGAGGCGGCAACCAATTTTAGAAATTTTTTACCACACAAGTTTATAAAATTCTATGTGTTTGTTGTTGTAGTTGAGGTCGGCTGCATTGTGTTTTGTTATATTGGAGGCAGGCCCGTACACAGGAAGAGCGGGGGCTTTTAGGGATTTAAATTTGAATTTAACCTCTTTTTCACTTTAAATTTATGTGGCGATATATTTTTCGCACTCTATTTAGTGATTTTGTTTTAATAAAAATAAACAGAAAACACGTTTTGGAATTATCGACAATTATCGAGCAAATTTCTATACCTCCTCATGTACCAAATTTCTTAGAGTTGTTTTGACTCTTGAATTCCCTATCCCTAGAAACCTACCGTTCACCACTATCACATTCCTCACTCTCGCTATTCTCACTACGACCAGTAGCTTGTGAATTTTCTCCTTGAAGTGCTTCTTCCTCAGCTCGTACGCAATCATGTATACCAACTAAAAGTGAATAATCCATTATGTGCAATTTGGTGAGAAGCTGATGATAAAAATAAATGAAAGAGGTACATAATCATAATACTGTTCACAACACTTATAAATTTTTATTGCTTACATCGACATCGCTGTTGAGTGTATCTAACAGTTTCTTTTTGGCCTCCTCGCCAATTTCAATTTTAACCTTCTGCTTTATAAAATCGTTGTCTTTATATGTTGGCAAATGTTTTTCCAATTCTTTTTCAGATGCTTCACGATCAACGGTACTTCCTTTCAAATCAAATTTTCTACAGTAAATTAAAAAATAATAATAATTGAAATTGCTTAAGTATTTCTAAGTACTATATATTGTAAAGTAATTACTTCATCAAAATTTACTTCGATTACGTAATTCTATATCATACAAACAATGTTTTTAATAATGTATTTATAAAATATTTAAATGGAAATAAAAGTTTACTTATTATTTAAAGGGCCATTTTTATTTTAACCGTAGGCTCATTCTATGATGACAGAAACCAAATTTAATGAATTTAACTTATTTAATACTACAAAGTTCTTCGAGTTTAGCGTCATAATGTAAAAATTTCAAAATAAATGCAAAATATATGAGTTAGTAGTTTTTATTTATAAAATAAATTCACAATATAAACTATGCTTTATTTTGCTACGAACTGTAAAAACGGTATGCAAGAGTCCTTATTGCTGTTTCGTAATTTCAAAATTCTAATGATGGTATGACTGAAAACGGACCGATAGTAAATTTGCCGTTGTTGAGCGGCATTCTGTACGACTAAGAAAAGGTGTCGAAGCTAAAAGAATTGCCAACAAAAAGATTTAATAATATACATATTGGGAGTATGAATGTAAACTCGTATTTTTTTTTGTAATTTGGACATTTATTGTGAAAAAGTGATTATAAATTTATTCTTTAAAGTATTGTCCATCGTTAGCCACAACCTTTTCCTATCTTTCTGGTAGCATAAAGATTCCGCGTCGAAAGAACTCCTCATCTTTTGAGGCTATCACCGAATCGACCCATTTTTTGAGTTCTTCGAAAGAACGGAAGTGCTGTTCAGCCAGGCCATGTGTCATCCATCGGAACAAGTGGTAATCAGAAGGAGCAATGTCGTTTGGTATGTTTTTACTTGCCTTGCAACATGCGGCCGAGCATTGTGGTGCTGAAGAATAACTTCGTCGTGTCTATTCTCATATTCTGGCCTCTTATCCTTTAATGCTCGGCTCAAACGCATCAATTGTAGTCAGTAGCAGTCGCCAGTGGTCGTTTCATTCGGTTTCAACAGCTCATAATACACGACACCTTTCATATCCCACCAAATACACAGCATGAGCTTTTATCCATGGATGTTCGGCTTTGCCGTTGATGTGGATGCATGTCCGGGCGGTCCCCATGATATTTTACGCTTTGGGTTATCGTGACGTATCCACTTTTCATCGCCAGTCACAATACGATGCAGAAAACCCTTTCTTTTCTGTCGTTCAATCAGCAGTCCACATGTGAAAAATCGTCGTTCGACGTCTCTCGGCTTCAATTCGTACGGCACCCAATTTCCTTGCTTTTGAATCATTCCCAATGCTTTTAATCGTTTAGAAATGGTTCATTGATCAACTACTAAAGATTCCGCAAGTTCTTGTTGCGATTGACATGAATCTTCTTCGAGTAATGCCTTCAATTCTTCATCTTCGAACTTTTTCGGGCCGCCTGAACGTTCCCTGTCTTCAACATTAAAATCACCACTTTTGAAACCGGCATACCACACCTGACACATTCTAACGTCTATAGAATAGTCAGGATAAGCTTCAGTGAGTAAACGATGTACTTCAGTTGCGTTTTTCTTTAAATGGAAGAAGCAAATTAAAACTTCCCGCATTGTTGTTTTGTTGGCACGAAATTCGACATTTTTAGCTATAGTAATAAAACACTTTTGTAAAATTATGAAAATTATTTGACAGATCAATTCTTATAGTATTTTTGGCGCTCTTCGAGATAGAATATCCATTTTTCATTTTACCTTAATAGCACAATATAAGGAGTGAGATCGAAGAAATCTTAACATATATAAAATTCAATAATTTTTAAACGGTTGATCTTAGAATTTTGATTTTTTTTATTTAATTGATAATATTTTACAAATTACAGAAAAATATAACTTTTATAGTTCTAACCACTATTTATGAACTCGTGGACCTTTTTCGGTAAGCCTTCCATTAGAGATTTGATAGTTGTTTCAGACACCTTTTTGGAACAGTTTGCCTATCTCCTTTTAAAATCTTCGATATTTTGGGACACCTTTCTTGTGCTCTTTAAGTTTCTTTTCACAATAACCCAATATCTCTCCACTGGTCTTAGAGCCGGATAATTTGAAGAATTGGCCTCTCTTGGTACAAAAACTATGTTATTACTTTGGTACCACTCCAGAGCTTTCTTGCCGTAGTGACATGATGCCGAATCGGGCCAAAAATATGTGGACACATTGTACTCTTTTATGAAAGGAAGAAGTCTATTTTTCAAACATTCTTTGATGTATATTTCGGTATTTATAAAGCCCACTGTAACAAATGACTTGCTTCTTTTGCCGCAACTGCATATAGCTTGCCATACCAGGCATTTTTTAGGAAATTTGGTCTGATTTTGGATTCTAAATTGTTCTTCGACATTTCCTCGAGCATCAGCATAAAAATTTTGACCCGGAAGCTGCGTAAAATCTGTAAAATAGTCGGAGCACTGGGCTAACCGGGCAGCTTTTCTACCAGATGTGCTTGGAGATCTTTTCAATATGTTTTCTATTTTCTTGGCTTTCCTAATATCATGTGGTCCTTGTTTTCTTCCCGAGTGAGGTTTCCTATCGATGGTCTAATTCTCCTGAAACTGTTTAATAACATTGGAAACAGTTTGGCAGACCTTTCTTTGGCCAATTTTTTGTAGGACCAATTTGGATTTTTTTGAAAATTTTTAATAATTTTAAGACGTACTTCTTTTTCTTCACTCATTTTGATCAAACTCACAATAAATCAACATGTTTGTCATTAAAAATAACAACTGACATATTTTTCAAAGATAACTAGATCAAAGAAATTTTTAAATTTTACACCTTTGGATTGTCTGCTATTAACGTATGCCAGTAAAGTAGATAGACAAATTTCAAATCTAAAAAAAAAGGCTTTGACAATTCTAATAATTTTTAGATCAAATTACAGTTGGGCTATGTAAGGACTGCGCTGAATAAAATTGTCGTTACAAAAAAGAAGAAATCTTTTGAGCCAGTAGCCCGATTTTTAAAAACTAAAGTATTTTATTTTGTAAATTATTTAATTATTTTTACATTTGAAAAAAAATAAGAAACCAAGAATTATTATTTTTTAATAAAAAGTTTTAATTTTTTAGGAACCCCTCCCACTAATGTTTTTATGGTAGTGCCGGATACTCCCACAGCTGTTGAACACCACTTTCTTTTAAAGTTTTGAAGGTCTTTGGCCGCTTTTTTTTGTTAACCTCATATCCCTTTTTACTAAAGCCCAGTATCTCTCAATCGGCCTTAGTTCTGGACAGTTAGGCACTAAAATAACGTCATTCTGTTGGAACCACTCAAAGGCCGATATGCCGTAGTGACATAAAGCGAGATGATACTTTATGTTGGCGTAAAAATGGAAGCAACCTCTTTTGCAAGCATTCCTTCACATATATTCCACCGTTGATTGTACCCGATGCCACGAATGAACTGCTCCTTTTGCCACAACTACAAATTGCCTGCCAAACAAGGAATTTTTTTTATGAATTTGTCATCTTTTTGGCTTCAACTTTATCCGTGATATTTCCTCTAGAATCGGCTGTATAAAATTTCTGCCCAGGAAGCTGGGAATAGTCAGCTAAACGTCTATTACGCAACATTCGAATTTCTAACAAAATCTTGTTTCAGCCTTTTAGCTCATTGTTTTGTGGTTGCATTCTTGACGGTGTTTCTATCCGGAACCTTTTACACTTTGTACGTCTTCAGTCCAGATTCCTTCTTAGTCCTGCTCACGAAAGTTTCTGAGCAAACCGCCTTCCTCGCCAATTTCCTTCCCGATATGCTTGGATTTTTCTTCAGTATGGTCACAACTTTCTTCGCCTTCTCAAGATCATGTGCCCCTTTCTTTTTACCATAACCTTTCTTTCTAGCAATACACAATTCTATCTTAAAGCGTTTAATAACGCGAGAAATGGTTTTAGGGTTAGCCTCTACCTCTTTGGCAATTTTTTTGAAAGACAACTAAGGTTGCTTTTGAAAAATTTTAATACTATTTTTCGCAGTTCCAATTCGCTGGTCATTTTAGCGTTGAATAAATTTCTATTGAATATAAGCGACACATAATATTTTCTGACATTTAATTCAAAGCTTATAAGACACAAATTTTTAAATTTGAATCTTTCAATAGCACAGTATGGGAAGAAAAGTAACGGACAATTTTATTCGGAGCAGGCCTTATTTAAAAACACGAACATTTTAAGTCGAAAAATTAATAAAAATCAGAGCCATCCGCGAGAGCGTGTTTATTTTAGGCTCAATTAAATTTTTCAGCGTTACGAAAATGGTCAGCCACCTGTCAACATTAAAAAATTTGGTCACCCAATTTATTGGATAATTCTGGTTTCAAGCGGTGGTGAATAAAATTGAAGCGACAAACCGGATTTTAAGCAGCAAATTCGGTATTTAAAAAAAAAAAAACAGTTCGGAAAAATTTAATGAAAATTAGTGTTAATTACCAATACAGGGCCAATCTTCAGCTGGAATATTGCATCTTAGCCACTCGTGTTGTTTTAGCCTTGTGCGCAAGAGCAGAATCCTGCTGGGATACCCATATATCTCCATTGAATAGAGTATTTGTTAAAGTACACCCTCCACAACATCTTGCTGGTTCACTTTAACTCTAGTTTCCCTTTTTCGCAGAAATGAAGAGATGTGACACCTTTGTGAGAGCCTCCCCACCAAACCATTACTGATGTAGGGTGATGACCCCGCTGAACCCTTGGAATAACATTTTCTGCTTTTTTTGAGCACAGATTTTATCATTTTGTTTGTTTAAAACTTCCTGCACAGTAAAGATTTATTCGTCTGTGACCATGACCATGACCATTGTCCGTGTGCCACTACAAAAGTAGCTTGAATCTTTCAAGTTTAATTTTTTTCAACCGTACTGTTAACAAATGTCCAGTTGCCCGACGGAAAGCTTTCATATTCAGATCATCTCGAATAAGTCTAGATATGGATCTGGAGGAAATATCCAGTTCTCTGGACATTATTTTCTTGTAATTTTTGACTGGGGTGTTGTGGATCGCATTTTTATTTTGGATAAAAATTCGAAAAAAAAAATAGTTTTTCTGAAAATTTTAAAGCTTGAATTTGTAGTACGAGAAATAACCTATCTTTGAGTCACAGCAGATCGGTCAAATTGTGTTAAATTATACAAGTTACCACCTTGATCAAAAAGTTCCCGGAATAACCACCGTGTTGCGTTCCCATCGTTCCGATTTCAGTTCTGTTTTTTTTTTTTTTGTTCTGTGTGTGTTGGCGATTTTTTACAATTTTATTAACTTGTATTGTATTTAATTTTGCGTAAAAAACGGATTTAATGTTGCGCGAACGTTGGAAATATTGGAAAAGTGTTTCGACAACGATTCTCTAAAGAAAACGGTCGTTTACCAGTGGCACGAGCGGTTCAAAAGTGGTCGTGAGTCAATCGAAGATGATGAACGCAGTGGTTGACCACCGACGAAAACGTGGATGAATTAAAAGAAATTTTGGTCAATAACAGCAAATTAACAATCAGAGAGTATTATTTGGGTTTATGAGACGTTTGCGTGAAGCAATTCGCCCAAAAGAGATCAGAATTGTAGACAGAAAACTCGTGGATTTTGCACCATGATAACGCACCGTCGCACAGTGCCATCATTATTCGTAATTTTTTTACGAAAATGCAACAAATACCATCCAACAGCCACCGAATTAACCTGATTTGGCTCCCTGTGACTTCTTTCTGTTCAATCGAGTTAAAAAACCATTACGGGGAACGCGTTTCAGCAGCCGAGAGGAAGTAATGGAAAAATCACAGGAAGTACTGATGGACATAACGGAAACCGAATATAAAAAATGTTTCGAGGATTGGATCAAGCGCTAACATAAGTGTGTTGCAGTCGATTGGGATTACTTTGAAGGGGACAATTTAGATTTAGATGAATAAACTTGTATTTTTAATTTTCTGAATAAATTCTGGGAACTTTTTGATCACGGTGGTATATCAATTACCGCAAAATTTATGCTTTTACGATTTTGAAAAATCTCTACTACTACTACGACTTTTGTAAATCGAATAAAAATGAAACAATATGGTAGAAAAACTTTATTTTTGATTCAAAATGGCAGGATTCATTACTAAAGAGAAACAAAGTGAAAAATAGCAATGGAAATCAGTTCGAAATGCAATGTTCGCAAGTCCAGTAACTTGCAGTCGTTGCGCATGCCAAGCGAACAGTTCAATCGCATACGTTGCTATGGATGGTATTTTGGCGGTTCATCTTCTTTCTTTGGCTATTTTGGTGGTGGTTTTCAATAAAAAAAAAGAAGCGGAAAGCGAAATTTTTCATCAATTATTTATTAAAAATGCGAAAAAGTTGTTTCAGACTAATTTGATTTTTTGGAACATATCGCGTTGAGCTCGCATATATTCTTTAAATTATTAATATGAATAATAAATGTTTTTTGTTTTTTTTAATTTAACCGAAATTCGCTACAAAAGAGAACCTAACGTCAACATTGTGTACTTACATCTGAAAACTTCTTTTCGTACCAAAAAAATTATTAGAAATTGACGAAAAACTATTGCTGTGTTGAAATTTTGCATAAAAAATCACTTATATGCATCAAATACATGAAGTAAACTCGTCAAATGTCAACAACTGAGTGGTCCGTAATACCCCTACAAAAGTGGTTCCTAATTCCCCGAACGCACTTTTTTACAATATGGCTGCATATGAGTAGCACAATGCAAAATTTCTTGTCTGTGTCGAAGGCTTAAGGTTTCGCGAATATTATGAGAATATTTACCTGAGTTGGTTCTCGAAAAGTATGGACAAATTAAATGAAACACAAAGTAAAAAAAAAATTTTCTAAGTATCAAATTTATATTTGCAATAGAAGCGAAATAATTATACGTGTACACAAGCCGAGTACTGAACGAAAAAAGAGCTTAGCATGAGGGGAGCTGATAACAGTTATTTGTAACTGTGAACCATTACTAGGGGAAAAAATATGACGGGAAAAAACAATTCCCCGTGGTCCACAATACCGCAGTCTCCCCTATGTAAACCCTTTTTTTTCGCAACATCTTAAAACCCAGACTTGAGGGAACAGAATTATAGTAAATTTCGAAAAAGTGAGTACGTGACCAGAGAATTGATGTATGAGGTGCCTGACGCCAATTTCGAGTTGAGTAGTTTAATTTGTGTCTTTAGACGAGTGTTCGATACAAGTACGTACTCGTTACCTTTTCCCGGTATTTTCGATGGCAGCAATTATGAAATTAAAAATTGTACGAAATAGGTAAATTAGATGAAATACACATTCAAGTTCTTTTAAAAAAAATTTGGTTTTAAATTTCATCAACTTTTGGAAAATATTAAATACCATAATGAAAATAAATTATGATTTTGCACTTAAAAATTATCACACAATAAAGGTTGGTATAATATGTTAAGTGAACTTACTTGTGTATGGTTAAACGTGAGCTGAATACATTGCGCATAACAACAAAATAATATTGCACGCTTTCAACAGTTATCCTATACATACCCAAATATTGCGGTAAAAGAGTTTTGCCATGCTTTTCAACGACATACTATAAAATCAAAACAAAAATTATTTTAACTTAAATCTGAACGGAATATACAATGAATGAACACATAGTACATTAAACATAAACTAAAATGAAATTAAATTACTGGGCAGAAAAATATAACTTACTGGATGGTATTGCTTCAAAAAAGCATGCATTCTTTCAATTTCTTCAGATGTTAAACTTTTTATGATAAAAAATTTATCATAGCTTTGGTAAAATTGTGCTCCTGATTTTCCAGAAGATTCGATACGTAATGGCTGTGAACGCGTAAGTGACTCACGGTAATCAACATCATCCACACCAAAACGTTCACGCAAATTCCGAAATACAAGTGGGCAATATTCTTTGACTTTAAAATGTGATGGCATATTTTCTCTGAAAAAAAAGAAAACGTCCTCAATTTTGCATAAAAATACTGACTATTTATTAAGCATTGCTTACTTATTAAAGAGATGATTATCTACTTTAATTTTAGAATATGCGCGGAAATCGTCAGGCAAAAGCATCACAGGTATATTAACATGGCTCAATTCATTTATCTACAATAGGGGGTAGAACGAGGGAGTAAACTTTGTTAGTCATAAATGTATATAAGAGGTAATTGTACTTACAGTATGATTAATGCCCCACATGAAAACGCTCAGTATGGGTTCATTTGCGCGGAAAAGCTTTACTTTTTGATGTTTTACACGAAAATGTTTCTTTTTCAGAATACGTGGCTGCGAAGAAGACGACATTTTCTTGTCCATACTATTTTGATTGTTGTACACACCAAATTCACTTCTTTCACTTAATTAAGCAATAGCAATCAGATTTTAACGTTATTTTAATGTGAGAAAACACGCTGAAAAGAAAAAAGCAAATTCTATGTTCAAATTTGCATAGCTCAGATATCATATATTATACGCTGCCAACGCAATTATGTATCTCTATTTACAGTAACACGATATTAAGGCATATATAAAAATAATATGAAAATGATACAGCCAAGCTTAGCACAACTTTTATGCCGAATTAAATAGGTTTGAATAAAAATATTAAAGAAATCATAGCACTGTTTCAAAAGAGTCTATAAAATATTTTCGATCTTAAGTCGAGTTAGGCTGTTTCTCATTTTTACGACAGAATACATTTCCTTGAGCCAGACAAAACGTTCCAATCTAGGCAGAATATCTAGGAAAATCAAATACTTATATTTTAAGAGCATATCGTGTGCAGTTTTCACCACTTTTGGAAGACAGCCAAAATGCAATAAATGAATATAAAGAAAGTGTAAATATTGTATTTTTAACAATGAGAATTATTTTATTTGAAGCTGAATTTTCAGATTTTTCATGGAAATTTTGAGCTTTGGTCGTCTTTCTTAAATGTGGTGAATAATTTCTTACGAGGTGTTAACTCATGACCATCGATATGCATAATGCTTATTTCCAAAAATAATATAAAAATAGTCCATTAACAAGCACTAGAAGCAATCAAAAAGAAAGATTATGCCAGAAAAATTCCCACTAACATTAAAATGTTTGAAAAACGGTTTGGCCGATATCCTACTTTTATAACTAGTGGTTTTAAACTATTTGGAATTTATCAGCTCTATCACTAATTCTGACAAAACTCCCGTCGGGAAATGAATTGCCTTCACGAATACGAAATAAATGGTATTCCTAATTCCAATGAATTCGAAAAAAGCTGGAATGAAAAAATCAAAACAGCTGATTGTTAAAAGGAAGAAGGAAAAGTATTAAAAATTTTAAATAAATATAAAAATTAAACAAAAAGAAATGTTTTTGTGCAATAAGCTATGTATACAAATAAAATGGGACACAAGCTGTTAAGAGATGCTTGCGATCTCCTTAATACGGGCAATCAATCGTGAGCCTGCTATATATATACAAGCCTATATACCAAATAATTATTTCCCTAGATTTGTGAAGAATGTCAAGCTCGGCAAAGACGCATTCAAGTACATACTGAATGTAGTGGAGGATAAAGTTGGGCTAAGTCGAAAGAAGTTACAGCTTTTGGACATGTGGGTGTTTTGCGATTTCTGTCTGAGGGTAGATATCAGCATGGTTTTGAAAATATTAGGAAGTTGGAATGGTTTCCCCCTTACGGGTAGGCACCTTGTCGTGGTGTGGGGGCTTAAGTTGCAGTGATTCGTCGGGTTAAACTGACCGGGGGGCAGCCTTAGGCTGTCCCCCTGATAGGGGTTCCCATGTTAAGCAGTCCGGCTGATGAGCAATGAACCATGTTCTACCCAGTGTGCGTCTGTTTTCTCCAGGTTAGGGGTGGCACACAACGACGTCTGTTCTACAGGTCAGGGGCGGTCGAGTCCGAGTTTTTTTGTGCGTTAGATGGCAGACTTAAAAGAAATCCCACAGGGAGGAGGAGTCTTTAACTATGGGTGAGTCTCAAAGGGAAAATTTTACGGTGCAGGGAGTAGGATCCCCTGTACCGGCGTTAGGTAGTGGGCGAGAGGGCTACCTGGCGTCGAGATCCAGCGACCTCTTAGGCTGTGCAGCGATACCTTAGGCTGCGCAGTCTACTAATGCTACTGGGAGGGGAAGGGAGAGTGTCTCCAAGCCAACTTTGGGCTGGCAGGAAGCCGTGGTGACAGGGATCGGAGAGGATCGAGGCATTGGATCCCAGCTTTCGAACCTACGCATCGACAATGCTACCGATGATGATTCGTTAACGCAGGCTAGCAACGTCGATGACATTGGTTCGGAAGCTGAGATGCAGTGCAGTGTCTGTGATCCTCCCCGGTCTCCGGCTGCGGCTTCCGCACTGGGGAAGGAGGCAAGGAAGGTGGTAAGCCGACTTACTACCTTCGAAAAATGAGGGCAAAAGATCCTTCTTCTTTTACAAAAAGGGAGAACGATCTTAACAAGAAGCACGAGAAGGTTGTGGCAAAGTTCGAGAAGAATAACGCCACTTCCTTCTCGTGCCAAAAGGAGAAGCCAACGGACCAGGCCACAGGTGGAAGCTTTAGCATGCCACCAATGCCTAAGTCCACAGACTCTCCAAATAAGGAACAGAGTTTCTCATCGGGCAAGGCTCTTAAAAGAGCCCGGTCCGATGAGGTTACTCCAAGGGAATCGAAAAAGCCGAAACCTTCGGCCTCCTTCGACTCTCCGATGGAGCTACAAGTAGCCATCATCGATAACGTCAACCCTGATGGGAAGATAACACCGGAGAACTGGCTACTTGTTGAAACTAGGCTAATGGAGGCGATGCTCAGGGTGCTCAGGGCTGACAGTGAGGAGCTAGTTTTCGATGGGGCTGGCAGGCAGAAGGGTGTTAAGGTTGTTAGATGCAGCAACAAGAAATCCTTAGATTTCTTAACGCGGACAATCAGCAGCCTTGATGCACTCTGGCAGGGAGCCCGTTTGGAAGTAGTTCCTCCGGTTCGATCGATAGTATCAGTGTGGATTCCTCCTCCGGTTCCGGATCAGGAATCCATACTGAGACTTATTGAGCGTCAAAACCAAACGCTTAGCACATCGGAGTGACAGGTAGTCTCTATGACTCCCTGCAAAAATGGAGTGGGTAGTGACGCATTGATTGCAGTAGATCAGACTAAGGAGCTGCGAGGGCAGCATCAGGTTCGGTATAGGCACCTTAAAGGTTCGTGTTCTTGGTGGGTCAGAAACCAACAGGGAAAAAGCTGGAAGTGGTGCAAATTAATTTGCACTATTCCACTTAGGCCTCTCTCGACCTGATGAAGTTCATCGCAGAAAAGGGGGTGGACGTAGCTCTGGTTCAAGAACCCTGGCTTGTAAGAGGCAAGGTTAACGGACTAGGGCTAAGCGGCTATCGTCTTTATGTTCCACCAACCCAAGAACCTGTATAGTTGCCAAGAAAGGTATTAATCTTTTTCTTTTAACTCCCTACAGCACTGGAGACCTTACAATGTTGGTATGCGAACACAGGCACAAGCGTACCTTGTTGTTGCTTGTCCGCATACTTCCCATACGATGAGGAAGGTCCGCCCCCACAATCAATCCGGCAACTGATCGCATATGCGGAGTCACGCGGATTGGACTTGGTTGGCTGGCTGTGACGCAAATGGTCACAATGAACTTTGGGGCAGTACTGATACCAACAGTACTGATTCCACTAACCTAACTATATGCAACAAGGATAATCAACCAACGTTTCGTAACAGGATTAGAGAAGAAGTCATTGATATAACGTTGGCCACAGATTCCAATACTATTAGGGTTGATAATTGGAGAGTATCAGACATTTGTTCCTTCTCGGGCCACAGTCGGATACTTTTCACCATAAAATCTGAAGTAGAGGCCTCACGGCCATGTAGGAATCCCAAAAGGGCGAACTGATCTGAATTTTCAATAACGGCTTCCATAAAGCTTGCATCGACGAAAGTCAAAGTTGGCCAAGGGAATACTAACATTGACAAAGCAGTAGAACGTCTGACAAGGATATTGAATAAATCTTTTGAACTATGTTGTCCACAAACTAGGCTACTATCCAAACCAAAAACGGTTTGGTGGATCGCAGAGTTAGGACAACTTAGGGTGAAATCAAAGAGACTCTTTAACAAGGCTAAGCTAAGCCAACTAGAAGAGGATTGGAATAAGTATAGGGACAGTTTTAATGAATACAAAAGTAGAATTAAGGCTGCAAAAAGGGACTCTTGGCAGCAGTTCTGTGGAACCATGGAGATTGTAAATGAGGCATCAAGACTTCGAAAAATACTGTCTGGAACTACTACAGCTTTCGGCAGTATTCGGAAGATAGATGGCTCATGAACAGACTCGAGCCAGGAGTCTCTTGAAGTTCTGATGAAGACACACTTTCCAGGCTGCACGGACTTGACCGCCATCGAAAATCAGATGGCAAATCTTGTCCGGGCATCAAGGACTGACGTCTTGGATATCGTGGATAAATCAGCGGGACCGGATGGAATTATACCAGCCATGCTACAACATTCTCTTGAGAGCGTGGAGCCTCATTTAGTGGAAATATTTTCAAGATGTCTTACAGATAGGTATGTGCCAAAAATTTGGAGAGAGGTCAGGGTGGTTTTTATTCCAAAAGCAGGAAAACTAAATCACTCTACTGTAAAAGATTTTAGGCATATCAGAGGGGCTATCAGCATTCACACAATGGACATCGCGCAACACGCATACCGGTAGATCAGTGGATAGCGCTCTTCATGAAGTTGTTGGTACCATTGAGAAGTCTTTAGATTTGAAGGAATACACTTTAGTAGGTTTCCTTGACATGGAAGGAACATCCAATAATGTAAACACGGAACCATCTGTAAGGCGTTGACAGATCATGGAGTTAAGGATTTCATAGTGAAACGGATTGGAACAATGCTGAGAGGCGGAGTCATTAACGCTGCTATGGGCACTGGCTCCGTGAGTAAGAGGACTAAAAGGGGAACGCCGCAAGGAGGGGTGTTGTCACCCCTCCTATGGCTCCTAGTAGTTAATGAGATCCCACGAACCTTCAAGGAAAAGAGAATGAGGGTTGTAGCCTACGCTGACGACATAGCAATATTAATCCCTGGCAAATTCTTGTCGACGATTAGTGAGCTTATGGAATCAGCACTTCGCGAAATTTCCGACTGGGCTAGACGGAACGGTTTAGCAGTTAATCGTGACAAGACTGAGCTAGTCTTGATCACGAGGAAAACAAAAATACCTAAGTTTTCCATACCAAAGTTGAATGGAGTGACACTGAATCTCTCTTCGGAAGCAAGGTATCTCGGTACCATTCTGGATTCGAAACTTTATTGGAGAAGGAATATCGAAGAGAGAACGAAGAAGGGACTGGCTGCATACTATACCTGTAAAAGGATCTTTGGAAAAAGATGGGGATTGTCACTGTTATTCATGGAATGTACATCACAATCATTCGACCCATCATCACCTATGTGTCCCTCGCCTGGTGGCAGGCGTTGGGAAAGAAGAGCAACCAAGCTCGCATGGGAAAAATACAGAGACTTGCAAGCCTGGGGATCTCAGGAACTGTAAGTAGTGCACCTCAAGAAGGTCTGAATATGATATTTCATCTCTTATCGTTACGGGTGTTTGTTCAAGGCTGTGTGGCAAAAGGAGCTCTTAGAATAAGAGAATCCAACGTGTGGAGATCAGCAAACTATGGACACTCTACAATTTTGGGTGAAATAAAGCGGAGGGGTCAAAATGGAATCAAAGCTGACTTAGATGTGACCACGAATTATATGACTTCAAATTTAGATTTTATTACTAGAATTCCAACTCTATATGCAACCAGGGAAGACTGGGAGTCGGGTTCGGTAACAGATAATGCTGGTATTACCATCTATACCAGTGGTCGGCAAAATTGAAAATGAGATTGAATTGGTGAGAGCAGAGTAATTGCCATACACTGTAAAAAAATAATCCTAAAAGCCGTCACATGACAAATAAAAAACTTGAACAAAAGGTATGCTACCAATGCAGTTATTTCAATCTATTCATTGCATGTTACCAAAGGCATTCAAAATCATAAATTATTTTTTGGCGTTAATTTTTAGTCATACATATAATTTCTCACCGTGAACATAAAAAAAAAATCAACACACCTACTGCTCATGTTGCTTCGTTGCTGTCTGAACAACGACTAATTGCAAGAGCGTAAGAATGCGTGTGATGAGCGTACTGCTCGTTTGAGTAAGGGAATGCCGACCACTGATCTATATGGTTGGCTCAAAGATGGAGAATGGAACTGGAGCTGGTTTCTACTCCTAAGACCTGCTAAGCTAAGGCGGTCGTTTCGTCTTTCTGACAGCTGCAGCGTTTTTCAGTCAAAGATTTTTGCTATTGAGAAAGCTGCTCGACTTCTACAAGACAGAACGATTCAGATTTCGAATATCACTATATTTACTGACAGTCAGGATGCAATGAAGGCAATAGAATCCAAAATAATTATATTAGAGATTAAAAAGAAATGTCGTGCTTCACTGATGGCCATTGAGCACCACAAGGTCACTCTCTGCTGGGTTCCTGGACATAGCAATATTGAAGGGAACGAAATAGCAGATGAAACGGCCAGAAGGGGCTCTGAAATGGACATTAACGAGGCGGATACCTCTATACAATCTCCGATGTGTGAACTATTTAGTTCCATAGTTCCACAGGTAGGAAGAGGACAAATGTCCTCTTAGGGCACAACAAATCTGCACTACGTCTGCTCACAAGAAGTCATAACTAAATATTGTGCTATTGCATTAATGCTCCAACGGTGGTGTATTTCCACGAGCAGACTGTGCAGAAGTTGTTTTGATAAAGAAGAGACAGAATCGATTCTTCACTTTCTATGTCAATGTCCAGGGCTGCAGATGAGCAGACTCCAATGTTTGGGGTCGTGCTTTTTCAATAGTCTAACAGAGATAACGAAAGTGGAACTATCGGATCTTCTTACCTTAATCCGGAGAACCAAATGGTTCAATAAAGACATTACCTGGACTGCTGACGGAAACCGTGGTTAGAGACGTGCCTCCTCCTGGCAATTAAATGAGGGCAATACAATGGACAATTAAATCTCCAAGTGGAAGTGCGGGAAATTGTGGTAAGCGCCATTTTTTCGAAAACTGTTTTTTGATCACAAATAAATCTTGAGCACCAGGCGCACCTTTCTAAAAAAATGTAAATGTCAGAAGTGAATAATAGCCAAGAAAATGATTGGTGAATTTTATCGTTTCACATGTTTACATGTACGCGTGATTGCAGAATTATCGTAAGCGACACTTTGAACACAACCAGCTTTATCATGTGAAGCTTTAACTGTTTTCTTGAGCTAAAAAAAATAACTTTTAATAGTTTTTTTTCTTTTACGCAGTTACATTTGTCAGCAGAACTTCTATTTAATAAAAATTGTTAATTTTGGAAGAAAAAAAAAGTTAGGTGAATCATGGCGCAAAGGTATGATAACTTTAAATATTTATTAAATTGTTGCCAAAATCCAATATTTTATAGGAAAATCAACAAAAAAAAAAACAAATGCAATTTGTGTGAAAAATTTTAGCTAAGTTCACGTGCAGAATATCAGATTAGAAAGAAATTACTTTTACAAAAATCATATTTTGGACAAAGAAAATTCAAAAAAGCTTTTTAGGATTGATCAATCAAAAAGCAAAGAATTTTAATAAATAGTTTTTGAATAAGAAGTGTAATTACATCCCTATTCAGAGTATTTCTTTGTGACTGTCTGTCTTAGACACATTTTAAATTAAAATATTTAATAGATATTTTAATTTTTAGCCATTCAAATAAAAAGTACGAAGATTCGACTGCGAACGAGACAAGTTGCAAAAATTAAAAAGAAAAAATTATTTATCGTAAGTGCCTCAATACTTCATGCTTCACACCAAATTAATGATAGCGAAAAATATCGTAAGCGCCATAAGTTACGTACAAATCTCAAGGTATTTTTTAAACCGTTTAAAAGAAAAACACAAAACAGTCTCCTGAAAAATTATGAATTTGTCGCTTACGATAAATTGGCGATCATGGCTCGATATTCACACACGCCTTCCAAACCTAACCTAAGCTGGAATGGTACAATCAACGATGTTGAAAGAAATGAAACGAACCTTGAATATTTTGGAAACGAAGCTTTGTGCAAAGTGAATTAAGGTGGAAAAAAGGAGGCCAATATTGATTTTTATGAAAGAACGCAATTTCCTGGCACCAAAATGTACCTAAGACTGTTTGGCTGTTTAGTTTGAATTCATTTTTATTAAATTAATACTAGTATTTTATTTATGCATTTAACATTGACTTGAAAGGTTCAAATTTGATTGGACCATCTTTATTTGCAATACCTTCATTTGGCATCATTAATGAAGCCAAAGTTTTTGAAATGGGGACTATGTTTGAAGTTCCTCCCTTATGAGGTTACCTAATACAGGCGGTCCTCAGGACAATCGGGTTTACGGCCCGGGACCGACCCAGGAGAAATTCTGGCCAAGGATCTTCGACGTGGAAGCAGTCACTACAACAACAACCTAATATTGGTGATATGTGAAATACACTTTGAGCATACTCCTTTTTTTTATTGTCATTCAAACAAGTGTGTTGTGCTGCCAGATATATCTTTTTTGCAATGTTGAAAAAATATTTGAAATGCAGTGTTAATTACAAAAAAAAAAAAAAAATAAATTATTTACATTGCATACATTCGTAGAAAACTCCTCGTTTTAGTTAATTACAAAAAAAAAAAAAAATTTAAATTGCATACATTCGTAGAAAACTCCTCGTTTTCGGTTTTGCCCTCTAACTTCGGTATTCCTTAAGATATATTACCATTTATATATCATTGTAAGCAACTAAGTGTCCTCTTTTGAATGAAATATAAAAACTTACTCATAGGATAAATATAAAAAAAAGTTACGGGCAAGTATATGCTTTAACCTATCAAAAATGGGTTTTTCGGCCCTAAGTCCAGATTTTTAGGGTCAATTTAAAATTCTGTGTATGCAGTTTTTTCTGCTTGACTATACCTACAATTTGAGCTATGTCTCGAGGAAAGTATATTTTCACTGTCAGACAGTGTAATTGATATTCCTTCCATTTTGATACGACATATTTTTAATACGTTGTTTTCCTGTTTATCTTTATTTTTCTGCTCTCGACGCGACGCACTTCAGCATTCGTACAAAATCATCACCAAAAACCACCAGCAAATCTCCAGAATTTCGATATTTTCGGGGAAACTTCGTGGCCACAACGGAATTAAAAATTCGAATTGTTCATTCGTAGCTACGACGGGAGTTCCGTGATAGTGATAGAGCTGTATTTTACTATTTTTTTATGTATTCGGAGCTGATCTAAAACTAGACCTGACCGACTAAGCAAAGCTTGAATAACATGAAAATTACAACAAAAAATATATGCAAAATGAATGAACATGATAGTGAATACCTATGATCTGGATCTAAATATATTGTCGTCTTTAGCGGCCGTTTAGATGAGCACAAAGATGATCTTCATGGGAATGACTGTGGAAATGTAATTTTGACCTTTCAGACTAACTTTTTTCTTCTGATCGATGAGATGTTCTTTTCTTTTATGAAAAATAAAAACGATTGCGTCCGCAATTTAACATTTTGCCCCTTGATATTGTCGCATTCAATTTCTAAAAATTTGTGAGTAAAGCTTCCAACATCGTAATAAGTCGAACATGTTGAATAAGTTGAACATGTTGAACATGAACATTCATACCTGTTTAAAAATTTTCTGCCCAACTCTTCTCTTTTTTTCTAACTAACCTTTTTACACAGTTCTTTCAAGAATTTTGTTTGTATAGTAGGTACAACGCCCACTTCCCAAAAACGACCACAATCTGCCCAACAACTTCTTTTTTTTTTAAAGTACCGCCTTTGCATACAAACTTTCATTGTTTTTCTTACTATGGCTGTGGCCAAAGTACTAATCACATCCTCATTTTGAGTAAACACGATTGGAAGTAAATGTTATTGATTCCTACTCCACGTGATTTTTTTTTAACTTTTGTTTCAAAAACATTGAAGTTTAAGTATAAGCGCGTGCAATATGAAGACTATAGCATTTACTATATAACTAAATTCTTTTAAAAGCTGACTTAAACAATTTTTGCTTTATACAACAGATGGTTCTCCGTTATGTCCTTTTAAGTATTTTATTTGTATGGAAGGTACCACGCCCAAAAGCTACCATATTCCGCCCAATAACTATTACCACCATACCGTTTTCACACACTTTTACTCTCTTCGTTGCTATGGTTCCTCAGATATTCCCCTTCCAAGCATTTATTTTGTATGGGAGATGCCACGCTCACTCATTTTTATAACATTTAATGCAAGAGTTGGTGGGTAATTCCCACTTTCACAAGCCAAAAAAATAAATTTTGGAGGAAATAACACTTAAAGCCTCTCTTTAAGTTTAACAACTTTTTTTCAGACATCAAATTCGTATCTGTAGAAACAAAGAAATTTCTTAATAGCTCCTGAAAAAGCCATTTTTCCGAATTCAGGTCCATATTGTGGGAGAACTAGATGTGATGGGGAAAAACTGAGTACGTAGTGATAATCATCGACCCTCAATTACTATAAAACAGAAAGTTGATATCTTGTTGCAAGCTGTTTTTTCATTTGATCAAAATAAAATTTTTTTAAAAGAAAATATGGTTTCTCTATAAGATAGGAGGGCTAACACTAAAAGTGATTTTTTTGCCTATTTTCAATCATAACAGTAATGCTGCTGATACTATTGGCACGTTTTATACGTTAAAATTTTTGTCTAACTCTCATCTAAAATATGCAAAAATTCAAAATTCATTGGCTGAAAATTAAAGTTTTTACAATCAATTATGTGAAGTATGTGCTCTCAACGGTGCTCTTTTTTGAATTTTGCTATCTACATGGAAAATTGGGGCTAATCGAAAAAAATCATTAGGATATTCAGGTCGTTTAAAAACGACATTTTACCCAATATCTACTATCAATATACCTCTTTTGCATACAAACTGTCATTGTCTTCCGAACTATGGTTCTCTAGATACCACACCCACTAATTCAAACCTATCCATATTTTACCCATAAAATTCTATTGACAAATAACATTTTCATTCGACATCCGATAATGAAAATTCAGGTTATATGGAAAGTGCTTATCCTCTAATCGTAAGTGCTTGCATTGAAATGTGTCTAATCCTAAATTGTTATGTCACAATATAGTAGAATACGCAAATGCAGCACACAATTTTTCGATAGAATCTTGAAATATTGATGGTATGCCTCGCCTTTGTGTCCAATCTAGTCTATATAGGACATGAAACTTCGAGTTGAAAGCATAAAACCTCTTACCAAATTTCATTGGAAAATATTCAGCGGGATCCCAAGTAATAGCATACAAGTGAAAAAAAACTTGACTTAACTCTTTCATACCCAATGTTGCGTATATGCAACATTCACTTTTATGTGACATAAATAAAATGTTTAACAGATATTACTATTAATGCTATTTGTATTCGGTTCTGTCAGGTATTCTTCAAGTTTGCTGATTGCCGAATATTTGAAATTACTTGCTTAAGTAATTTTTTTTAATGTTTTGTCTTTGAAGTCCAGCAAAAACCCCAAGTGCAAAAATTTGTAGTCAAATTTTTTGCAATATTTTTTGAAAAATAATGCATTAAATTATTACTAACCGGAAATTTTTTTTATCAGATATGTTTACAAAAGATTGGAGAATATTAAAATCAAAAAATTGGAGAAAAAGAGTTATCCCATGGTTGTCTACAGATTCATAGCTATGCTTTTTTAACCTTTAATAAAGGACAAACAAACCAATGTAGAAGCAAGAAATTTGGTATCATGATTGTGTAACCAAGACCTAAGTAACCATAATTTCACAACAAAAGGTTTCTCTCAAGCCCCATTAAAATTCAGGCGTCAAAGGGTTAAGATCGAAAATATTTTATCATATATTTCTGATTATAAACATTAAATTGGTGTGATTTTTTAAATAATTTTTAGAATTATATATCGTTTCAAGAATGACCTTTGGTTATAGTCCTTTAATATTTCTATTTAAAGCAATAAACTCGGATGACAATAAACTTAAGCTGTTACTCCTTTTTACCACAGATATTTAGATCACGAAAGCTAAAAAATTAAGCTAACATAAGTAAATATTGCTAGCCTATATTCCCTTTCTAAAAAAAAAAAAATATTTTTTATTTTTGTTTTTTTTTTTTTTTAATCAGTAACGAACAAATGAACAATACAAACTTCTGCATGATACAATATTACACTTTAACGCAACGTAATTTTCAAAAATCATTTAAATTGTATTATTGCCAGCAGATCTTGACACCATTAACCTCCTGAGACTTTAATTCATTAACTATATACTCTTTAAATTCAGCGTATGATGCATCAATTTCAATATTATTGATAATTTTATGAAAATTGCCAGGGGTAAGACCGTAGGTTATTTCCTTTTTTGCAGATTGTAGACGCTTTTGAAGCGTTTCTTCCGTTTCGGTATTACGTTTACGTAAGCGAATTTCCAAATCCTTTAGTGTTGGTGGACTATTATACATTAAAATTGGATTAAGATCAGTTTTCTTAATTTGTTCAACGCCTTGGGGCTCAATGTCTAAAATACAAACTTTTCCTGTATTTTGTATTTCTTTTATTGCTGCTTTACTCGTTCCATAAATATTTCCACTGAAAGTTGCAGTTTCTATAAATTCATTACGTGAAATCTTCTCCGCCATTTCATCTTTTGATATAAAATAGTAATGAACACCATTCTCTTCACCAGAACGTGGTTGTCTGGTGGTATGTGAGACACTAAAACCGAAAGTGTTTGGGAATTCCTCAAAGAGCTTCTTGAGCAATGTGCTCTTTCCCGAGCCAGAAGGTCCGCATAGGACGAGTGGTCGTGGTCCATTTTGTACCATCTTGCTGAAAACTATAGTAACAATAAATTTCGTACAAGAAATATATGAAAAGGCAAAAAGTTATTACTCCTCAAGTTGTATAGAAATTTTACTCCTCCTCCCAAAGCCAATACACGTAACATTAAGAAGGAAAGCTTTTTTAGTAATTGATTTTTTATTAATTCTCCTGAAAGCAATCAAAGAAAAGTATTCAACATTGGGAATATTTTCGTAATTTTTAGAATTCCAGAAAACTTATTTTATATATCATTTCAGTTCATTATTTTTTAACCCAGATATATATCCAATGTGCTGTATATAGTACATTTCAGAAATGTTTGAATTTGATTAAATGGGAACATATTCAATAAAAATCAAAACTTTCTAAGTGTACTATCTATAGGTAATTGGGCATATCTAGGCTAATATCTACGAAAATACCATATTCAAAATGCCGTATGTGGAAATTTTTAATTAATTATTTCATTTATATAGATATATATGTAAATATATAGTCATGCCACAAAATACAATTGAGTTCATTATTTTGAATATTACAGGTAGTACCATGAGTTAGCGAGTTTTTGTTGTTTCAATATAAAATGAAAAATTGAGAAAGTGTAAGAGTAAAATTTGACAAAAATGGTCACCAAATGATTTAGGTTTCGATGCCTTATGATCAAACCAGTGTAACATTGTGAAACTTTGCACAATAATTGTCTATTGGGAGCAAATAGTACATATTCAGTGATAAATGTATTAAAAGACGTAAAACTGGTTAAGGCAGTAAAAGTGTATAGATATTTCAAAAAAACATTTCTTGTGACATTTTCCAAAATTTGTCAAAAAACAAATTTTGTATTTCTTAGTTCGTAGTTCATGCCATAGCTAAACCTTCAAAGATTTATAAATTTTTGTTTTTTTATTTCCAAATTAATAGATGCACATTATATTAAATAGAAATTTAGATAACGTCCTATGCCCACTAGAAAAACGAAAGTATATTATTTATGCAACAAAAAAAGGTATTAATAGGATAATTCCGGCAGGTATGGAACGCCGCAATTTACGATTCCCTTTAAATTGGTGATGATTTAAAAAGGAGGCTTCATCTCTCCCGGAATTACCCTATACAATATATATATTTCTATTGAAATGGGACATTTTGTCAACGGGAGACCCTTCCCCATGTTTGGGCTCAAATGAAAGCTTATTATATCTAGTTTCAAATGGAATAAGGCCTTTTTTGATTTGGCATGATGGCGGACCAAACTGGCGGCTGCAAGTTTACCATCTCACCTTGAAAGAATAGTTTTATCAAGCGTACGTTTACCCAAGTCCCTAACCTCAAAAAAAGGGTGCAAAAAGGATGTTTTTCTGGTCCCACGCTTACCCAAGTCATCATAAAACAACGGGAAAAGCCTATTTTTAACCTCAAAAAATGAAAAATCTCAAAATACAGTTTTTCGTGTCTCACGTGTCCCAAGTCATCAGAAAACTTCCCAAACACTTATTTTTCATTTTTCATTCCTGAACTTGGCTGTAACATACTTTTAGCGTTACCCAGAAACAACGACATGAACTTAGTAAGTCTCTGTTTCCTTTGCGGTGCTTAGAGTGAAAAAAAAATTTATGAAGAATAAGTTTTTTGGGAAGTTTTCTGATGACTTGGGATACGTGAGACACGAAAAAAGTTTTTTGGGGGTTTTTCATTTTTTGAGGTTAGGGACGACCCGAAAACAGCCTTTTTGGACCTTTTTTGAGGTTAGGGACAACACCTAACATTTCCCGTGAAAAATAATATTAGATTCATATTCACCGAAAAAATTATATGAAAAAAGGCTTTATCTACTACTTTCAAGGTGAGGTGGTAGACTTGCAGCCTCCATATTGGTCTGCCATCATGCCAAATCAAAAAAGGCCTTGTTGCATTCGAAACTAGAGATAATAAGCTTTTATTTGAGCCCAAACATACTCTGAAATACCTAAACCAATTTTAGACAGGGGTGGGAGGGGGGGGAGGCTCCAGTTGACAGAGAATGTCCCATATATATATATGTATATATCTTAAAATCGATCGAGCTCAAAAAACATTAATTTTGGGAAAAAAAGTCACAACTTCTTTTTAATTTTGAAAAAAATGATGGTCACATTTTTATTTTTAAATTTTTTTTTCTTTTTTCAAAACATGGAATAAAGATCTGTCGAAAACGTGTTAAACAAAAATTTCTAAATGCAATAGCTAATTAGTTATATGGATCCGAAACAGGCGCTGTTTGACCAAAATGTTAAAATTCTACCCCCTCCAGCTCGCCGAATTTTTGATCGATCTCATACAAATTTGGTGTGGTAACTACTACTCAATAGGACTAAACTTTCTGTTTAAGCCCGATCGTTTTTAAGAGTGGGTTCCCGTACTTATAAAATGAGGAAAACTTTTTTTTAAAAAATATAAAGCATTTTTCTCAAATCGCTTTTATTTTCGTCTTTGTTTTCCTCGTAATGAAAGCAAATAAAAAATTTTGAAATATAAAGGACTGAATTAATGGTAGTGTAAGTTTGAATGAAATCGGAACAAATTAAGAATAGGCCGTACAAAACAACGTGCAACTCTTTTCAAAAACTTTGAATTGACAAGGTAACCGTAGTAGTTATTAGTTATTTACAAACTACTTTTAATTTTGTCATTTCTTACTAGCATTTCAACATTCTGTATAAGTGTTTAATATTTGAAAACGTTACCAAGAATTACAAGGTTTTTGTTTTCAAATATTTTCATTGAACAGATATGATGAATGGCTAACACAACTGTTCTTTATATCTATTTTGTTGAAATTCTCATTGCTACTAGATGTAAAACAGTTAGTTAACACGCGGACACTCAAAAAGAGTCTTATGTCTCACCATTAAAGTAATCGTAATATTTAAATTTTGATTACAGGGTGACAATTGTAAAGTGACGCAAGTTACTTTAATTTAAAAAGCAAATTCATTCATCATTGGCTTTGCTTTTAATTTCATTTGAATTTTTGTTATTACATTTTGAAATTTCCATAAAAATGGACAAGGAAAATATTCGTCGTGAAATTATGAAATTTCCTTTGGCAAATTATAGTAGCCGTCAAATTGCAAAGGCTTTAAATTTGTCAAGTCGTACGGTAGACCGAGCTATTATTCGATATAATGAAACTGGGGGTTTTGGAGATAGAGACCGGGGAAAATTTTCAACAGTTGCCACTACTGGTTTAACAGAAAAAATTCGTAAACGAATCAAGCGAAATCCAAGGCGCTCAATGAGAAAAATCGCTAAGGAAGTGGGAGTAAACCGTGAAACAGTGCGAAGCATTGCAAAATCAAAGCTTAATCTTAAGCCGTACAAGCTCCGAAAAGCTCAAGATCTGACACAAAAAAAGAAAGATTTGCGACTGCAACGATGCAAGGCGTTGCTACGCTCCTCCGTGTTAAAAAATGTTGAAAATATCTTGTTTACAGATGAAAAAATTTTCACGGTTGAACAACATTTCAATGCGCAAAATTACCGAATGTGGCTAACATCATCATCGCAACAAAATAGGACTGCTGGCCGAGTTCAAAAGCCAGCTTCCGTTATGGTATGGACTGGAGTTTCCGCTAATGCCAGAACTCCTCTAATATTCGTTGAAGAGGGTGTTAAAATTGACCAGGTTGTTTATCGGAGCATTTTAAATGAACATGTTCTTCCCTGGGCCCAAGATACATTTGGAAATGAAAACTGGACTTTCCAGCAAGATTCTGCACCTTCCCACATGGCAAAATTAACGCAAACATGGATAAAAGACAATTTTTCTGGATTCATAACATCTCAAGAATGGCCACCATACTCCCCAGACTTGAATCCAATGGACTACTCTATTTGGAGTATTTTAGAGAGTAAGGCTTGTGCATCTCAACACCACAGTCTGGAGTCGCTCACAAATTCATTAGAGAAAGCCTGGACTGAAATTGATCAGGAAGTCCTGCGGCGAACAGTCCTACGATTTCCGGATCGATTGAAGGCATGTGTGCAGGCTAAAGGAGGTTATATTGAATGAGGTGGGGTTCAAATGAATGCTTATATATTCAGCAATGTTAACACTTAATTGTACTTAATGGAAGTACGTCCTTTTGAAAATAACTGCTGAAATGTGTGCGTCACTTTACGATTGTCACCCTGTATACACGTTTTTCCCCAAGTTCAAACAATATCACATTTAATTAGTTATATACACTGAATGCTTAAGCATTTACTTCGATATATAGATCAGTTCTATTGTGGATGATGTGGACGCTACATATAATTGAATGCCGAAATTTGATTTATAGATTTGAATGCTATAGCATTCACGTCATATTGTGACACTATGAAAATGAATGTTATAGCGCATTCACGTCCGCGAACGTGTTAATGACTAGTTATAGAAATGAGAGAGAGAGAGAGAGAGAGAGAGAGAGCGCGTAATATTACACTGAAAAATAATTTTAAATGATAGATACAACTGAAATTAAAAATTCGACGAAGAAAGTGCCAAAAAAAAAGTTTGAAAATCAAAACTCAACGGAATCGAAACTTTTTTGTAAATTTTAAGTAAATATTATTGTTGTTTAATAGAATGACGAAATAATTGTAAATCATATGCTATATTTTTTTTAAAACTCATTTTGTGTTGGTCTGGATTTCATTCACCAAAAATTATAGGGGAAAAATACTAAAAACTAGCGAAAAGTTTTCTAGTAGTGAGGAGGGAGTGATCAATGATTGTATATCGTGCTTTGGTCTGACAGATGAAAAAACTCTAGCATCTTTTAGCTTTGAATGTCAAAAACATAAATACTTTATATTTAAAATCCTGTATAAAGATATGTTAGGTTCGAGTTGCTGCCTAGAGATACACTTAGGCCTGAACGGCTCATTAATATACCACATGTTTGGACCTACAATTTAAAGCCAGTGTGGCAATTTGTTATTACTTGCTGAATAAAGTAAACATTAAAAAGTGTAGATTTTATAATGTTATGAGTACCTCAAAATTATTATGAAAAAACAATCGTTTGTCAAAATTACTAATCACAAAATTTTCACTTTCCTTCTTTGGTTTTTATTATAGGAGTAGAAATTTGTGTAATTTTTCATAAACCAAACAACAGCCACCCCTTCCGTAAATATACTCCTGGCTGATAGGATACTTAAACTATTTCGACGCCGATACGAAGTGGTATAGTTCTTAATGTTTTTTTTTTTTTTGTAGTTGAGTATGGTTATTTTACTTTATATGAAAAAATAAGATGTTTATGCTTCAATAGATAATGCCAAACTGGAAGAGTGAAATATATTTCACAAATAAATAAACGAGTTAGATTTTAAATAAATGTATTAAAATAATTGAGTGCTACTAATAACACTACTTAACAAATTCCAGTTTTTTTACTTTAGGCAACTTTCAAATGCCGATATCACAAGAAACATTACGTGCTGAAGAAAAACTGAGTAGGTCATCGTGGTTGGAACCCGTAAGTTATGTATTAGGTGTCTGAAGTAAAATTCGTGTTGACTAATGTAGTTTGCTTCGCCACTAATGAACAATTTACTCAATGAGGAAAGGAATGACAATTTGTTATATAGCCTGACATGCGTGTGAAAATGTAATTAAGTTCACTCTTACATTAAAATAAATAAGTGCCATAAAACAAATAAATCGAAGGGAGACTCGGAGTAAAGGATTAAACAAGCTTATCAAAACGCAACACGAATCTTTTACAAATTACATCAGTAGAAAATATATATATAAAAAAATGTATATGCAAAAATAATCAGCCCTATTTTAAATATTCCCGAATTAATTCTCCGGGAAAACTTGTTTCTTTTTCCTTCTTTTCCTATAGGAATAAGGGAGAAAGAAAAAAATGTTCCCGGGAATTTAATTTCGGGAATATTTAAAATAAAGCTGAATGTGTATACAACAGGATGATTCAGGAGTTATAGTCAATATGGTGTTAAATGATGAGGTCAAAATAAGCCTCGAAAGTTTTCGTGTCAATTTTGACTCGAAAGCCGCCTCAAAGGTTTACACAAATGGTACAGTGCTGCATTTGTTTGGCTAGTGCATGTTATACATTATAACGCAATTTTGTAAGTTGTAGTTCATATAAAGTCTGTTCCCGTACTTTTTGGATAAAGTCTGGTAAACTGAGAGTAAACAAAAAATACTCTCTGTGATAGACAAAAATGCAAATGGTACAGTGCTGCATTTGTTTGGCTAGTGCATGTTATACATTATAACGCAATTTTGTAAGTTGAAGTTCATATAAGGTCTGTTCCCGTACTTTTTGGATTAAGTCTGGTAAACTAAGAGTAAACAAAAAATACTCTCTGTGATAGACAAAAATGCACAAAAGTACGGGAACGCACAAAACCTGCACGAAATAAAATGTCAAATTGTAACGACAGTTAAATTCAAAAAAACAAAATGTCAGTGATATTTAACAAAATATAAATTGTTAAATCTTACATGAAAATAAATAAATAATGAAGAAATTAAACATAAATTGTTCGCCTGATTACTTCTGTAGAATCTTCTGGTTTACAACCACCATTTGCATTTTTTAGAAATAGCAGAAGCTCTTACAGCATCAGAAGTTGAACAGACACTTGCGTTATTAATCTGTGGAGAATGTAGTTAAAAATTATCAAATATACAACTAATACATTTCTAATTTTCTAAAAATTCTTTATTTATTTATTAATTTAAAGTTTTCAATATATTTTCACAAAAGCAAAACAACTGATTTTTTGACACTTTTAACATTTTTACCCAAAGAAAAAGTGCGAGCTATTTCGTGGAAGAAGAAGAAAACAATTACTCTCTCATCTCCGCTCTCATTTGCAAGTTTTTTGAGTACGGGAAAGCTTTCTGGGCTGTTTTGGGCGAACGCGTTCACTCGCGTTGTAGTACGGAAACGGACCTAATACTTTACAATAAATTCGATACATTTCAGAAATGTTTAAATTTGATAAATGAGAACATATTCAATAAGAATCGAAACTTTCTAAGTATCCAACATATAAGTAATTAAGCATATCTAGGCTAATATCTACGAAAATATTCAAAATGCCATATGTGGAAAATTTTAATTAATGAAAAAAAAAAGCATTTCTTAATTGTGGCATTTTCCAAAAAAAATTTTGTTTTTCTTAGTTCGAAGTTCATGCCCTTTAAAAAACCTTTAAAAATTTATAAATTTTTATATTTTTATTGTAATAGAACTGAGAAATCAATTGACAGGAAAATTTTGATGACGTTCTACTATGCCCACTACAAAAAGGAAAATATATTATTTGGGCAAAAAAAAAATTTATTAATAATATAAAATATGCATATAGAAGCTTTTAATACATAATATTAAAGAAAACAAATTATTTTGTTATTATGATTATGGTACATTGCAGAGTATGCAAACATTTATTTAAAGAAATGCCTCAGCGCGCCCCCTCTAATCTGTCTACGCACTCCTGGAGGAGCGCACCCCACCACTTGAGAACCACTGGTAAAAGGGTTGGAAGGATACAGACCTTCCATAGCACTAGGTCTTTTGGACCATTGTAAAGGAGGGACAATAACAGAGAAAATGCTCTGTAGTGTCGCTTTCCTCCTCAAAGCGTCCTGTCATCAAACCCATCAGGAAATGCAGATTATTTCTTCCCAGATGTAAAAGAAAGTCAGCTGTTCCCCTGTTAGGTTCTTTCACAAAGTCCTTCGAATTTTCTACAATTTCGGAATTGACACTGGACCATCTTTCTCTGTGAGCATAATTCATGAATTTGTTAATCCATTGCATAGTTTCTGACAAACTGGCACCGATGATTGGTACCGGGTACATTAGATTTGCTGCAGAGCAGCAGTTGGTCATTTCATCAACCAACCAGAATCGATTCCAATTGTTATTTTGGAGCCGTCCGATCCAACATCCGGATTGCTCCATTGGTTTCGCTCAGGATATTTCACATCATATTTTCTGCCGAATTTGATGTGGGGCACAAAACTGTCAACCGACAAAAGAACAATGGGCATTGCTCCGATAGCTAGCGGTGAATCCGTCTGTGCTCCGTATCATTTTCAACGTGCTAAACTCTGCTTGACTTGAGTCGACACACCGCCTTCATTGCTTCGCTTTGAAGCAAATCAAGCAAAAGATTTGGGGCATCACCTGGAGTTGTACTCATAGGACCAGTGATGCTTAGCCACACAGTACTTTGTTTAGCAAGCTAGCCTGTTTAGCGTAGAAACTGTGAACTTAACCAGGACTCTACGCCACCATATCACAGGCGTATGTGATAATACGAATAATTAAGACTGTATACAACAGTCTTAATTATTCAAGTCTTGCCAAAAGTTCTGCTGCATTGACAGAATACCTTTAGTGCACGAGACACCTTTTGGTAAAGTTTTTTTTTGGTGTTTGGAAACTTATTTTTTTTGATATTTTATATAAATGATCGAAGCCCTTGATAGTCTAATGGATAGTGCACAACACTTTCACCCAGAAGGCTGCGGGTTCGATTCCCGTCTTGGTCTGGTGGTTAATTCTCATAAACTTCTTATATTCACTATCGAATGAAGAGAATGAGAATTATAAGAAAGTGTACAAGTACACACCTTGATTGGTAATGGCAAAACCACCGAGCTGATAAAAAATTGTCACACAGCCGTTTGGAATCGGCGTTAAACTGTAGGTGCAACCATCGCTACTGTAGACTAGTGGCAGACTCTTGTCTCTGGAAACTCGAGTTCGATTCTAGGCTTGGTTATGTTTCCTACCTGTCTTTCTTTCTCTCTTTCATAACTTGGGGCTTTGGTACAATATATCTTATAGGTCGCCGTACCTGACTTTTGAGTGGTCCTTTCTTCAAATAATAATACAAATGATCAGATTTAGCCAAGCCCATATATCCATCTACCTGTGTCACGATAATTCGAGTAAAAGTTAAGCTACTTTAACCAAACGTGGTATAAACATACTCACTGTTGAAAAAGCTTTTTGAAAAACTGTTGCGAAAATTATCAATATTGGTCAATAGCCATACCTGTCTCCCATTCAAGTGAAATCTTTAAAGAACAATATCAAAGAAAATATTGATACCAGTACAACGAAGATCAATTTACGGAATCAAATTAACAAGTTAAAAGTCGGAATATTTATCGAACAAGAACGAAGTTGGCTCCAAAGTTGCGCGAAGAAAATATGGCCACTTATTGGTCTTCGTTAAGTGGGCTCTGTAAATAATTCTTGCTTAAAACTCAGTTTTCCACTTATAGGACTTATTTTCTGACTAAAAAAGTGGAACCTTGATGGACAAGATGGCAATAATTAGATCTACCATAAGAAAGGAAACGCGCTACTTCTCTACACGTAACTTTGTTGGTGGTTCGGTGATGGTCTGGGGAAAATTTGCCCGGCAAGGGATGTTGGAAATTCAGTTTACGTTCCAGAGCATCGTGCTACCATTTCTGCATCTACCTGCCTATCTACTTTTTTCCCGTTCGTCCTTAATGGGTTAAAAGCAGCCATCATCAGTTCTTAGAAGAATTAGGAAAATTAAACATTAATTAATTTGATTTCTTCTATGCATAAAAAACTTTTTGAAGTAATAAAGGATAAATGCCGCAAATTAAAACTTTATTTTTGTTGTTTTTTAACATTTCCTTTGAAAAATTGCAGAGTGGGTTATAATTATGAAACCATTTTTTTTTGAAAAATTTAGATAGTAGTGAAGTAAAAATGGTTTCAGCATTGTGTTTTCTCTTTTGTTTATCTATTTTAATAAAAATTTAGTAACATTAAAATGTACGAGTGAAATACTGCATTGTAATAGAGGTGGGTTTTATAAACGCACCTTACCAAATCCAAACATTAATATATCACTCTTTTGTTCCAACATCTGTAACAGCTCTACAACACAAAAAACATTCATATCAAAAAAATTATGATGTAAAAATTGCTGCATTATGGATGATGAGACCCATGCACTAGGTGACTTTTCACAGCTTCCAGGTGTTGCAGATCGTAGTGGAAATGTTCAGGAACAGTATAAGACCCAGAAGATGTCTAATTTTCCCAAGAAGTTTCTGGTGTGGAAGGCAATCTGTAGCTGTGGTAGACGAAGCAGTTCATTTGTAACAACTGGGACAATCAACACCGATATATGTACCCGGAAGTGTCTGCAAAAAAGACTTTTGCCATTTATAAAGCAGCACGCAGTTTCTGCTTTCTTTGGCCTGATTTGGCTGAGTGCCATTACAGTAAGTAGCAGTTGAATGGTACGAAAAGAATAATGTAATTGTAATGGGAGGGGCATTTCGGAAAAAATCAAAATTTTTATAAAGTTAATAACAAAAGATAATTTGTTGATGAATACAAACATTAATGAAATTGCTGTTTGTTTGTTTTAATATTTTAACTAGTTCTGAAGCAATTTGAGTTTATTTATGCACATTTTGTCAAGTATCAATATATTACACTAGTCGGTAAGGCCCCAGTAACTGGGGCTATTTTTTTTGTTCAAGAAATCTCTTTATGAAAAAAACTAAATTGTGTATTAACGAACACAAGGCAAAAGTGAAACTTCTTGTGAACTAAACGAAACACAAGCAAATAACAAGCAAATGAAATTTTTCAATCGCTAAATTTTTTACTTCATTGGCTTGTGTTTTTTAATTTCATTTGCTTGTTATTTGCTTGTGTTTCGTTTAGTTCACAAGAAGTTTCACTTCTGCCTTGTGTTCGTTAATACACAACCAAATTTTTTTTTTTGGGATTATGCTAGAACAAAAATTGCAACTCTGTACCGGTAACGTTGATGACAATTCTAGACGAACACTTTTTGTGTGCGACATCTTCATGTAATTTCTTGGACATTTTCGCCATCTGTATGTGAAATGTATAACTGTCATTAACTTTAAGATAGCGACGCTACACATTGTTCTTCCTGCCATAGGCGTGTGTGTATGTGCAATTAATATGTTATATTGAGTTAAAACTATTTATGAATCGTTTATTATATAGTTTGCTCGTGAATTCAGTTACGGAATATTGATATTTAGCCCCTCATGCACATTGCTCGACAAAATTATGTCGCATTGCAAACTTACGCTCGACGTCACATCCGGTTGGTTTTACTCTAGGACAAGAGAAAATAAGTTTCACTTCAAAAACAAATATCAAAAGAGAACCAAACTACTCGTTGGTGTTTGTTTTGTTATTTGTATATGCAGATAATTCGTTAGATAATTCTGAGAAATGCCGTTACTAATGTCTTCTTTCTCTCTCTCATTTGATATTTACTCCCGCTTAAGCAATGGCTGCATTCACGAAACTCATCAATTCCTAAACAGTTGTAAAATTCTATTGTGAATGGCTATTTTTGGTAGCGAAAAATTTGTATGATACTTTTCATCGGTTGATTTGTGTACAGCGGGTTATGTTTATCTATTTCTTCTATATATACTATTTTTGTTTATTATGGCTGTCATAATTGACAAAACATATTCATATTAACGCCATAGTCAAACATAAAATTATTTATATTCATTATTTAAGTTTTTGGTTTTGTTAAAGGCAAAAAATAGTAAAAAACTATTCACAATAGAATAGTTAACGCAAAAAAGTAGCAACATGTTCACAACACGAAAATTGATGAGCTGCAACTGTTTAGCAATTGATGAGTGTCGTGAATGCAGCCAATGATTTTTACAACGATGAATGCAATACTTATTCAATGTGTGAATTTTAAAGAACTTCCGATGCTAATATTTTGGAATTGGCTAAACCGATAATTTGATAATTTTTGGCTAACCTACTCAAGCTTTTTAAATTGATATATGTATAATATGATAGTGTAGCACTTCTGGATCTTCTGGAATAAAATTATAGTTACACTAATAAATGTATAGATGCTACAGTAAATAATAAAATTGATCTCTTTTTCTTCTCACCGCTGCACAGTGGTTTTCTACAAACGCCAAAAATAAATATAAGAAAGTCAATAATTTTATAAACTCATAATGCAGAATATATCTTAATTTCTCAAACTTGATAAAAGTAAAGTTATTTTTGTTGCTTATTAACAGTTATTATTAAATATAAAAACTCAAAGTGAGTGCATTTATGAATGTAGTCTGGTGTTCCGGCCTAATTTTCAAGGTTTTTTCGGGATTTTTTTATTATAACGAAATAAAATACAATCATTTAATTTTTTATATGTTCTTAGTGACTGTACAAACAATTTTTTTTGGTGTTTATTTTACGATATTTTTTTGTATTTTTTACGCCCGAAGTAGGTACCTTCTTAGTCTTACTTCTTCTTAGATAACCTGGGCCAGTTCAACGATGAACATGACGAACATTTTCACTAAGAATGGCTACAATTGTAAAGCGCTTCCAAGGAAAAAATAAAACAAAAATGATTTCAAAATATTGTTGGTCACTTCAACTGATGATGCTGAATTTAAAAAAAATCACGCTCAAGCAAATATTTTTTAGCTGAATGGCCCAAAATTGTATTTTTGTAAAGATTTCGTTTTCATAAAAAGTTTAATTACTTACCGATTTTTAAAAACAAATATGCGTTGTATTCGTTTTTAAACATATTCGAATAAATTCAGAAGTAGTACGGTTTCTTTATAAAATAGTGTGTAGAAACATCGTCAAAGTTGAGAAAAGACGAAAAAAGTGAAAAAAATTGTGTTTGCTGGACAAATACTAACAAATTCTTCATATTTTCTTAAATAAAATATATATCATTCTTTTAAAACCGGTAAAAAAAAAACTGAAAATCTGTTGATAATCCACTAAGTTAGAGACTTAGCGCAAAGGTACGTAAAACCGGGTTTTTAACGGTAAATCAAGTTTTTGGGGGTGTTTGGAAAATTTCACATGCAGACTCTTATTTTACTCGACAAGACCTACAAGAAAAATATTATCACTTCCCAGGTATTTCTACTTCACTAAATTTTGTAGCACTGTGTATTTGAAAGTTAGGCTATCACATTTTTGGAAAAAAAAAAACGCAGTAAAATATAAATTTAAACATAAGGCACGTATTTTCTGTCAAAAACTTTCAGGTAGAGAGTAAAAGCATGATTGAGAAAAAAAATTCTCACAAAGAGAAAACTATTAAAAACGTTCAATTAAACAGCTGATCCATTATTTTGACAAAATTTGAAATTTTAGCGCAAAAAAATATAGTGCGGTTAATAATTAAATTAAAGAGTAATTTGTTGGAATAATTTCGTGTGGCATATTCGCATTAAAAAATACTTACATTTTTCAAGCCACAAACTCACTTTAACAAATTCAACACAACAAAATCATTGTTGACGTTTTGATATTATTTTTTTTTCAGCAGATGAAAATTTCTGATAGTAAAAATTTTACTTTCAGAAACTTTCAATTACTTTTTTCTCTCTCACATTCTTACGCTCTAGATTTTATTTCTCGTTAAAAGTTTTTCGAGTGCAATTTCTTAACAATTTTCAACAATTTTTTTCACGTGAACAGATCAATAATGTACAAATCCCTCCAAAAAATATTGTTTAAGTGATATAGCACTTTCCCCCTTATGCCAATGCTATTATTTTGATTGCTACGGTAAGTACAGAAGCACACAGTTTAATAATACTCTTAAGTCCATAAAAAGTCAGGTCAAGATATTTTGTGGACTATTAACCGGAAAAACAGTACAAAACCAAAAAAAAAAAAAAAAACAAAATTGTTGAATACTACAAGTAGTTTCAAGATAACTTCACTTATTTGTAGATCCTTTTCCGTCTCATTGCGATTAAAACTCTTTCATCAAAACCGTAAAATTGTTTTTGTTTACGTATTTTTTTCGGTACGTGTTTTTCATGTACACAGTTTTTTTAATATATAGAATGCTGGGGATGGATTTAAATAGTTTTTTTATTTTTCCCATTACAATAGAATATAATTTTGGTAACAAATTTTATGTACTCACAATTCACAGTTAGAACCTTCACTAATCACTAATCTAAGTTGAATAGTCTTTTTATTTCATTTTTCTGTTGCTGATAAGGGTGTATTAATTAAGCTGTTTTTTCAATTGAAGTTGTTTTTTTTTTAGATTTTTTCTAAGAAATTCTTTAACTCTGTTTTTAATAACTGTGTAATGCCATAAACTGCAGGGCACTGTATAAGTATTCCATATGCAAATATATTTAATTAACATTCTTAATAGCTGAGCAAAACAGATGTTATTTTAATTCGTACCAAATATTTTATTTATTTGTTTCATACAGCTAGGTAATAGTAAAACGAAAGTTCTGTATAGTCCTTTAATGGGCTGCTATACCATAAAGTGAGAAAAGTAAGGTAATAGTGATGGAGGTAGATTGACAGCTTATGCTGTCCTTAAAAAAACCAAGAAAAAGGGCACTATTTTTTGGGTAATTGTGGGATACTAATCTGCAAAGCAGTTGTTTATGGTACTACCTATCCTATTCCTATTATAATTTGCCGATTCACGTCGATTTAACTTTAATCACTTTTCTTATTAGATTCCTCTTATTTTATAAAGATAAAAATTAAATTGAAGCCCAAAATAGTATATGTATACATAGGTATATCATTAAATGTCGTCGCTGTTTTTAACTATCGTGTCAGACTGTTTTAATCACCTTTATTTTTTCCTACTGAATTCCATTGTTTGCCTCTACTATCAATAGTATATTTGAAACTAAAAAGGTAAGAACCGCAAAATCGTACGGCACCGCACTCACACAAAATCAAAATGGTATAGTATATTACACCTGTAATGTAAGGATTTGAATTTTTTTTCAGGGATGTAGTACTTGCGTATGCGCGACTATTTAATGCATTTTAGCAGAATAAACAATTTACCACTGCGTTATCATATGCGTCGTTGTTTTTTGATATACGAATATTATGTATCACTTTTTTTTTTTGGGGTGGGTTTGTAATTATAAACAACCGAATGTATATTACTTGACCACAAAAAGTATTACCTTTTTCTCTGTATAAACAGATGGTTTTAGCTTTTGCACATGTCTTTTAACTAATTATTTTTGAAAAGTCTTCAGCGCCAATTACATTTACTATCTATTTTTAAACTATTAACTTTTTCGTTATTTCTTAATTCAGCTGGATTCCACAAGAACGCACGAACTCTAGAGGTGTGCAATAAGTCATATGTAGAATTTATCGATAAGCATACATTAACATAATTTTTTTAGGGTAATGAATATCTTCACTAATATGGAAACGTTAAGGACAGTTTATGGGCGAGCATGTCTGAAGACGACGCTCGAAGACACACAGTGTGAAGTGACACACAGTGCCGCATGCATCCGCTGCAGCTTTTGCAATATTTCCTACTCTATTTTTTTTTATTTTTGTAATTGTGATTCATATGCTTTGTTTTTAACATCTTGTTTATATAAATTTCACTATTAATTTTAACATATTAATAAGAACATTCCATTGAACGTGTAAACTCGTAAGTGCCTGATTATTCTGGTGCTCGGTTTTTGACGAACACAAAACATTTTCCCCCTTGCTCGGTGGAGGTGATTACATTCAGTTCGTTGCAGAGTTGCTTTTTGTCAAAATATACTCGTTTGTTTAATGCCATTTTATACGTAATGATACTGTTTCGTAAAATAACACATTGCCACCCTGAATACTTGGCGTGCTCGGTGTATAATACATATACACGCCATCAGAGCTGGGTAAATTCAATTACAATACATCCCCAATTCCAATTACAAGGAATGGAATAGAATCAAAAATTTTTTCAATTCCATTACCTAGGAATTTAAAAATTTTAAATACCGATTACAATTCCTTGTAATGGAATTGAAAGTTTTATCAATTCCATTACTAAGGAATTGAAAACATTAAAGTACCAATTACAATTCCTTGTAATTGGAAGATGGAATTTAATTCCTAAAGGAATCATTATTACTCGGTGTGAGAGTGGATAAAAACTCTCTCTTTGTGTTCGGTGCAGCAACAATATCATTGTGTTCACCGAGCATACTCCCAATATAACCACAGCCCCACCCGTGTTAAAATTGTAAATTTATATGGCTGTTTCGGGAACGCATATTTCGATAAACGTGTAAATCAGTGCGTAAATCAACTATTTGACAGTTTGATCAGGGTTCAATTTAGTATTTGGTTTCAGGATTTATTTTTAAGTATTTTTTGTTTTTCAATAATGCAGCTGCTAAGCAAATTGGCAAAAATAAAAAATGGTGACAAGAAATGGGAAAACATTAACATAATTTTTTTTTAGGGTAATGAATTTCTTCACTAATATGAAACGTTAAGGACAGTTTATGGGCGAGCATGTCTTATCATCATTTAAACACTCGGTTACGGAAGATAACATCATCACTTATATCTCACATCAAGTTTCTATTGATAAGAGTCTCCTTAGCTGTCGCAAATTGGTTAAGAAGGATACTCCTACTAATTCTGTACGCAACATTAACTTTAAAGTGGGTGTTTGTGATACAATGTATGAAAACTTAATCCATCGATTTGGCCAGAGTAATCAATATATCTGCGCATCTTATATTCCTCCGAATAGCAGTGATTCCTTATATATCAAGTGGGCAGATAATATACTTCACTTCGCGCTGAATATTCCTGACGATAATCACATCTGTGAATTGGGCGATTTTGATTTATGTAAGGTTGACTGGCGTAACCTTAATATTACTAATATTTTAACTCCATCTAATGTAACTAGTGTATCGGAAATTTATGTAAAATGCAACCCTACGTGTGGTAGCTATAGAGGAGCCACCGATGTTCACGCAGCAGGGAGTCGGTTGGTCGTTATCAGAGGGAGCGGTTCGTGGTCAGCATCAGCAGTAAGTCGTCAGTTGTCATAAAGTGCAGTTGTTGCTGAGCTCGGTTGTTCGTCAGTTGGTCGCCGATTATTTAATATTATTGAACTTTGATTTGAACTAAATTTGATTTTAACTAAATTTGATTTTAACTAAATTTGATTAAGCTTTGTATTTTGAACTACATATATTTGGATTTTTATAATAAACTTTATATTTGAATTGATTCAATAACAAACTAATCATTACATTTATTTAATTGATAGTTTATTAAGCCTTGGTCTTTTGCAAATTAACTGCTCTCCTAATAAATTAAATAGATTTCTTGATCTAATTTTTTTAAGTAATAATATAAATTATAATTTTCTTGATTGCGCTGTCCCTTTTTCCAACCCTGGTTTGCATCATAATCCGATTGTCTTTTGATATTGAGTTTTATGACTTTCCATATATTTTCAATGATAATGATAAAATTAACTTCAATTATAGATTATGCGATTTCAATAATATTAATCGGCTAATTTTAGACATTTGTTGGGCTGATTTATTTAATAATCTTGATTTGTCTGCTTGTTTTATGACTTTTAAAATTAAGTTACGTGATATTTGTATGAATAATATTCCGAGATTTCCTAGAAAGATTCATAAATTACCGTGGTATACTAAAGAACTAAAAAAGCTAAAGAATTTGAGAAATAAGAACTATAAAAATTTCAAAAGTACCAATAACTCTTATTACTACTCTAGGTATCAATATTATAAATTGGAATTCAGTATTCTGAATAATTATCTTTAACATAACTACATCCAACAGTTTGAAGTCAATATTAATACCAATCCGAAGGTCTTTTGGAGGTACGTTAAATCCAGAAAATCTTCATCTGCTATTCCATCCACAGTTTTCCTAAATGAGAAATCTGCTTGCTCTTCTGAGGATGTGGCCAATCTCTTTGCAGAATTCTTTAAATCTAATTTTGATGGTGCAACTGTGATAGATGATAGTTACGTTTATAGGTCTGATAACTCAATTGACTTTGGGTCCCTTGTGTTAACAGATGATGATATTATAAATGGTATTCTTGATCTTAAGTTATCAGTTCAAACTGATTTCGAGGGCCTTTCAGCTCTATTCTTTAAAAACTGCACATCATCTATCATCCAACCAATGAGACTCCTCTCAAATCGTTGTCCTCTGGTGTTTTTATTGATGATTGGAAAATCACTGCTATCTCTCCTATTTTTAAAAATGGTAATAAGAATGATATCTCTAACTATAGGCCTATTTCTAAGTTAACTACAGTCTCTAAACTCTTTGAAAGCATAGTAAAAAATAAGATTTATTTTGCGGTTAAAAACATAATATGCTCAAATCAACATGGTTTTGTCTCGGGTCGTTCAACAATTACTAATCTTTCAGTTTTTACCGAAGACTGTATTGTTGCGTTTCAAAATGGTTTCCTAATTGATTCCATTTACACCGATTTTTCTAAAGCGTTTGACAAGGTCTCTCATAATTTATTGATTTTCAAATTTGGGTTTCCACTCTGTCTTTTTGAAGTGGATTAGAAGTTACTTGACAAATAGGATTTCGTTTGTTGTTATCGACAATGTTGAATCAATTCCCTTTAGGGCCACCTCTGGTGTTCCTCAAGGTAGTATTTTAGGTCCATTACTGTTCGTCCTATTTATTAATGATATTAGTAACTGTTTTTCTAATTCAAAATTTTTATTGTATGCAGATGATTTGAAGCTTTATTCAGTAATAAGAAATCACTCTGACGCCTTAACATTGCAATTTGATTTGGACAAAGTTCTGGATTGGTGTTGCATAAATCGTTTATTGTTAAATACAAATAAGTGTTTCCACATGACGTTTACTAAATTAAATAGTAGTATTCCTACTTCATATCATATTGGTCATTCTAACCTAAAATCTGTATGTGAAATAAAAGATTTGGGAGTTGTCTCTGACAAGAAGCTTTCTTTTGTTTCTCACTTGAACTATATAATACCGAAAACTTACTCTTAACTTGCTTTCATTCGTCGCAAAAGTTCCGATTTCTTGGACCCATACACACTTAAAGTATTGTATACCTCCTTCGTGAGATCAATCCTTAAGTATGCGACTTTCATTTGGAGGCCGCAGTATCAATGCCATATTAACCGTCTTGAACGGATTCAAAAAATGTTCCTACGTTACGCTTTGCGGTTTTTGCCCTTTGTAGTTCCTACTCCATTATATGTAGCCCGCTGTAAACTGATTAATTTAAAATCTTTACAGAGTTGTAGATCTATTCTGTCCCTATTGTTTGTATATGATATTATTAGTGGGTCTGTGAATTGTCCAGCTCTCTTAGAGTTGATCCACTTTGACGTACCTACGAGAAGTCTTCGCCACTGTGTTTTATTTTATTCTGGGGTTCGTAAGACAAATTATGTTTTCTTTGCTCCTATCCATAGAGCTTTAATAGAATTTAATTCTGTCTCAAATTCTTTAGCGTTAGATTTCACTGTTTCTAAATCAGCACTTAAAAATATGCTTAATTTTATTCGTAAATTTAGTTTACTTTTAAGTTACACTAAAGTACTACAATTTGTAAAGTCTGTAAGGAATTTTTGACCATAGACTTAAATAAATAAATAAAGCTACGATCGGTAAATGAATTTAGACCGCGCGGCCAAAATACATTTAACCAAATAAATTTTGACCGCTCGATTTTAGTTGGTCTAATTCCATTCACCAATATATTTTTTCGCTGTCTTAAATCATATGGTCAAACATATTTTAGCGACGCGGTCTAACTACATTTTTAAAATCAGACGGTCCAATTTTATAGAGTCTGAAATTTACTTCGCAATATGACGAGGTAAACTATACCATACAAATTTTGACAGTTCGTTTTCGAGGCTCGAAAATATACAAGGTTTACAACGTTTTCGAAGCATTTACACGTTCATGGGAATGGCTTTAGTGTGATATTTACGTAACACTCCTATTCCTTGTACATAGTTACGCATTTGTAAGAAAACCTATCTGTATAATCATAACCTAACCATGATTATAAATACTAATCTAAAGCACTTAATACTTTTCATTAATTTGTAATTATCCTAGATAAATGTGCAAAAATTACATTACATGCATGTTAAGAAAACTTTTATTGTAAGAATTTTTTAAAATCTTTGTAAAAATATAATTAAAGGAAATAAAAAATGGTTACAGCAAAAATGTGTATTAATTTTTCATAGTTCGGGATATGTTTTAAAAATTTCTATGAATTCATTCCGCGCGATAAGCGATGCTCATTCAAAACCGTTTGCTTCGAAAGGTAGAAATATATGAAGTCGGACCGACATGCTTTCATACGGTCAAGCATGTCTTCGAGCCGTTGGCTCGAATTACACTGTGCAACACAAAAATCAAACCGCACCGGACTATTCTTTTTTTTTTAAATATACCTATCCAATAGCAAAACTCCCGCTGGATTTGTAAAAGTTAGCTCGATTTTTTTTCTATTATTTTTTGAGTTTTTTGAGCTTCAGGCCATTTTAGAGTCTTTCATATCCCCCAATTTTGACTTATAGTCATCGTGATTCTTTTTAGAAATGTCGTTTATGTACAAATAAACCCATTTTGGAAAAAACCTATATCCTGAAACGCAATTTTTGAGATCCAATGTTGGAAAAATGATAATTTTTTTGAATTTTTTACACTAATTTCGAAAATATTTAAAATTTCTTGCTACTTCTTCTGTCCAAAATTTATTAAAATGTACTAGAAGAAGTATTTATGTTTACGTGACATTTTTCCGAGAATCAGTGATGTAAAATTAAAAAGCGGTAAGACGCATTTATTTCCATACATTTACAATAATAATTTTATTTCAAATTTACTAAAAATCGATACTCTTGACGTGAATTTTTAGATAAATGTGAAATAAAATAGAATATTGCACATTTACTCGGTAAGAGAAATTATCGTTGGACTTTTAGGCAAACATCGTGCTCCCAATTATGAAGGATATGTGCGACGAATGTTGGATGCTTTTTCCATATATCGCTAAAAATTCACTTCCTTCATCACCATTTGGACTACTTCACTCGACAGTTGACCAAATCAGATGAGCAGGGAGTGCGCTATCATCAAACTGCAATGTCATTCAATTCAGATACAGAGGAAAACGAGATCCAGATTGGTGGAGTAAACATATTTTTCAATACGACCACGAAAAAAATGAAAATATCGAACGAGAAAATGAAAAAGATGTTTAATCTTTTCCTACAGTTTTTCAAAGATTTCGTACAAAAAAAAGCTATTCCACTACAGCTATTTTTAAATTACTTTTTAATTTTAATACATTTTTACCAGAAGAAGTGGCAAGAAATTTTAAATATTTTCGAAATTAAAGTAAAAAAATAAAAAAAATGCCATTTTTCTTTACAAAATGGGTTTATTTGTACATAAACGACATTTCAAAAAAGAATCACGATGACATACATCGAATACATCCAAAAAAAATCGATTTGGGGTATATGAAAAACCCTAAAATGGCCTGAGGGTAAAAAATTCAAAAAATAATAAAAAAAATCGAGCTAACTTTTACAAATCCAGCGATAGTTGGATATTGGATAGGTATATTTTCAAAAAAAAAATCCGGTCCGGTTTGATTTCGATGACCCGAAAATTGTCGCATAGTGTTATCATCCAAGACAGCCGTTTTTCAAGTTCACATGATAAGATTTGCCGTGAGACGACCTGAGATCTTCGACTATGTACCACCGTCTGAATGGCTCTTTTCGTGTGCAGGCAGGCCATGTAAAGGGTCATTTCGATAGTCCAGCATGCTCGAAGACCGCAAATCGTGCCACGACAAATCTCACCATGTGAAAACAAAAAAACGGCGGTCTTCAACTGAAATGTATAACGAGCTTACGATATTTGTTCCATTGTGTGATGCTTCTTTGACGACAAGCGAATTATGATAGTCTGACAACAAGTTCCACCGTGTTGACAAAAAGTTAATATTTTCATCGTACATATCATTGATTGCTGTCTTCGCACATGTCCCTCCGTCTAAACGGCCCTTAAAATATGTGTGAAAGCTTGATTGTACAAAATGGCGATTCATGTTAGCCATGTAAAACTGGTAAATTTTTTCAGTCGATTTTGATGTGTAAAGAGTGTATGCAGCACCTCGTAATTGTGTAATTGCAACCCTGCGTCAGCAATTACATTGCAATGAGCGAGATAAGTTTAAAATTAATTTTTAAATGTTTTACATATTAATAAATATTTAATTCATGGATAGGCATAAGTATTTCAAACAGAAAACAAAACGATGACGTAAGAAATGAAACGTCCAAGTATGAACGTACGAAGCCACTCATAGGTGCGTTTGTGTTAGGTCGGAGGTAAACTTATCTAATTAACTTCTCGAAAATTTACATGGGTGACACGAACAGAAACAAGTCAAAAGTACTTGTTTCTGTTCTTGTCGGACATGTACTGAATTCTGGTTCTATTGCTCTTGGTGTCAGAATACCAAAATTCTATTTCTATTTCTGTCGAAAATGTTCTGAATTATGTTTCTGTTTTTTGCGACAGCCCGGCATAATGCGTGAGCGTAAAATTGTGAAACGCATGTTAAACGAATGGAAGAAAACGCTCCAACTAAGGTGGTCTATTCGAGCCACGGTGGTGGAACGCGCAGAAAAGAACGACCAAATCTCTGTTGGAAAGGCCAGATATAGGCGCTTGATTACATTTGGCTTTAACAATCCGCGACTTACGTTCCCAGACAAAACCCAACATCCCGCATTCATTTGTTATCCTTTCATATTTTTCTTCTTCGATTTAATTCCGTTCACTCAACATTTTTGGTGTTTTATTTTTAATGAAATACAGGCGCCATTAGAATTTAGAAAATAAAATATTAACAGGATGTAGTCATCTTGAACAAATATTCAAAAGATGAGTAACAACCACAGGGTTATATTTTATAATTATGTTGTGTTTGTTTATCATAGCATATGCCAACCATATGTACTGAACAAATAAACAAAAAAACTATGATTAAAAACTAAACTGCGATCAGTATATAAGTAAGTAGTAATAAAATAAAAAACATAGTCCTAAGGATGTAATCTGGTGTTCGAATTTCAGTAAATCAATTTTTTTTTTGTTAATTATGTATTTCGAAAGTACAATATATTGAGAATATACTGTGAAAATTTCATACCGAAATTCAAATTATTAACGAAAATATAGCTCACACTCGAAAGCGCCTGTTGGTTAATATCAGCCTTACCAAAAGAAAAAAGTCAATGTCAACATTTTCCAATGCCAACATTTTGAAAATGTTAACATTCATATTTTCTCGTACTAATAAACCTATGCTCACCAATGTCAACTTTTGTGAGAAATATGAGAGAACGAAAATGTATAAATGTCAAATTTGCTGTTTGTCAAAAAATCTTTTACAAAATTAAAATTGTTGTTCGTTTATTTAAAAATAAAATGCATATTGAAATTATTTCAAAATAGTTTTTCTTAAAATAAATACTTAAAAATAATTGAAAATAAAATAACAAATTAACAGGTGAATAACTTTTGTTTTAAATTTTAAAAATTTATAATATATCATGTGTCATTTACAGCGAGCAGGTCGCTCAATAATTTGGACGCAAGCAATGAAGGAGATGTTTAAGGGTTTTGTGGAGGAATTTGCCGAAATTGTTAATTCTAAAGCCAATAATACAAAAGCCATAAAGGAAAAGCAAGAAGCGTGGGCTAAAATTGGACAAAATATGGCTTCAACTGGTTATATTGTTGACGAAAAACGTATGCGAGCGGCATGGATTCGAATGAAAGGACAAGCACGTCTAACTGTCGCGGAATATAAAAAATCTGTCAGCGCAACTGGAGGTGGTGATGCTCCTTGTGCACCAGATGAGTTTCATTATCAAGTCCTGCAAACTGATCCAATTGATGCTATAGAAGATTATGCCTCATATGACGGAGATGCTGAGGTAAACTAAATAAAAAAATACATAAATTTGGTTGTAATAACTAATTCAGAAAGTATTTATAGGAGCTCGTCACTACAGTTTTAAGTGACGATGGTGTACAAGAATGCATTGTGGATGATACGTCGAAAGACCACCCAAAGAAGCAACCAAAAAAAAACATCATTCAGAAATAGCAAGTCACCAAGTGTAAAGAGAAGGCAAGAAGAACTAATGATCAAAAAGAGGATCGCTCAAATTGAAAACGAGCATTCCAGTGCAAAAAAAATTAAAGCCATCCAATTTAAGGTGGAAGAAACGAAACTCGAGACTCAAATTCAAATATTACAAGATATCACTAAATGCCAAAAAAGCGTCTTTAGAAGCAGAACAAGCTAAGAAAGCTTATTACGACTACAAATTGCTTAATGAAAAGTAAATTTTTATAAATTTTGTGTATTTGATTTATTTTTAAGAACTTTTTGTTAATTAAAATATTTTGCAATAAATTGTTCACGATACACAGCATTCAACCGATGTGTTATTTCGTCACTATTCGATGGTATATGTGGAGAAATTTCACTGTTATCTTCTTCAAAAAAAATTGTTGATTTCGATCTGTTAAAATGTTATGCAAAACTGCTAATGCAATAACTATATTTTTTGTGGTTTGTAATTGAACTTGCATACCATTAAAACAAATGCGAAATTTATTTTTAAACTGATCGAAAACTTTTTCCACAATGTTTCTTGACCTGATGTGAGCGGTTTGATATCGAAGTTGTGCAGGCGTTAGATCTGTGTTCTGGCGAAATGGTGTCAATAGGATTTTACTGTTGGCATAACCGCCAACACCAATTAAAACTCCATTCCTCAGTTGGCTTTCCATCGTGGAAAGCTTTTTTTTTATGCAAGACAAGCGCCAAATTCTGGAATCGTGTGCTTAACCTCTCCATAGTGATACAATGTCTAAAATCCGACTACATGCATCAGAGATAACCTGAGTTATAGGTAAAAAAAAAAGAACAGTAGTCTGAATGTACATGAAATTTGTTATTAAAGATTTGTACACCCATCAATATTATTTACCTCAACATTGATGGAATAAAAACCTTTTCGACACCTGTGACGACCTCCTAACTCCCCACCAGGATTTTTAATTTTGATGTGTGTACAGTCAATAGCACCAATACATTGAGGAAACTTGAACTTTGACCAAAAGCCATTTTTAATTTTTTGAATTCCTTCAACAGTTTCCGGAAAATTTATGAAATCTTTCCTTTTTGAAGCTAAAGCTACAGACACTTCGCGTATTATCGTTGTCATAGACTGCTGTGAAAACCCGTGTACTTCCGCTGCAGATAGAGTAAGTTAGTAAATACCAAAAACAGAAATGAAACATACTTGCCAATATCTTTCTGATATTGACCTTTAGCCACATAACGAAGGAATGCCAATACTTTATCTTCTGGGGTTAAGGCATGACCACGATTTGTTAATTTTTTTAAGTCCTCGCGAACCAGATCAATAATATATTTTGCGGAATCTTTATCAAACCTTGAAAACAGTTTGATATATTGTAGGCATGTTGTATTAGATATTCAGTAAAAAATTACCTATAAAAGGACAGAAAATCTTGGTCGCAGTAATATTCAAAAAGCTGCAAGCGATTACGATATTCTTTTGGCTTTTTGATCGACCTAAAATCACTCAAAATTTCTAAATCGAAAAATAATTCCGAAACAAAATAAATATTTGCGTTTCTATTTTTTGAACTGTCAAAAAGCTATAACCCTCATCAATAGCAACTTCAATGTCGAGTTCAGCCGACATTCTCAAAAATGTCGACATTTACGGCAAAGCAGATATTCAATTGTTTATTGGTACGATTTTGTATTGAATGTCGGCATTTTTCGTTAATGTTGACATAATATCGAATTATTGGTAAGGCTGTATGTGTTGTTAAAACTTTAAAAGCGTTTTTCTCGAAACAACGTTTTTTTTGATAGGCCCAGGGGTTTGAAAAATTCTATAAAGCAGATTAAGCTGAAATTTTAACAGGTTATTCTAAACGCCAATGGCTCTCGCAGGTAGTAAAATTGTTAATTTTTAATCAGTATTTCCTATTTTTTATCTCGATTTTCTATAAAAAAAGGGAGATTTTTGAAAAGAATTTTTTCGTTATTTTTTATTAAAAATCTTTGAACCTACTACCTGCCAGAATAGCAACTCTACAGAACGATATTCTATTTAAATTGTTTGTATCCGATGACTTCAAGTTCCGCAATCGCCCGGGCCAGCCACACACCTTTTTTTTAGGTGTCCACTTTGGGCGTAAACAGCACAAAAAAAAATATCGTAAAATAAATTCCAAACACTTTTTTTTTGTAAATTTAAATATGTCAATCAATAATAACAAATAAAAAAATTGAAATGATTGTATTTTATTTTGTTATAATAAAAAATTTCCAAAAAAAAAACTTTGAAAATTAGGCCGGACCAGCAGACTACATCCTTAAGATCACAGTTTTAAAATAAAGTCGTTAGCCAAGTAATCAGGAGATTTATTTTTTGTTTTCTTTTGCATTTTAAGTTGTCTACGACATAATTCGCGCGCATATCAGAGGCGATTGGAGAAGCTTCACTGAGGCGGCTAACACCGATCAATATAAGTGTATTATAAGTGATTACTGTAAGTGTCCAAACTTTTATGTTTTCTACCTGGTAACAATTCTTATAACTTAACTGCAAATTGTTGTGTTCAATATCGCTGCATTTAAACCGCCCAAACGAACGAAACGGCAGGTGTAAATGGTGCAGTGTTAAACCAAGGTTGATTGATTCGCTGCAAAATGCTTACGAGCAATGTTCAGACGGTGTAAATTGCCGACTGGGAATCTAGTCACTAAATTTTGACTGCACTCTATTTTTCACTACCACTAAATCTTTAGTGGTAGTGGAAATAAAATCCCACTGTCACTAAACCTTTAGTGTTAGTTGAAATAAAAATCAACTACCACTAAACATTTAGTGGTAGTGGAAGTAAAATCCCACTGTCACTACTAAACCTTTAGTGTTAATGGAAATAAATATCAATTACCACTAAACATTTAGTGGTAGTGGAAATAAAAATCAGCTACCACTAAATTTCCAAAAGGCCGTAACTACAAGTACATGAATTAATTAAGCAAATAGAAGTATTTACACATTTCAAGTAAAAAGGAAACAAAATATTTAAATATCTTTAAGTAACTAAGTGATACTAAGCTTTCACAATTACATTCTTCTTAAATCTATAATATTTCTCATTTTACAATGTTTTTTGCTCCTCCTGTAAAAATGTGCAGTTACTACTTTTAGATGACGAAATACACACTATTTAATGTTGTTTTCATAATTTTACAGATTAGACTTTTTGGGTTTAAAGGGTTTAGATAAGAGGGAGGTTTATTATTCTCAAATTCTGTAAAAATTTATATAAGGCTTTGGGATGACAACTTAGTGTAATGCAATTTTAACTTCCACTAAGTCGCCATTTGCGCTCTCTCTCCTTATTACTAAACGTTTAGTGGAATAATTTCCACTAGTTTAGTGGTAGTTGATTTTTATTTCCACTACCACTACAGGTTTAGTGGTAGTGAAATTTGATACCCACTACCACTAAATGTTCAGTGGTAATGGAGCCTTACTCCCATTGGTACTAAAAGTAGTGAAGAGCCAAATTTATTCACTAAATCCCCAGTCTGGTAAATTGTTGCCTGGGCCGAACATATTATAAAATCTTCGTTCGGAGTGAAATCGTTTTCTAGTGCGAATGCTGTGTTGCTGTTGTGCCACTACACCTGGAGAGCGAACAAGATGGCTTCTAATGTTTATTTGATACAATTTCTTAGCTAAAGAATCTTCATTCGTTTGGACGGTCGAAATCAGTGGTCGACAAAATTGAAAATGAGATTGTGTTAGTGAGCGCAGAATAATTAATATTTATTAATTACACTGTATAAAAATAAACCTCAGAGCCGTCACATGACAAATAAGAAACTTAACCCTTTATCACGTAAGATCATGGATGTACGATTCGCATTAAGAAATAAACTAACACGTATTTTTTTGTTTTTTCAAATTTGTTCATAAAAAGGTTCTATTTAAAAAAAAAAATAGCTTGTCACTTATTCAAAAAAATAATTTTTGTTGTTGTTTGTGCATAATTCTGTGGCAATAAGGAATAACAGCTAAACTCAAAAGTCGACTAAAAACCTGCTGCGTATTTTTTATTATAATTCCCAAAATGTTGGTAGAGCTGTGGCAGGAAAAATTAAGTGACCTCCGTGGGGCACGAAAAAATATACATGTTTATGAGGAAATGGCGCAGGAGCTTCTTCACCACGGAGTCTCCAATACATCGGCTGAAATAGGAATAAAAATCTCAAACTTAACAGCAAAATACCGGTAAAAATAATGTTATTATTATTATTAATATATAAATCTTGATTTTTGGCTATTTATTATAGAAAAGAGAAAGTGGCGATGGGCACTACCGGTGGCAGTCCTTACACGTGGCTGCTGTTTCCTAAAATTAATGAAATTTTGGGAAAAAGCAAGAGTATCAATGTGGATCTTATGATGGAAGACAGCATATTTGGCAAATTTTTTTATTAAATTGTTGTTAATTAATTCATACAACTCATATTTTTTATAAATAGATGAAGGTGATTCAATGAATAATTCAATCTATTCTGAATATTCGTCATCTCTGCCGGCTCTGTCACCATTGGCGTTACCTTCCAGATTAACATCGCTACCATTACCATCGCCATCAACATCTCTACCATCGTTATTGCCATCAACATCCCGACGATCGCCGTCAACATCTGTGTCATCACCGCTGAGCGAAGCTGGAAATTTCAATAAAAAAAACTATCAAAGAGAGTTGTTGAGCTGCTTTAAAAGTTCATACCAACAAATGGAGCTGCATATAAAAGAAATAGAGGCGACAGACAAAGAGCTTGTTGCTTTAGAAAGAAAAAAAAGTTGAGCTTCTAGAGCAACAAGTTCGTGGTGGCACAGTGTTGAAAAGCAGGGTCATCAAATTTTTAGATGACATTTCCACCCACTCTAACAAAAATTAGTGTGATTGAGCTCCAAATGCTTTAAAGCATAGCATTAGTGCGTTTTACTGCTGAATGGTTCCGAAGAAAATTCATTACATTGTGCAACTGTGTTGTGTAAATTTACAGCTAAAGAGAAATCTATTTTCCAATAATTCAGTAAAAAACACACTGATGCTTTGCATTAATGTATATTGGAATTCAGTCTTTATGTTATATGTATATTTTAAAGTTAATGAAATAAACCTTACTGAAGTACAAAGCCAGTGCATGTCTAATTTCCTCCGGACCTGTTAATCGATCGGTGAGAACTGAAGAATCGTTTGGTTGTACTCTATTAAGTTAAGTTTCTTCTGCTCGAAGCCACTTTTCATTTAAATGTTCATTATTTTCGTTTAAAAAGTTGTGCAAAATGCAACAAGCTTTTATAATTTTTGAAGCATTGTCAACATGGTTGTCCATGCCTTTTCCAATTCTAGGAAATCTGGCCTTTGAATGACCAAATGTGTTTTCCACGACTCAGCGGCTTTTTGACAAAGCATAATTGACATTTTTCTGCACTACAGTTTTCTCGATTCGGAAAGGATAAGGCTTCAGTAAATGTGACGAAAATCTAAACGCCGAATCTCCTAAAATAAAAATGGGGATATCAAAACCATTAATTCTCTCACTCATTTCACGTAACAAATCGGAACCAGTAAGATGCCTTTTCAACTTTGATGCTACGTATACGGTGGAATCACTGCAACGCCCAGGTGCTCCAACATTTATATACATAAAACGATATCTAAAAATCATAACTGAATCAAAATTTCCTATATCAAGTAAACAAACACACCTTGCGTCCACTAGTGCCTAAAGAATTGTTGAATACCAGCCTTTGAAGTTGTAAGAATCCACTGCATCCTCTTTGCCGGGGCGTACTTCGATATGACAACCATCTGAAGGATATATATGTACATTAGTATTAGCACTACTTTGTAATGTTTTTATTGCAAATACTCGCCAATTGCACGTAAACATTGAGGAAATCCTAACTTTCGAAACCTTTCACTCTCTCTTCAATAGTAGCACGGGTAAGCGGGAAAGCGTTCATGTATTGCGGCCTTAATACATTCCAAACTGCTTCGCAGAACCACAATTTGACCCACTGTGCTTTTTCCAATTCCAAACGCATTTGAAATTCACAATTCATCACAATGAACCTTATGTGTGCTTACCGGCAAGAGGTTTAAAATAGAAAACAAAGAGTTAATTTGAAATTAAGAGATCAAAGAAGAAATATGCGATGTTTCTTCACACTGGTATGATGCCAAGAAATATTACTAACATTTATAGCGTTTTCTTTTCTTGACTAAATGTTGCATTTTTTTTTGCATCGTGCGATGGCAACAATTTTTTTATGTTGCCCTCAACCCTCCAAAATTTTGCATTTTTAGTGCAAAAAAAGAACATAAAAATTCTACCCTATCAGAATCTAATAATTTGCAGGGCAACATTCTCACCCCGTCATATATTTGAGTGCAAAAGTGTTACATTTTTCCCCGCTCAGAATGGGAAACATTTTTTAGAAAAGAACACAATATTCTCTGAAATGGCTGCCTGTTTTTCAGAAAAGAACACGACAGCCCTCACACGTACAGAAAAAATGCAACATTTTATCGAGAAAAGAAAACGCTATTAGTCTTGATTCGATACCCACATAGTATCGATATTTTTACTCATTACTTGTATAGAATAAAAGTGTCGATGACACCGAAAATATCGGATAAAAGAATCGAATCTGTATCAATTACTCTTTTAAAGAGACAAATTACATTAATTTTGCGTCAGGCACATCATGCATCATTTCTTTGATGGCAAACTCAGTTATTCGCCTATATGTAATTTTTTTGAGATATTAAAACTTGAAGCGCACAAGGTGCCCAACGCAAAAGAAAAACAGCAATATGATGAGTAGTTTTAACATATTTAATTTATATGATATTCATGTTTAGATACAAATTGTTAAAAAATTTGTAGTAGCTTGTTAAAAATATTTCAGTTTTATAAATGTGTATGTATAATTGAGCTTCTTCTATAAAATGTTTTCCAAAAGTATCGAGTATCCAATACCGACCATTTTTTTCGATATCACGTAAAATAATTATTGTATCGATTCAAAAAAGTACTTGAATCGAATGAAAAGTATCGAGTATTTACTCCTATTTACTTGTATCGAATCATCACTACTAACAGTGTTTCCAATCGTTTTAAGTTAATGGACAGTTACTGGAGTAAAATCCAAAAAAAGAAAGCCAAGTTATTTTTCCCTTAGTCTACTCACATCGCTGCAAATCATTTGAAGTTTAAAAACCACGAAAAAAACTTTATTTTCATTACATTTTCTTCTTTTTTAATTTTAAAGTTACTTATATTTGGTATATATGTATTGCTTTAAGCAGCTTCTTTAGCCAACCGTTCGGCTTTTTCCACTACCTCCTCGATTGGGCCAACCATGTAGAATGCAACTTCTGGCAAATGGTCGTATTCACCACCCAAGATCTGTGTGAATCCTTTGATGGTTTCTTCTAATGGAACCAGTTTACCAGCATGACCTGTGAAGACCTCCGCAACTTGGAATGGCTGTGACAAGAAACGTTGAATCTTACGTGCACGAGCGACTGTCAATTTGTCCTCTTCGGACAATTCATCCATACCCAAAATAGCAATGATATCTTGCAAAGACTTGTAATCCTGTAATATCTTTTGTACGCCACGGGCAACATTATAGTGCTCTTGACCGATGATGTTGGGGTCCATAATACGCGATGTGGAATCCAAAGGATCGACAGCTGGGTAAATACCCAGTTCGGCTATAGCTCGAGATAACACAGTAGTGGCGTCTAAGTGAGCAAATGTGGTGGCTGGAGCAGGATCGGTCAAATCATCAGCTGGCACATAAATGGCCTGTACTGAAGTTATGGAACCTTTCTTGGTAGTAGTAATACGTTCCTGCATAGTACCCATGTCAGTGGCCAAGGTAGGTTGGTAACCTACAGCAGATGGTATACGACCCAATAGAGCAGACACCTCTGAACCAGCTTGAGTGAAACGGAAAATATTATCGATGAATAGCAACACATCTTGACCTTCTTGATCACGGAAATATTCGGCAACAGTGAGACCAGTCAAAGCAACTCGAGCACGAGCACCTGGAGGTTCGTTCATCTGGCCGTAGACAAGAGCGACCTTTGAGGTTTTGTCTTTCAGTGAAATTACGCCGGATTCAATCATTTCATTGTACAAATCGTTTCCTTCACGTGTGCGTTCACCAACACCAGCAAATACAGAGTAACCACCATGAGCTTTGGCAACATTGTTGATCAACTCCATAATAAGTACGGTTTTACCGACACCAGCACCGCCGAAGAGTCCGATCTTACCACCCTTAGCATATGGAGCTAATAGATCGACAACCTTAATGCCTGTCACAAGAATTTCCTGCTCGACAGACATTTCTACGAATTCTGGAGCTTCGGCATGAATGGCAGCGGTCTTGTCGGTTGGGATTGGACCGCGTTCATCAATTGGTTCACCTGAAATTAATTTAAAATGTATATATATAAATAATAGATCAGAAATTTTTATTAACATTGAATGGAACATGATTTTTGAACAACTTACCAATTACATTAATAATACGTCCCAGCGTCTCAGCACCAACAGGGATACGAATTGGGTATCCAGTATCAAGAACCTTTTGTCCACGAACCAAACCCTCTGTACCGTCCATGGCAATGGTACGTACAGTATTTTCACCCAAATGCTGAGCGACTTCCAATACTAAACGTGGTTGTCGGTTGTCAACTTGCAACGCATTTAAAATTGGTGGCAAATTATCATCAAATTGGACGTCAACAACGGCACCAATAACAGCAACGATCTAATTATGTAATTAACAACATATACTTATATATTAAAAATATTCTAGTTTTATTCAACGTGTTAATAAAATTATGCATACCTTGCCATTTGCCCCACCGGCTGTCTTGGCTGCTGCTTTAGCTGCATGGCTGCGGCCTGAAAATAAAAATTATAAAGTATCGAATCTTAGGAATAATTCAGAAAACTCATAGTTTTTGTTTAATATTTATTAACTTGACATCGCTATAATTTCTTTTTAAATAAGCTAGTTTTGTATAGCAAAATTTTTCCATTAGATACTGACTGAGGTGAGGGTGATGAAAGGAGCACTAACCTCTATTAAGTGGGAACAAACACCTATAATAGCCAAAAGAATCGATTTTCCATTTTTTGTGTTTTCATGAAGCTTGAGGGCTTAAGAATGTCTGGTGAGAACTTTAAGAAAAATCGAAGAAATAACGGCTGCTTTCCACTAGAGAGCAGCTGGATCAGACACGTAGAACAAGTCATTGCTCAACTTTAAACGCGTTTTTCTCGAAACTATTGCTCTTGATACCCGTCGGGTAATACCCGCACATACAAATTCCCGGGTACCCGAAAACGCGGGTATTACCCGATCTCACGGGTACCCGGGCATTTCGGTCAATGAATTCGGGTAACCGAAAATTACGGGTAATATTTGAAATCGGGTACCCGAAAATTGCTTGCCTTCTACGTACAATTATTTTTTAAATATGCTAGCTATATAAACTAAATAAAATACGGGTATACCATATTTTGGGATTGTTTTCGTGCAACTGCTACTACTACTATGTCTACAACTACTTAATACTGTTTTCTGATTCCGTTTAAGCTTTTACTCGATACAACAAATATATTTATGTAAAGTGGGTTTTGTAGTCTCTCAATTTTTAAAGTTTTTTCAGTTAATTTATTGGTAACAGGCTCCCAAAAACTTGCTGGTACCCGCAAATTTGCGGGTAGCCGTAATAATAGTACCCGGGCAATACCCGACACCCCCGGGTATCAAGAGCACTACTCGAAACCATGTTTTTCAAATTGATGACCAAAATATCTCGACGTTCCCTGAACCAAAAGATATTTTCAAACTCACCTTCGACAAAGACTACATTATAGTGTCAATATTAATAATCTTTTCGTTTTTTTGTTTCTGACGATTACAGATGAAATGGGAGTGGTTGCAGCAGGACCTCTTTTTTGGGGCAGTTGAAGGAGGACACGAATACTGGGCCAATATTGAAGATTTTTTAATAAAAAAATTAAGCATATTCTCAAAAGTGAGTGCTTTTATTTAGGGTGGAAACACAATATATCAATTAAAACATTTTCTTTTGTTTCATGAAACAAGAGTACAATGTTTCTTATGAGACAACACACACCAAAGCAAACGAAACAAAAAACATATTTTTCCCAACAAACATTTTTGTTTGAGATCGACTTGAGATGAAGTTGATATCAAATACCTTTCTCAAATCTCCAACGTTAATTCTCAACAGCACCTCCATTGGAGTACTATGGCATTCTCACCAAATTTTTTTTTTGCATGGTACTAATTATAGTTATCAACTGGAGAAAACTTCAATTATATATAAATAATTATTGCTTCTGGCAATACTGTAAATTTCCTTTGAGCACAATTTTCTCAAGTTGATAACTCTAATTATTAACATATAAAAAAAATGCCCTTTTCGTTGAAAATTATATAGTACTCCAAAGAAGGTGCTGTTGAGAATTAACGTTGGAGATTAGAGAAAGGTATTTGATACCAACTTTATCTCAAGTTGATCTCAAACCAAAATGTTTGTTGGGATTGTATAACGCCAGAACGAATCATATTGGTTGTAAGTGCATAGTTCGGAGCTATTTGGATTTCAGATATTACAAAGCTTTTTTCAAGTAATGCTTCTACCAGCAAAATTAAATTTAATACTTTACGATCTGCGACTTTTGGAAAAAATAAAAATTCTGAGGTTAGAGCGTATGATCTCAACAGAGTTACACGATCAGGACGCAAAGTTTACATTGCTAATGACGTTTCAGCTGCTTTATATGGCAGTGAACAAAAACTTTTAGAAAATTACGATGCCAAAAAGATACCATTCTGAACATTTAAATTTAAGATTTGATGAAATGGTAGAGGATATGCTAGTTGAACATGACGAACGGGACTCTATACAGAATAAGATGGTACTTTTATTACACATTTGGAATTTAATTTTATTTCATCATTTTATATTATAAATTTATAGATTGATGACAAGATAAAATTTGTTTACAATATCTTTCCTAAAACGATGTAAAAATATTTAAGTAGATCTTAATTACTGTTATATCGCAGTGAAACACTTTATGAAAGAAATAATTGACTGAGGAAAATATATTGTTCTACTCTTTTATTTTAGTCGTACCTTAATAATTTTTTGTTGACAGTAATTACATTTATTTCCGAAAACTGTCAATACAGAGTTATTATACTACGCTTTACTTGACCAAAATTAAAAAAAAAAAAACTAGTTGGTAACGAAGTCACCGAAGCTTTTCTCGAAACTATGTTTTTAAGGTCGGTGAACACTCTTATTCAAACACCCCTCGAAAGATTTGAATGAAATTCATACAGCTTATTGAAAACATAAAAAACTGGCAAAAACGAGGATTTTTTTTTGACAATAATCTATTTTTTTTCGTTGAAAATCCGCGAGTAAACTTTCGGAAGCCGCCATTTTGTGTACTTTTTCGTGTTAAGATTAACTATTATTCTAATGGTTTTTTTTGTTGGTTTGAACTAGTAAGATGTTATGATGGTCACTACTTCAAGAAAGGAGTCCAACAAAAATGGCGGTAACTTCGTCAACAATTAATTTTTTTTTAAATTTTGTCAAACAAAAATAAAACTAGCATAATAACTCTGTATTGGTAGTTTTTGGAAACAAATGTAATTACTGTCGAAAAAATATTATTTAAAATCCTTATTTTTTCCCGTCTCTACCTGGACCTAACCCCTTAAAATAAGAAGCATTTTGAACTTTATACAGGATTAAAATATATCTTCTTAACAATAAATATTTCTTGTACTTTAAAATATTTGTATCGTGCCACTGTAGCACTATAATAGCTTTGACAGTGCCAGCGAACTATCCACAAAAAACGTCTTTTTAGTTTAGCGAAGTAGCTATTAATACTTCCAAGTAATGCGTAAGTCGAAATAAAGCTTATATACGAAAAATCATGCCAATATGTACCACCTACCCAAAGATAACTAAAAAAAACCATGTAAAATTTTATTTTTGGCACTTACGATAAAATCGCGGTAAGGGCTCGATGTTATGTAATCTATCGTTAATTTTTAGACTGTACGGCTTAGCCGATAAATTCCTGCCGACAGCAAGTAAAAACAAGGTGGAGAGCCAAATTTGACAGTATGCCGCACGGCGCAGGTTTCTGACTTATAGTTAATGAAAAATGTATAAGAAAACATACATTATGTGTGCAGAATTAAGTTCCATTCAATATACGTTTACGGCAAGTGTATTTAACAACAGATATCGTTCATTAATTTTGACTTTTATATTATTCCACTTTTGTGTATCTTCTGAATGCGACCATTGCAGTTCTAATTTTTTTGTTTTTGCACACATTTAAAGCACTTAAATATTTATTTTGTATTATATGCGGGACAAAGAACCTATGCGCGAACGTAAAAGATTGGAGACTACTGCACTAAGCCAAGGACGTCATGTTACACAATACTACAAAAGGAAAACGATGTTATTTCACTGAAACTAACCAAATCTCCCTAAGTTTCTATTTTTTAGTCATTATTTATTGCATTCGTGTAGATATTTTAACACCAACGGCCAAGGTGCTTGACGAGCTGTTGTGCCATAAAAACCAAATGTTATCCCAAATTTTCGCCACTGTATTGTTAAAAATTTACACTATTTTCAAGACGTAACCTGGTATCCAGCTGTTCTTTTGCTCTTCAGAAAATTATGTAACCTTTTTTCCCACATTTATAACTATTGAAGGTTATGTGTATTACCGAACTCTTTATATTGCCTTTGCCAATGAAACTTAAATTCAGACTATTTGAAATTACTTTTTAATTTAATTTACTCACTTATATTACATAAAAATGGTAAAATAGTTTTGTCAGATTTAACGGCAGCCCGTAGCGCAAACATCTTTATTTTTGACTGCCTTTAGTGTTAGTCCGAAACAAATAACTACAAATAGGTACACGATACTTTTCTCGAGTACTGAGTACCTTTTGTATTCGATTCCTTTAGGTAAGTACTCACACGGTTGCCACTTACTCATTTTATTTTGTACCAATATTTAGAAAAAAATGTACCAAATGAGCGGGAAATGTTCCAATTTAATAAGAAACATTAAATTTTATTTATTAAGGATGTAGTCTGTTGTTCGAGTTTCAAAAAATCGATTATTTTTTTTATACGTGTTTCGAAATTACAATATACAGAAAGTATACTGTAAATTTCTGACCAAAATTCAAAATATTAACGAAGTTTTAGCTCACAGTCGAGAGCGCCTATTGTGAAACCTTTATCTGTCGTTAAAACTCAAAAAGCGTTTTTCTCGAAACGTTTTTTTGACCGGCCCTGGGGTCTGAGAGAATTCTATCGAACCGATTGGGCTGAACTTTTAATATGTTTTTTTACACGCCAATGGCTCTCGTAGGTAGTAGAATTGTTTATTTTAATCATTATTTCCTATTTTTTACAACGATTTTCAACAAAAAACAACGCGATTGAAAAAATATTTGGAAGTCCGCCATTTTGTTATTTTTCAAACAAAATATTTACCTGCTAGAATTATAATCCCATAGAACATTAATCCATCCAAATTTTTTGTTTAAGATGTCTTCAAGTATCGTAACCACCCGGGCCAGGCCAACACAATTTTTTTTAGGTACCTACTTCGGGCGTAAAAAATACAAAGAAATATCGTAAAATAAACACCAAAAAAATTTTTTGTACAGTTAAAGATATCACTAAGAACATATAAAAAATTAAATGATTGTATTTTTCTTTGTTATAATAAAAAATTCCTGAAATAACCCTAAAAATTACGCCGGAACACCAGACTACATCCTTAATAAAAAGTAACACATTAATTGAATCATATTTTGTATTTTAAAAATAGTCTTTGGACGAGAAGATATAATGAGACTCTTAACGTCCAACATACAATTCTTTTGAAAGCATTATATATTATATATATTTAAATTTTACCTTTTTCAACAAAAAATATTTGGAAAAAAAGTTTAGAATTCTTAATTATTATAAAAGCCAACTTTGAACACAGAATTTACCAAATTTTAAAAACCTGTACCAATGTACCAAACGCAGAAAAATTGAAAAAAATATACCAGTTTTGGTAGAATTGTACCAAAGTGGCAACCGTGAGTACTCTGGTGGTTAGGGAGCAGTGTTGCCAGACTTCGAGGAAACTCATTACCATTTTGCCCATCTAATTGTTACAACAGAATCAACGCGGCAGCGATCCGATTTCAGCTGTCAAAACTTAAACTTTATGTATTCTTATGGTTACGAACGAATCGGCCATGAGATTGCGCTACTGGAACGCTAAAACAATTTTAACTAGACAAGCAATAGAGTGAAAGATAAACAATTTGTCAAAGCTGCAACGCAAAACTAATGAATTAGATTGACTTATTGTTTTCGAAAGTGAATAATTAAAATTAATATGACATACATACATTACTATAACAAGTATGTACGTATTATAATATAATAAATACATCTACAATATACACTCGAAACTGCTGCCAAGTTAGTTTGTCGCTGCCGAGTTCATTGTAATCAAGTCACTGACGACATGATAACGTTTGATGCGGACGTCATATTTTCTACAAATGCGAAGTAAAAGCAGTGCGGAGCCGTAGTTGCATTTAAAAAAAACGATCAACAAGTTGTTAAACCAGTTGGCAAACTTGCTGAAATCTTTCAAACCCGCGCCGTATATTTTTATTCAATGGTGGTTTTGGGTGAAATTCAAACGACAGTTGGGAGACGATTTTTTTTTTGCTTCGCAGACTATTATATAAAAAATTATGGTATTTTAAAGAAATCTGTTATAATTGTCGCCGTAGCCTAGTGGTTAGTGTGTTAGACTGCTACGCAGAGGTACCCGTGTTCATATCTCGGCACGCTCAAAAATAAAAAAATAGAGAACAATTTTCTACACGGCACCACCTCTTGACTGGCAATGGTAAACTTCCAAGAGTAAAAAAAAAATGCCTATGAAAAGCTTTTCACTTCGCCGTTCGGATTCGGCACAAAACTGTAGGTCCCTTTCTTTCGTGTATAAATATAACTCACACAACTTGAATGGATGCGAAAAGCTCGGCCTTGGCCCTTCATGGGCTGTTGTGCCATAATAGTAGTAGTAGTACTTAGTAGTTATAATTAAATTTGACATTTAACTAATTACACGGTGCGACAGTGAAAAATACCTGGGAATTATACTATTTTTCTTGTAGGTCTTGTCGAGTAAAACAAGAACCTGTATATGAAATTTTCCAAACACCCCAAAATCTTGATTTACCGTTAAAAAACTGGTTTTGCGTACTTTTGCGCATTTGTAAGCTTGTAACTTAGTTGATCGACAAGACCTACAAGAAAAACAGTATCACTTTCCAGGTATTTCCACTTCACTAAATTTTGTAACACTGTGTTATATTAAATCGATATTTTGAAGTTTTCGCTCAATATTCTGTGGGAACGGCTTTGCCGTTAAATTACGACCTACAGCTACCTTTTAATATTTATAAGGTAGCGGTTCGAAGTTGATTGTGCAATATTCGGCGCAGGTGTATTCATTACATTATTGTATCCAACTAAATTCATTACATCTTAAAATCATCAGAGATCAGTGCTGTCGCTATCACTCCTGTTGTCGTTTTTCACTCTGGTTTAGAAGCCGTCACTTCGTCACTCCAACAATTTTAAAAACCGAGAAGTATAAATAACATCCCCTGATATCTTTTAACTTGTTCGTAGTCGACAGGATTTATTTGTCATTTATGTAATATAACAATCTAGCATTATTGGTTTTAGCGGAAGAAAATTCTGTATCATTTAATATCAAGAATGATAGAAACAAAGATTACAACTTGCGCGGGTCCGTTACTTTGTCTACATTTTTTGACAATCATCTGATATGGTTGTGACGTCACACCAGAAGAAAAAATTACTGTTTGCTAATCGAAAATTTGTATTTTATTTGATTTAATAATATTAAGTGTTTAAAATGAAGTCTGCTGTAGTAAATTGTTATTATTGCAATAATACAAACAAATGCAACAAAAACTTGTAATTTTATTAATTTAAATAATATTAATATATTTACAACGAAGTGTTTAATTCTGATAAGTATAATGCAAATAAGGCATCCAATGTCGATTTCCTCTCGCAGTGTGCATACGTTTTGCAGCACGGGTGTAGCGTAAATGTTTTTTTTATATGTATAAACAAAGGTGGTGTTCGTCGCAACGACGAAGATTACCTTTGTTGTTGTTCAGACGGGAGCAAGCATGAAAAGCCTGGGCAGGCGTGTCGTGTTCACATGAGTGCAACCATGACGGACTTGTTCTAATCAAAAAGGAACGGTGGAATTGTAATTTTGTCACTTTTTCTTGTGCTTATTAAGATAGGTTCTTTAGTTCGCAAAAAAATGCAAAAGAAATATCAATTATGTGCCTTAAATATGTACTAAAAATTAAATAAAAAATAAAAGCAACAATCTCTTAAGAAATTAAATTAAGTTTATAAAAAAAAAACCAAGAAAATGAAGACTGTGTGTGCCGTAGATGCGCATTGTTTGCGTTCATGTTGCCTATTCAACTTCAAAAAAATTATAAGGGAAAAGTGGAAAAATCAGAACAATATGAACATGGGACATTCATCAATGCGCCGATTTTTATCTCATTTTTGGATTTTCGGTGAAACTCTGCTATCTCTTTCTCTCTACCTATTTCTTCTACCTTTCTCTTTCAGACATGATTCATGCCTGCACTCGTCTGAACAGCCACTTTAAAGTGAGTTTTTTTTTCAATTTTTTACATATTGTCCAATATTAGTGTAGTTCACGATCTGGTGCAAATGGTATACCTATTTAACCCTTGGATGGGCACCTGGGTCTAATTAGGCCCATTTTGAGTTTAAACATGTATATCTTTTTTGTTTCTTAATGAATCGATCTGAAACTCCATGACTTCTTGCGCCAATGTTTTCTGAGCACAAAGAAATAAAATTTGTTTCGATCTCAATAAGTTGGTAGAACAAAATGTTTTCTTATTTTCTCAGCATCGAAAGTTTGAATTTGAGGTTTATTTAGACGCAAAAGGGAATTTTGAGGTTTAAGGAAAATATATATTGTATATAAAAAAATGTATGTATGCGTAAATACATACACACATATATATGGAAATTATTGCCAAATCTATGTGGTTTCCTTATGTAATTGTTACCGCCGTAACTCGATTTCATATATTTATATTGTACTTTATTCATACTCTATTATTAATTTCAAAGTAATGAATTACCCTGTGAATTATTTACATTATATATTGCTTATTTGTGGTGTAGCGAAAAGAATAGCTGTAAACATTTACTACATGTAAATGGTTACAGCTATTCTACATTGCGAAGAGAATAACTGTAACTATATATGTATACATATACATGTAAAACATATAGAACTTTAAGTTATTTCATTATTTTAGTCAGTCAAAATAAAACACGCGACGCAGCAATATATTTAATTTTAAAGCGAGTATTGTACATCTAAAATTGACCCTCTGCCCTTGAATTTTTTACTTGTACCACGTCTACGCAATAAACTTTGTATTGAATTTAAAACGCTGTACTTTATTTGGGAAAACTATCTCGCTCTTGAAAAGCATATAAGCTTTGCTCATCGTACAAATATTAACTTCAACAGTAATCATAACCCAGTGGACCAAATCTATATGATGATAGCGAGCCTTTTGCGAGTCTTTTTATAAATCGTTTCTGATATCATTTGCGAGCATTTAGAGATATTTTTTACGAGTCATTTACAATAACGGTAACGAGCCTTTTGCGATATTTTTGCGAGTCTTCATTCATGTCATTTTTTACTACAACTACGAAAATTAATAATTTTGTGGTCTGCTAGGTTTTCAAGTATTTTTATCTATTACTACTCTGTATTACAAAATAAAAAAAAAAATAATAAAAATAAAAAATTAAAAAATGGTGGATTTTAAATTGTACCTATAATTTAAAAAGCATAAAGTACATAAACGGAACGTTCTCTCTTTGGCCGGGGTAGAACTCAGCGGGCTCCAGAGGTTCTTTTTGTTACAAAATTTGGTGGTTGCAGGGGAACTCTAACTTCATTTATTGAGACACATTCTTTTTAATTCCAGTTTTCTTTTAATTCTGTTTATAATTCAATGTTTAGAATGTTATTTGATATACACAAAAAAGGTTTAGTCTTACTGCCTCCGGTGTTGAACTGGATTAGTCTTCTGGGTGAGCATACGGAGCGTTGTTCACAGTTGATGAAATGCGCCTGGTAGGGCGAGCATACGGTGCGTGCAGATCGTTGTTCACAGTTGATGAAATGCGCCTGGTAGGGCGAGCATACGGAGCGTGCAGAGCGTTGTTCACAGTTGATGAAATGCGCCTGGTAGGGCGAGCTTACGGAGCGTGCAGGATAGTTTGATGCGTGGCGGGCGTCCGAGTTTTAAAGTCACGGTTGCGAAAGGGGCGTCGGCCTGATGAACCGATCCAAGGCGTCTCTACTCGTTCCGTCGTGTACTCACCAGTCAGGTAGCTTCAAGTGGCGAGTGGCTGGGTACACCGCTCCGACACGTCACTTGTCGCTTCCGCCCAATGCCCACTTTCAGTTCTTTAGCGTTCGTTGGGTCACGGATGTGAAAGGGGCGACGGTCGGGATGAACCGATCCAAGACGTCCCTATTCGTTCCGTTATGTGCTCACCAGTCAGGTAGCGTCAAGTGGCGAGTGGCTGGGTACACCACTCCGACGCGTCACTTGTCGCTTCCGCCTGATGCCCACCTTCGGTCCTATTGCAAAAAGAAAAGAAAATATAACTATGTCGAAAGCTACTTGGCTGTACTTATTCCGGCGCTTGCTCTCTGCCGCTGCTCTTCTGTGATGATGCTGGCTCTTTATTTATGTGCTGCTAGTTGTTCGGGGACAACCGTCTTCTACCGCTGCTTGATGATAACTAACTTGCCGCTGGCCGTTCTGTGACAACCGTCTTCCACTACTGCTTGCTGGTTACTAAACTGACTCGGTATTGTGCAAGGCGGATTTAACATGGTGGTAGCAGCGCTACAACAAGTACAACGTAACAATAACAACACGCTACTTTGTTGTTGTTAAAAATCGTAATTGTCAAAAACACAGGAGCAAATGCATGGAAAACAAAAAAAAAAAGAAAAGATTTTGACGGTTAAGATTTTCTTTATATAAAAAAAAATAGAGAAGAAGAATTGCTGTGTTGGCACGCTCTCATTGGCTAGCTTGATCGTATGACAATATTTGCATCAGATATTCGAATTTCTATAGCAGCAGGCTGTCTACATCATACGATGATCGCGTTATTTGTGTGTGCGCTGCTGGCAGCATGAATGGTAGTTGTTGTTGTTTATTCTTTTGCCTACGGAGTGTTGCCATATTTTTTTGGGCAAAAACTGTAAAAAGTAAAAAAATACTGTATTTTGGAAAAAAAAACTGTAACCAATAAAAACGAAAAAACAAATCTAAAATTTTTAATTTGAATAGTTCCTCAGTTACTTGCCTCCTATTACTTCTGTGAAACCTAATGGTGCCAAATTTAAAAAAAAAAATTCGCTCATTAGGCATGATTCTGAAATAAAAAACAAACTCACATACAATTTTTGGGTTAATATTAAACCAGTTCTTATAACACTTTCACCCAAAAAAAAAAATTAAGTTATTTGATTTGCGTTATTTATCATCACGACAACCACATCACATAAGACTGTTTTTGTTTGAAAAAATAGCATTTAATTGGTGTCAGATTGTACCGCAAAAATGCTCTGAAATAGTTAAAATTAATTTATTTAATCCTTCAAATTGTTTATTTTGTGTTTTTAAAATACAAATTATAGTAGCCGACCGCTGCCACTCAAGTGACTTTGTAAGTTTTGAGATGCAATTCAAGGGTAGCTTGATGAAATTTTTTCAAAATCAAAACGATGACAAATAAATATTTAAAAATAAATGCTTAAAATATATTTCGATATCACTAAAAAGCAATCATTTGTTTTATATTAATGATTTCTTTGCTATAAATAAGAAAAATTGCAGTCGATACTATGAAATTTACCTTGCGGCTAAATTGCCGCGGCGCGCCCTCTCGTTTAACTTTTCAGAGCGCTCCCTCCGAAGGGTTAAATAAATATGTAATAATATTAATAAAATCAAAAAAACTGATTCCATTAAAATTAAGTAAAATAAGTCACTAAAAAAGAAACAAATTCTTTTAAAATGTATAAAACAAATACATGTTATTATCATTATTAATAAAAAATACGAAATAACATTCTTGTTATGACTAGTTAACAAATTAAATGAACATTTCTGGATCCGATTCTTTAAGTAGTCATATTTCACCAGTAATCAATACAAGAATTTTAAAAGCTCTCAAAATGGTTTCAACAAATATCTTGTACATTTCTCTTGATGCCACAAAATTTGTTCAATTTTATATTTTTTCAAGTAAGTCTTTTGTTCTTTTCAGCTAATTTTCGAATTTCAGTTTTGTTAGTATTAATTTGGGGAAATATTCTTTCCACATTCGCTACCTGCAAGTGCTACCCTGAAAAACAATTACATTTTTATGATAACCAAAACATATTTAAGTCTATTCTGCATATTATTGCAAAAACTGAAAAATTGGGGAATAAACTGTAATATTTAAGGGGAATCTGTAAGACTGCACGCCGACCGAAAAAACTGTAATTTACAGATACATCTGTGAATATGGTACCGCTGTGCCTACGTGATTTCTTTTTTTTCTTTTCCTTTTCATGCTGGCGCACAGTGGCGGTGTTGCTGTACAGTGGTGGTGTTGATGTACAGTGGCAGTGTTGGTGCTGGTGCATAGGCCACAGCCGTATATTGTGCGGTCATAATTTGGGTCTCAAATTTGCGTCGTCTCACTACGTTAATGTACTTAACATACATTCCCGTCTTTGCCTAGTGGCTAATTTTCATAACCTTCTTATATTCAATATAAATATGAAGTGTATCAGAATTATAAGAAATTGTACAAGTACAAATAATTGTCATATTTATGCTCGCAAAACTATTGTTTGCAAGCACGTTTGCGGGCATTAAACGAGTGTTTTGCAACACTCGTATTTATGCTCGCAAAACTATCGTTTGCAAGCACGTTTGCGGACACTAAGCGAGTGTTCTTGCGACGCTCGTATTTTTGCCTGCAAACGCTTGTTTCTGAGCTCGTTTGCGATAGTTTAGGAGAACTTTCGCTCAACATTCGCTTTGTGGTCCACTGGGAAACCATTTGTCTAATCTTATGCCTGGTTTTCACCATGTCAAATTCAATCAAATTTGCCAGCATGTTGGCAAATTTCATATAAGACATTCTCTCTTATTCTCCCTTTGATGGCAAATATGACATAGTGAAAATCAAGCATTAGTCAAGTTCGATGTAGAGATGCATTTGTATGTATGACAAGTTATTGGCTATAAAATGTGACCGTATCTCAAAGTGGGCGTGGCATTTTCATAGTAAACAATGAAATCGTTTGTTGTTGTAATTACGCTAGAAAATCAAATACTTGTACTACAGATCCCTGGTTCAAACCCCTGTGGAGCCAAACAAACATTTTTTTTAAATCAATTAAATACAAGATATTTTTTTTTAATTTTATAGCTGCATTTTATGATAAAGAAAAATATTTTTCCAAAAAAGGTTTCTCCCCAACTTTTTCAACTTGCATTCTTCATAATTTTAAATTTTTTCAATTATTTAACTTTATAAGATTTAAAAAGTTTGTAAAATTTATTTCTCAAGTTTTTTATTTATTTTAGGCCTTTCGTATACCAGGGCAATTCATGCATTTTAGGAGGAATAATAGGAATGTTATCAGTAAATATTTTGTGCAGTTTATTTATAAAATTATCATAGGACAATGTGGTATCCGAGTCATAAAAAATAGTATCACAATTAACGTCCTCAATTAAATTATTAATTAAATTAAAGTCACATTACTTAAAGTTAATGTCTGATGTCTTAGTATTAACAGAGTTTTTAAGATACTTATAAAATTCAATACATATAACTATGGGATTATGATTCATATCAGACTTCTGAATTGGAAATTCGCATTCAAATAAATTATATTTAATATCACTGGACCAAATACGAGATCTAAAATCCTTATTAATTTGTTCTAAATACCATTGATTTGAATTAAATCGATGCTTAAAAAGCTATCAACTACATAAATTTCTTGATTTAGATTGATATTATATGGAATAAAAGAGTTTTCAGAAAAATGTGTTCATATTAAATTGTTTAAATTGAAATCTCCAGGAATGCACATTTTACTATTACTGGAGCCTTCAGATAAATGCAAAATATTATCTATATGAGAAATATAAAGATGATCGGAACTGTTAGGTGGTATGTAAGAAGCACATAAGATTAAATTATTGTCAATACTATAAATACTATAAACGATACAACTCGTTGTACAATCGTTAATTCCGCCCATCCAAAATTAAAATATTTTGATTCTCATCCAACCGTTGGACCAACTTGAAAATCGATCGTACAACCATACTACACACTATACAACGCGTTGTAAGACTCGTTGAATCGTGTGTAGCCTGCATTAGGAACTGAAGAGGCAGTAGCAGGATCAAGTGCGAGAGTTGAGGGGTTGTCACTCCAGTTCGAACCGGTACATATCAACCACCGAATATTTTAGCAACTGTATCTCAGCCGAAATATAAGCAATATTAGATGAGCATTCATTATGAAAACTTAAATGCTTCTTTACTTCAGACTCCATGTTGGATTTTAGTTCACCACAAATATACATTGATTTTCATTTGGCCTCCAATGCGTTAAAAAGCTTATCAAAGCCAGCACATTGTGACTACATGACCGAATCATAAGCCTTGACAATTTTAGTAAACATACCAACACAGTCTATACAGAAATATTTAATATGCCGGTTGAGTTTAAATAACTTGACGTCATATTCAGCAACTGGACGTTCGCAGCAACCACTGTGAAATATCCACTACACGGAACAATTTGGGTCTCGTTTCTAGCAAAGCTTTTGTCGCATTTGCCACAAAAGTCATCCATTGAGAATCAAATTTATTATAGCGATTTGATCAAACAAAAAGCAAAAAATTTTTTTTTAAATCAGAGAGAGAGAGAGTAAGAAAAACACATCCGCACTCCTCGATGTTCAGCGATATATTTATGAATACCTTCTCGCATATATAAATGATATGACATTGCTGCAATAAGTGAATGTATTGTCATACGAGACGCAGAAAAATTTTGATAAATTACCCTGGCGCATGTGAAAACAGGTAACATAAACGTTTGGTTTCAAGATATTCACAGCTTTTAAATGTTGGGCAAGAATTTCTTCTTTACGTTGCGATAATTTCAGTTGACGTACAATTAAATTAAGCCTTTGTTGTGATATTAATATGTGATTACAAGTAGAATCTATCGAGGGTGGCACAAACATAGATGTTGCTTCACTGAATATTTCGGCAAAAGTTTCAGTAAGCATATTCTCTTCGTTTGATCTGTGCAAACGGGGAACCGGAATGTTTTCGAATGAGGGAGTGGTGTCTGCGTTGATGATACGGCACAGCCTTACGTTTGCCTTGAATTCATTCAGTTAAGTAATCTGTGTATATGTAAGTTACATTAAACACACATCATTTGAAGCATTTGGTTGGAAATATGGACTTACTTATGCATGTTCGACTACAGATGGGGCCTAAGAAAAATTTCTCATAATTGAAATCCCAAAGTATTTCTCGTATTTATCTGCTATTCTATCACTAATTTTTCTTTTATTCGGCATTATCGTATATTTGCCACAAATGTAACAAAATAAATTAAAATTGTTTGTACAGGAACTCATAATATCAGAATATTTAACTTTAAATTGCGAATTCTTTTTTTTCTTTAACGTTTTAAGAATGATCTAGCCAACGAATATTTAACTTTTGTGGTTTTGTTTGATTAATTTTCGTTGTTAATTACAACAATAAACGAGACATTGTTGTTATATATTGTACTTATATCTTAAAACTAAAAATTTAACAGCAATAAGAATACGTTTTCAGAAAACAATCAGAATCAAATGACCTCAACTATTAAATATATGTAGGTATAACTAAAAGCTTAGGGGTAAAAGTGGTAATCCGCTAAGCGATATTCGATGTTCCGGGTTCAAACACCGCAGTGGGCGGCCTCCTATCTACCAAATTTCTTTTTTTTTATTACTTAAGAAGCTAAAAAATAAAGACAAACAGAAGATCAAAAAAAAGCATTAGTAATAAGAAAAAATTAAAAACTATGAAGAATGTAAGTTGAAAAAAAAGTAATTAATTAAGCAAAAGTAATTCGGGAAGTGAAAAAAAAAAAAAAAATTTTTTTTGAAAAAATATTTTTCTTTATCTAAAATGCAGCTATAAAATCAAAAAATATCTTGTATTTAATTGATTTAGAAAAAAAATTTTTTTTTTTTGGCTCCACAGGGTATTGAACAAGTATTTGATTTTCTGGCGTAATTACAACAACAAACGATTCCATTATTTACTTACTTAGTGTCAGTGGGTTGGTACTCGGTTTTTGCATTTTTCTGGGAAAATTGTACATCCTAGGTCATTTCGGTGTTCTGGGGCCCCTCATAATTTTTAATAAGGAACAAGAAAGGTACGAGATGAAGGAAAAGTGTATATATAAAAATTTTTTTTTTTTCTTTGTGCTTAACAACTTTGCTTCAGACATCAAATTCGTATCTTTAGGTCCATATTGTGGGATCGTGATCAGCAACTATTAAAATAAAACCGTTGGAAGATCTCGCGCATAAGGCAAAAGTTGAAAATTTGTTGCAGTGTGTTATTAACATTTCTAACATCGATGTTGCTTAGCTCTACATATTTAAAAATGTCTGGCTTCATTAAGTTTTCTGCGAGAATTCGAACAAATGCTTGTAATTTTGAGTACAAGATATGAATTTTCAATTTTTCACTTTGCATTTCTAAGTTCAGGTTGGTAAAAAAAAAGGAAGACATATTAAAAATAGTTGTGCATTGCACTCATTAGCTCTTCCAAATGCTTAGACAAAGCTTTGGATGCCTTTTGAGCACATAGATGCAAAGAATGTGAAGCACATTTGAAGTTTAAAATGTGGGTTTTTTTTCTCTAAAAAGCATCATTAAAAATGTTTCTCTCCACACATGAATTTAGTGCCACCTGAGGCGTAACCGATGCAATTGGAGAATGAAAGCATGTTAAGATCAAAAAGGGTGTAGCAATTTTGTTCAAACTCTCAGCAGTATTTTCTTCCTCCACCTCTTTAAGGAAAAGAAAATGGTCTTCGGGGTTCATATTTTCACTTACAAATCGTACAAATGCTGCGAGTGTTTTCTTGTTGCACCTACCCGTGCTTTCATCCAATAGAATTGAGAAGTTATGGCCCTTCATTTTTTCAATTAATGTTTGCTTAGCGTTCTCCAATAAAGCATATTTAATTAGTTAAGTAGCTTTGGTACGTCCCTCTGCTTCTTGCAAACATTCCACGTTTTCTTTATTAAGCTTTTTTTATTAACTATATGCAATAAACGCAACTCTGCTCGCTTTATTTGCACTTGGTGACCCAAATTCTTGAATGAAATGCATGGCTGCTAGGCAATGGCTTGCATGTTCCGTTTATGAGTTTGTGAATCTCCGTGTCTCTTTACTTATGAAAAATGAGCCTTTGCGTTAATGTAGCAAACAGAGTATATTCGGTAGTATTCGTTGCCTTTTTTGCTTGGCCTAAGACACTTTTTGAACATGTCACCTTCTTCCCATGTTTATTAATATGAAAATTTTCTTGGTACACTTGATTTAGACATGTTCTAAAATCCAATTTGATTCACTAGTTATAAATCTTAAATAGTTTTAATAAATTTGTAACTTATTTTTTTTTTTTGTTGGAACAGCAAAAGAAGTATTCAAGAATTCAGCACTCACACAAGTTTTACACAAGTCTATTGTACTATATCCTGTGTTCATTTTTGCTATTCTTTAGATCTACCAGACTTAGTGAAACTAAATTTCTTCCACTCTCTGTCGATCTCACCCTGTCCCCGCTATCCTTTGGCAACAGCTTTAGCACATATATTCCATCTCGACAAGAGTGGAGTGCGAGTAATGTGATACGCCCTGATATCATCGACTTTTATACTGATGGTTCAAAGTTGGATGGTAGGGTTGGGGGTGGGGTTCACTCTGAGCGCCTGAACATTTCGGCGCACTTTCGTTTTCCAGATCATTGCAGCGTCTTTCAGGCAGAGCTGCTTCCGATCACTGAAGCCGCAAATCTGATAAGGTGTAATGCGATACCTTGTAATGATATCTGCATTTTCACTGATAGTCAGGCGGCAATAAAATCCCTCCAATGTCCAGCTAACAACTCTAAAGTCGCCCTACAACGCAGATCGTCTCTGAACGAGACAGCCATGGCATACAACCTGCACCTTATATGGGTGCCAGGGCATAGCGACATTGAGGGAAACTGTAAGGCTGATGACCTCGCCAAACTTGGTACGACACTCAGCAATTCACTTATTACTGGTAATGCAGGTATACCGCTTGCCACGTGTAAACTTTTAATTAAAGACCACTTCTCCCACATTGCGAAGAGCAGATGGAGAATGGAACCAACTTGCGCTATCGCCAGACAGTTTTGGCCAATGCCTGACCATGAACGCACTAAAGCGCTTATTAATCTGGACCGTGTCCACATAAGTAGGGTAGTTCCTATTCTAACCGGGCACTGCCTCATAGGCAGCCATGCACGTAGACTAGGTCTTCCTTATAATGACTTCTGCAGAAGCTGTAGAAATGAAGAGGAAGAAGAGACCATTTTCCACTTTATATGTAACTGCCCTGCTTTAGCAGCACGCAGACACAAAACTTTGGGAGCACCCTTCTATGGTAGACTCACAGAACTGGCAACCTCTGACATTAGAGACTTATCACGTTTTATTGCAAGCACAAATTGGTTTAATTAGGAGGGGATCAAGAGGTAACACTCGCCCCAAGGGTATCACAATGGACCAATAGGTCTCAGTGTGTTCTTTCATGAACAGCCCCAACAACCTAACCTAGCCTAGATCTACCAGATTTATTAATAAATCTAAGCATATCCTGCGGTGTTAAAGAGCTCAGGTGTTCGTCTCCGAATACTCCATTGCCAAATATGCTTGCTCTGACAGAAAGCGGGGCAGACACTAAGAAAGTGGTCTGCCGTCTCTTCACATTCTTCTTCAAAACTACAGGAAGCAAAGAAGCACTAGCTCCCAGGCCAATAATATTCAAATGTTTGACCCAAGAGAAGTGAACTCTATATAGTCCCACCAGCTGCATATAGCTCTTTCTGTTAAGTCATAACAGAAAGTCTGTTAGACGCTTTGAGATAATAGGTAACATGGCCTTCGTCTGTCTAAACACCCTCAGTTCCTCCCATTTACGAATCGTGGGTCGAATCGACCCACTCATTAATGATGGTCCTGATGGCTGTAGACGACGGCGAACATTTTATAGCCAGAAGGCTAGAAAAGGTTTGTCTTTGGAATCTGGCTCTTCCAGTGGTGATATATTCTTCATTTACAACAACATTGCGCGTCACATTTGCCTCCCTTACTCTTTTCAAAGTTGACTCTTTCTTGCCAGAAATACAGCCAACTTAAATCATGCCGAAATATGATAGATTAAAGTTTCCATTGTTTGATTTTACTTTTATTTTTTTAATTCATGTTGTAGAAGTTGAGATATGATGGGTAAGTACTAGAAGAGGGTACTGGAGCTCAACAACTTTTGAAGCCAAAAAAAAATTGGTCTCCTTTGAGACAAAAACATCGATATATCATACTTTGAGATCCGACTATAAATACCGAAGATATGACGAATATAAAAAGGCGACCCTTACGTTCGGTAAAAAAAAAATAAAAAATTTGTTTATAATACTTTTGCTGAAGATATCGAAAAACTTTCTAAGCAAAAGTTTAATGTTTATTTGAGAGCTTTAATTTTCTCGCATTAGGGTGGTGCATTGCGGTGGTAAGAACTGAGATCTGATGGGTAAATACTAGAACGGTGTACTTCAGGTCAATGACTTTTGGAGAGAAAAAAATTAGTCTTCTTGAGACAAAAACATCGATATATCATACTTTAAGATCCGACTGTGAATGCCGAAGATATAACGAAAAATTTAAAATGGCGACCCCTACGTTCGGTAAAAAAAAGATTTTTTTTCGTAATTGCCTTGCAAAAATAATTTAGAAAGTGTACGGTTCACATTTTTTTTACCTGTAAGGTGGTACGGTCTAATAACCAGTTTAGATGGGTTTAGAGGATTAAGCAAGGATTTAAGCGCAGTCTGACTGTCACTAAATACACAAATGCTCCTTTCTCTCCAACCATTATCAATTACATGGTCCATTGCCTTGATGATTGCAAAAATTTCTGCTTGAAAAACAGAAGCATACAACCCAAGAGAGAAGTGAAGGTGCACTCTATCATTTTCAATGAAGACTCCAGAACCCGAACCGAAATCTGTTTTGGAGCCGTCAGTGAAATGCGCTTAAGAAAAGCTCCCGTACAATAAATGGCCACAGTCCTTTGAAGTCTGGCAATAGCTTTCCAAACGCTATCAACATTAAGTCTGCTCCACCGGACTATGGATGCATAGGTGATATTGGGCCTAATCATAGCCTTATAAAGCCATAAGACGTTATAAGGTTATAAACCCCATGTTTTGCCAAAAATAGCCCTGCATTAACAAAAAGCTGCCAGCGCCTTGGATACCTTTTAGCTCAACATAGAGTTTGGTATCTAGAATGACTCTTAGATATTTCACTTCTTGCGATAGCTGAATAGTGATTCCTCTGAGTACTGGTAAAACGAGACCATCAATCTCCAGGTGAAAAGAATAACACCAGCTTTAAGAGGGTTAACCGATAGCCCGTTTGAGCAACACCAAGAGTCAATCAAATTCAGAGCAGTTTGGGCCTTCCTACAAACATACCCAACCAATTGACCCGTGATTAAGCAGGCAACGTCATCGGCATAGGCTTGTGTGTGACAGCATTGAGCGTACCCAATTAACAAGAACCGGATCCACTCCATGCTGAAATGCTGCATTGCACATGCCGTCAAAATTCGCGTTGTCAAATGCTCCCTCAATATCAATAAAAATACCAATAGTGTATTCTTTCCTATTGAGGTACCGCTTTTGCAGGGCCGTCTCAAAATATGGTAAGCATGCTGAAATAAAGAGAGAGGATGTAACAATAACGACTCACTACGGATGCGGTGTTTAACACAGCGCTCAAGACATTTTAGTAAGGAAGACATCATACCAATTGGTCTAAAGCTTTTGGGATTGGTATAGTTGTCATTTCCTATTTTTGGAATGAAAACAACTTTTACCAACCTCCATTGTTGAGTTATGTGAGCGAGAGCCAAACTGGAGATGAAGGTCTTTTTCAAAACTGGTAGCAATTGCACCAAACACTCTTTCAGAGCAACTTGTAGTATACCATTCGGACCCGACGATTTGAAGCTGTCAAAGGAAGCAATAGCAAACCTAATCGCATCTTCATTCGCCACTGTCCTGGCAACCCACCAGTTACGCTGCGAAACTGTCGAACTAACCCTCTCCGCTTCCGGAAAAGTGGGATGTTGGACAACAGAGACCTGATTGCCCGAAAAGCAAGATTCCAGCATTAAATTGAACATCTCACTTTTTGATTCCGTAAAAGTGCCATCAGATTTTTTGAGTTAACACAGTCGGTTGGATTGACTCTTTTTGAGGATTTTCGCCAACCTAGCTGTTTCAGACATAGTTTCAATACCGCTACAGAAATTTCTAAAGGAAGCCCTTTTCGAATCTCAAATTAGCTTTTTATACTCTTTCTGCTTTTGACTATATAGAGCCCAGTGCTCATCAAGATTAGTCTTGAGAGCCCTGTTGATAAGTTTTCTCGACTCAACCCGCAGGGCTTGCAGCTCCATGCTCCACCACGGAACAGGAATCTTAGCAAGAGGCTGGCGAGGGGGACAGGCACGCTCAAAACTGGTCTGAAGAGCAGAGATGAGATTCCACCGCTTCTTCCAGACAGCTTAGCTGCATTCCTTTGCATAGCTTAATGAAGTAGGCAGAAGCAATCGTAAAATGTTTTCATTCTCGATTGTCCTGAAAACTCACCTTAGCAGGCACCATATCTTGGCCACCAAACTGACCAAGTTTGGTTATAGTAGTTTAGGTTGGAGTGGCTGTCGAGAGACTCACTTAGGCCTGAACGGCCCATTGTGATACCACATAGTTGGACCTACAGTTTAACACCGATTCCGAACGGCGGTGTGGTTTTGCCATTACCAACCAATGTGTATACTTGTACACTATCTTATAATTCTCATACACTTGATATTGATAGTGAATATAAGAAAGTTATGAAAATTAACCACCAGACGAAGACGGGAATCGAACCCGAACCTCCCAGATGAAAGTCTAGTGCACTACCCACTAGACTATTGAGGTCGTCTTTGGTGATGGTAAGATGTGGAGATGCTATAAGACAGATTCTAGGGAATGTATGCAACATGGAAACGCGTTTACATAGGAGTGCAGTAGCAGCCTTGGAATATTGCAAATTTATCTGTGTTACTGTAAATCCACAAATAGGTTCCGCAATATTTGCAGAGTTCGAAGACCGGGGTAGCCTCGCGTTATCATTGCAGGCGGCAGCAGGCATCACAGAGGTGGCGTTAATACTTTGGAAAGCATTAAAGCCTCCCATCTGCGCGCCCACAATGTAAGAGATGGCAGCGCTGGCATTATCGGTCTTCGTCCTCTTCACCTGAGCTCGCCTAAAGGAAGCGGCTTGGTTTCTCTGAGGAACCTCTGCATCGGTTGTTGTAGCCACAGCAGAGAACCCGGAGGGTTCACAGCCCCTGACACCAAAGAAAAGTTGATTGTAAGGATCACAACCTCACTCTCCCCCGGGATGCGCTCTCTGTAGTAGGTTCGAGAGACTTTGTTTGGATTTTTTCCTATTTCGGTTGTGTTCATACCATTTCGTCCGGTCGCCTGCTCCTCCTGTTTAACCAGGGCGAAGTTGTGCATCCCAAATCAGAATACACAGCAACCTCTACAAAGAAAAGGGGAATGGAAGGCCGACCATGGCAGCGCCCCATACCACGGCAATGCCACCGTTACTGTCTGAGGCGGCCAGGTATCAGAGATGCTTTTCCCTGAGCCTGAGACAGCCTAATTTTTACCCTTAGATAACTAACGGAAGCGGATCCACTATAATATGAAGCTGACGTGTGAAGTGATTGATTGATTGATTAGAAAGGTTGTGACGTACTTCGACCTTAAGAGATCTATTGTAACCCCGATAGTAACCTGTTTAAAGGTTATCAGGCAAACCAATCTTACTGAGGAATTTCAGCAACTGGCTTTAAGGCTATGATATCCCCACTACTTGGGTGGTAATGCCCCACGTATCTTTTCTGCGACTGAGTGCCTCGCAGTGCATTAGGATGTGTTTGGACTTCGATGTTATGACTTCTAAGTGGGAAACAGAATGTGAAGCTGAAGTGTGAAGTGCTTGATTGATTAGAAAGGTTGTGACATACTTCGACCTTAAGAGATTTATTGTACCCCTAATAGTAACCTGTTTAACGATTGTCAGACAAGCCAATCTTGCTGAGGAATCTCAGCAACTGATGTGGCTTTAAGGCTATGATATTCCCACTACTTGGGTGGTAATGCCCCACGTATCTCTCTCTCCTGCGAGTAAGTGCCTCGCAGTACATTAGGAAGTGTTCGGATGTTTCCTTGTCATCTTTGCAGAATCTACAAGTGCTGTCCTGACTTAAACCTAGGTTTTTCATATGCACCCCCAGTTTTCAATGCCATGAAAGGAAGCCTATTATTAGCCTCAGTTGACTTTTATTTAACTTAAGAGAGAAAGCTGCTCTGCTGGGATCGAACTTCCCAATTAGTAGCTTTGACTGTCTTATCTTTGGGAGGAGTGCCCAGTAGGATGGTGTTTTGTTCTTCTTCTTCTAGTGTGCCTTTTAAGGTTTGAATTCCTATACCTAACAAGGGTTCTGTACCAATCAAGGTCTTGCCCGCTGCGTTTTTTGCCAGGTGGTCGGCTACTTCATTACCATAAATACCTGTATGTCCGGGTAGCCAGAATACAGTTACCTTGTTAGTCTTGCCTAATGTGCTTAGGAGCTCTTGGCATTCCCATACTAATTTTGATCTCAAATGAATCTAGTGCCTTGATAGCAGCCTGACTATTGACTATCAGAGTTTATTACTATGTTTTGCTTTTCGTACCCACGGTCGAGGTTGAACTGTGCACAGAGGCATATGGATAACAAAAAAATATAATAATTGTACATATGGATTTACTTAAAGAGTTTTGCAATAATCAAATAGTTTTCTTTTAAACGTCGTGTCATTATTACAGCTCTTTGAATCATCAGGTAGATCGTTATAGTTTTTGAGTCCTTTATAAAATAAGTTGTTCTGGTCCGAATTAGTTAGGAAATTGACGTTGTCTTTTATGTCTAGTATTTCTAGAGTGAATTTTATTGTACTTGATGTTGTTTTGTAAATATTCAGTGATCATGTTCTTTATAAATTTCATAGTATAGAAGAATATTTGTTGTTTCTCTGATAGGTGTGTCATATCACCTTCTAAGGACCAATCTCATGGCTCTATTCTGAATTTTTAGCAATCTGTTTATCTGAGTGTCGTTCATAATAAAGAAAATTGTAGGACAATAAATGAAAAGCGGTTCTACTATACACCGGTAAATCATAGTTTTATAATGTTGTCCCTAATCTTTACATGTTCTTTGCATGAAATATATTTTCTTAGTAACTTTGATGACGGTGTAATCCATGTACTCGTTGAATTGTAACTTGCTATCTATTTGCATACCAAGATATTTTATCAAATTTATTTTTTCTATGGTTTCATTTTTTCAGGTCTTCCATATCACAGTTATAGAGGTTTTTTCGAGTTATTATCATATCCTAAGTTTTGTTTATTTTCAGTTTAAGCTTAAGGAGTGAGACGCTTTACCTAATAATTTTTTTTGGGTGTAAAATTTAAAAATTTCTTTGATCTAGTTATCTTTGAAAAATATGTTAGTTGTTATTTTTAATGGCAAGCATGTTGATTTATTATAAGTTTGATCAAATTGAGTGAAGAAAAAGAAGTACGTCTTAAAATTATTAAAAATTTTCAAAAAAATCCAAATTGGTTCTACAAAAAATTGGCCAAAGAATTGAAGGTCCAATGTTATTAAACAGTTTCAGGAGAATTTCATTTATTTGCTACAGTGGGATCTATATACATCAAAGAATGTTTGAAAAAAAGACTTCTTCCTTTCATAGGAGAACACAATGTGTCCACATATTTTTGGCCCGATTTGGCATCATGCCACTACGGCAAGAAAGCTCTGGAGTGGTACCAAAGTAATAACATAGTTTTTGAGAGGCCAATCCTCCAAATGGTCCGGAGCTAAGACCAGTAGAGAGATATTGGGCTTTTGTGAAAAAAAACTTAATGAGCACAAAAAAGGTGTCTCAAAATATCGAAGATGGGCAAACTGTTCCAAAAAGGTGTCTGAAACAACTAACAAATCTCTAATGGAAGGCTTACCAAAAAAGGTCCACGAGTTCATAAATAGTGGTTAGAACTATAAAAGTTATATTTGTCTGTAATTTGTAAAATATTATCAATTAAATAAAAAAAAATCAAAACTCTAAGATCAACCGTTTAAAAATTATTGAATTTTATATATGTTAAGATTTTCTCCATCTCACTTCTTATTTAGACACAACCACTTATGCATATTTTTTATTTAGATCTTCTTGAAGTTTCTGAGCAATATTAGTTGAATTCTTTCCATTAATCATAACCAACACATCGTCAACAAAAAGTTTGATATCACAGTGCCTTAGAACATGATCGATATCATTAATATAAATGTTAAAGAGTATTGGTGCGCTAGCACAGATCCTTGTGATAATCCAATAGGAACATTTTTATTATCCGATGATTTTTATACTGATGATCGAATTACTGTTTTTTTAAGCATAAAAATATCCAATATAGTTTATTGAGTCTTTAATAACACCTTCTAATAGCCATTTATTTCAATCAATTTTGTTTCGAAAATTATGGACTAAATCAATTATTTCACTATTTCACATTCTCGAAATGTAAATCTGCTGGATCTTTTACCGTAAATCGTCAATTCATCATTAAAATGATGTCGTTAAAATCCATGACGCTACAGTTTGAATAATTATTCAAACTGTTGGCAATGTCTAGTTCCTTCGTATAAAGTTTATAGTTTCCACAGTGGAACAGTTTTTGCACCAGAGCAACTCCAAAAAAATATGAAAGAAGACGTTCCACTGAGCACAGGATGGTTTTTGGTTTGGCCGTAAGTGGTCATAATTTTGAGATATAACCTTGAGAATATGGTAATTTAACATATGCAGATATTTTTTATTAAGCACAGGAAATGAGGTACAAGGTAGGTATCTGGGGGTTTTAGGGATTGAGAAATCCATTTTTGATATTTATTATTTTCTACGACTGCCGCTATAGGTCGCGACTGAACATATTTTTTTGTTCAACTTATAAAAAGCACAGGAAATGAGGTAAAAAGTGGGTATCCGGAGGTTTTTTTGGTCGAAAAATCCATTTTTGATATTTATTTTTTTCAGCGATTGCCGATAGAGGTCGCCACTGAAAATGTTTTTTTTATATATTTGCATCCATTTTTGGTTTAAAGTTAGATTGGGTTAGGTTAGTTATCAAGTGGTTTTGGGGCCAAGAAATGCATTTTTGATATTTATATTTTGCTATGACTACCGCTAGGCGGGGCCACAGAATTTAATTTTTTTTTAATTTAAAGAAAATGGTTTAAGGCAATTCCAGTTGAAGTTGTTACATAAATATTAAAGTAGTATTTAAGATGCTGAAAGCTCCTTTTCACGATTACTGAAAAGTTATTCGCTCGTGAAAAAAGTTCGGTTTACAAACTACTGTAAAACCAATCAAACATAATAAGAAAATCATCTTCTGTTCTATGAACTAAAAAAACACTTAATTTTAACTATTTTTAATCGCTGATACATATGGGGCAAATCGCGTCAAATCACCACCGGGAAAAACTTGGTTTACTTGTTGTACTAGTGAACCACATTTTTTATGTAAAAGGAGGGTAAGTAATATCTGCGGATTGCCTAGATACAGGGGCGTAAAGTTCGGACTTTTTTTCTCTATGACGGTTTTCAAAAATTCATATGCCATCATAGTTTCAACCCTTCCTTTCGCTAATGCTTTATGAATCCTAACTGCCGTGGGGGTATCGACTATCTCTTCACAAAATTTTTTAAAGTTGGCTCTGGGGCACCCTTATTTCTTTGTTGTACTCTGTTAATACCTTGGAGCATTCCTGCCTCCCGCCCGTACTCTTTGCCCTGTTAAAGAGTTTTCGCGTATCGGATCTTAATTTGGACAGTGTCGGACTCCACCACGCACTGGTACTTTTGGTGCTTAGTTCTTTTACTAACTTGATAGTTTGAATGGTATGCATCCACCACTGCTTCGTTTACTTTTTTTACAGTACTATCTAGCTCTGAGTAGTGTTTCATCCTACTTTTCACTTCGATAGTCGGCAGGTTTGCTGCTAGCTTCTTCCCAGTTCCCAGCTGGTGAATTCTTCCCAGTTTGTTTTCCTTCGGTTTCTCGATGGAGCTACCGCAATAGTCTCTCCTTTGAGGTCAAATACTATTATTCTATGATCAGAAAGTGAGGGTTCCGTAGAAACCCGCCAATTACTGATCAGATTACTGATTTTGTTATTACCAAATATAATATCTAAAACTTTGCTCCTAGTTTTTGTCACAAAGGTAGGGGTAATTCCGACATTGTAAAATTCTAGGTCATTACTTATTACAAATTTTAAAAGGTACTCACCCTTAGTATTGGTGTCACTACTTCCCCACCAGATTTTATGCGCGTTGGCGTCAGAGCCAATGAGGAGGGCAGGGCATGTTTCCTGCAGTGATTTACTAGTCCTTGTACTTCGCTGGGTGGAGCTTGTATTGTGTCCCCAGGAACGTACGCTGATGCCAGCATTATTGTACGTTGCTCTCCGTTGATGTTGATGGGAGACTCAACCGCAACCAGATCCCTCGTTATGAACTCTGAAATACAAACATAATTCTTGCCTAAAAAGAAACAAGCACGGGGAACTTCGTGTCTTAGGTTCTATATTACTTTTGTATTTTTATCTTGCCTCTTACCAGCAATTTGTACGTCCCAAGCTCCTAGACCAGCTCTGCCCATAGATGTTCGATGGTGAACTTTCTTGCTATCACAGCGGATGGTGCTTTAGCATGTTGAAGTTTCACCTGGGCTATTTTTATTGTGTTGCTGCTGGTAGGCCTTTGCCCACCTCCTCCATCAGAATTTTCTCAACCTCAGAGAGGGGGAATTCCTCTTCTGATTCTTCCTCCACAACCTCCAGCAGGCGATCCCTCGTCTAGAAGAATGGAGAGGTATGGAGTTGAAGACGTGTCTTGAGGAGGATATCCCTAAGATATTCAACATCTACATATTCCTCATAAAAGCACAGAATAAGGGACTTAACACCATAATATGGAAAGTTGTCTCCCGGAGGAAGGTTGAAAGTGGACAACTGATAACTATTGCCGTCGACAAGGAATCCGTCGAAAAAATTAAGGCAGACGGCAATAGTATTAACTATAGGTTCGGGCAGGTGAAAGGACACCGCCGTAAGGACGCCTCGGCATCTGGGGGGACAAACCCACCCCAGGAGCTGAAACAGAGGAGAAAACTCCGGAGGAGGCTGCAGAAGGGGCAGCTTCAATGGAGACAGAAGCACCGTCAACTCAAGAGTTGGAATTGGAGCCATTCTGCGGTATTATTATCGCTGCAGTCTATCAGCAGGTATCCCGGAAGTGCATGCCACTAAATACGAGAGAAGCAGTCCAGCTCTTCGTCATCTCGCTCTCAATCGCCTCTTCCAGATCCATGAGCTTCTCAGGACTGAGCAATTGCTGCGGGTAATCCTTGGGCAGGACAGCTACCCAATAGATTTTAAGGGCGCTCGCATAGCTGCTACCCTGACCGGGCTTACTCGCAGTGGAGATACTGGCAGGAGTTTTTTCTGTGACCAGATGTGCCTCATCCCCAGACCTGGCCTTCTTCGGATCCGGACGCTGTGGAGGGGTAATGTTATCATTACCCCTTTTTCGTTACTGACTTTGCTCTGCAACCAAGGGATCTACCTTGCGTTCCAAAGCCTTCTCTCTGGCCTCCTTAGGGGTCATACCCCCCCTAAGGATTCTCAGGTACCATTTCACGCCAGATTCACCTGCTGGGCCGAACACAGTGGTAGAAAGTATTCTTCTACGACTAGTGCTTGGTCCTTGCATGCTCCATTCGACCTGACGTAGAGGTCTTCTTCTACTACTTAATGGCAAATCATCACGGAGCATTTGCTGTGCCATGTTTGCCACTTCCGTAGCGGTGAGTTCCTGCGTGAGTATTTGTTTTTTGGACGTCATCATCTTATTATTCGGCCATTAGCTCGCGTCTAAAACACGAAAGCGTCCCGGCCACGAAATATATGCAGGAAAGGGAAAGGTCGACCATAGCAGACCCCGATGCCATGGCAAGGCACAGTTACTCCCTGATGCGGCCCGGTATCAGGAAGGAGCCGTTAGCATACAATCGGTTACCCGTGGTTGCAAATCATTCATGAGCACGGTGACGCATGACACTCCGGATTAGGGGGACTAGTCTTAGTGACTGCTCCTCAACAGCCTGTCTGACATGGGTGACCCTGTCAGGGAGCGATTGCTTCCCGTTAGCTTAGCCAGTTAACTCATCACATTATAAGCCTCCACACCGCGTCAAGGTGCTTGTCCGAGTGGAGGTAATGTGAAGTTACTGAGGCGCTTCAATCTGTAAGAAGTAAAATATATGTATTTTATATGAGCTTGATTAATATGTGAAGTTGTCGCTTTTCTTTATTTCTTTATTTCAACAGTTACGAATTTGATGACCGAGGCAAATATGTTAAGCACAAAGAGATAAACCATTTCGTTTAAACATTTTTCCTCCATCTTTTACCCTTCTTCTTAAAAATTGGGTTTTAAGCCCTCTTTTTCAATAAATGACCGATAAAACAAAAACCATTGAGAAAACTATTATACTGTTTTCGGAGAAAATGTTTCTCGTAATAAATCATAGGGGGTTCCAGAACATCGAAATAAAGGTACACTTTTTCCAGAATAATGTAAAAACTGAATTTTTTGCATTAGAATCGATCCACTGACACTGCGTAGGTAAATAATGTAAACGCTCGTTTTTCTGAAAATGTTTGACTGCTGCTAAACGAAAGAACATCACTGTATTATCAATAATCTCAAATGACGTTGAATTTAATAAGTCCACGTGCGGCCCCCGGGTGCCGTCGATCCTTAAAGGGAAATTAGCGTCTTAAAATTCGCCAAGTTGTAGTAGGACACTTCGGCAACACCTTCATGGATGAATGTTTTGATCTTGTCCACATAATCTTGAAATGAAAAGTTTTTTACTTCTGAGAAGTGGATTGCTGGTGATTCCGCGAATATTTTGTCAAACTATCTAAATACACCAGTGGTCGGTAATATTGAAAATGAGATTGTGTTGGTGAGCGCAGAGTAATTGCCATACACTGAATAAAAATAAATCTAAGAGCCCTCACATGACAAATAAGAAACTTAAACAAAAGGTATGCTTTCAATGCATTTATTTAAATCAATTCAGTGCATATTACCAAAGGCATTTGAAATCATTATTTTTTGGCGTTAATTTTTAGTCATACAAATAATTTCTTTCAACCCAACCACTGCTCCTGTTGCTTCATTGCTGTCTGAACAACGACTATTTGCAAGAGCGTAAGAATGCGTGTGATGAGCGCACTGCTCGTTTGAGTTTGGTTTGCCGACCAATGAATTACACCCTCTAGATCTAATTCTCAGAAAATGGATCATTCGAAACGCAAACTAATTAACCTGCGTCGTGTCAAAATTGCTTTGGTGTGTTCAAAAAATGGTTTGGCAGCCTGAATTATCTAAGAATACATATAACATAAAAAAAAAAAGAATACATACCACCTTGATCAAAAAGTTCCCAGAATTTATTCAGAAAATTAAAAATACAAGTTTATTCATCTAAATCTATATTTTCCCCTTCAAAGTAATCCCCATCGACTGCAACACATTTATGCCAGCAGTTGATCCAATCCTCGAAACATTTTTTATATTCGGGTTTCGGTATGTCCATCAGTGCTTCCTGCGATTTTTCCATTACTTCCTCTCGGCTGCTGAAATGCGTTCCCCGTAATGGTATTTTAACTCGATTGAACAGAAAGAAGTCACAGGGAGCCAAATCAGGTGAATTCGGTGGCTGTTGGATGGTATTTGTTTCATTTTTCGTCAAAAAATTACGAATAATGATGGTACTGTGCGACGGTGCGTTATCATGGTGCAAAATCCACGAGTTTTCTGTCCACAATTCTTGTTTCTTTCGGCGAATTGCTTCACACAAACGCCTTATAGCGCACAAATAATACTCTCTGATGGTTAATTTGCGGTTATTGACCAAAATTTCTTTTACTTTATCAACGTTTTCATCGGTTTTCGATGTCGATGTTCTGCCACTGCGTTCATCATCTTCGATTGACTCACGACCACTTTTGAACCGCTCGTGCCACTGGTAAACGACTGTTTTCTTTAGAGAATCGTTGCCAAAACACTTTTCCAACATTTCCAACGTTTGCACACCATTAAATCCGTTTTTTACGCAAAATTTAATACAAGTTCGTTGTTGCAAATTTAAATCCATTTCTAAAATTGTAAAAAATCGTCAACACACACAGAGATAAATGTACTCTTGGCTACGTAGAGCCCCTGGAGATTTATAGGGGCTGAAGGATTTGATGGCCCACTTTAAAAGAGTGTCGGTCAATTGGAGAGGGGAGGGGTTACTTAAAGGATGATCGGTCACAGGAGGACTATGATCAACGAAGGTTTCACTCCCCGGAAAATGAGTATTCAGGAGCACCTCTAAGGTCTCGATTCCAGAAACAGTCCAGTGACCATCAGCTTTTTGGATACAGTCGAGAGCCTTAGGAGTCGTATTGAGGAGTTTTCGAAGTCGGCTGGTCTCGGAAGCGCTTTCTATGCTACCACAGAAGTTCCTCCAAGACGCCCTTTTGGCTTTTCTTATAGCGTACTTAAGTTCCCTTTGTATTGATTTAAAGGGAAACCAGTTATTAAAAGCCTTGGCTCTATTAAAGAGTCTTCTACATACTTTTCGAAGCTCCTCAATCTCCGAGGTCCACCATAAAGGTTTGGTCTTACCTCTAGGTTTGGAAGAATTGCATGCCGATTTGGCAGCAGTGTTAAAAAGTGCTGTAATGGAGTTTACCTCTCGATCAATATCGCAGTGGTTATTAATAGTGGGCAGAGCAGGCTGTATGCCAAACTCAATAATGGCATGGAACTTTGTCCAGTCAGTACGCTTCCTATTGATGAGGCTAGTAGCTCCTGCAGAGTCTGTAGGATCTAGTTTATCAATGGTGAAGTTAATATAATTATGATCAGAAAAGGAGCACTCTTGCGAGACGCTCCAGTTTTTAGTAGGTGTGGCGAGTGTTCACTTACTAGAGTGAGATCGAGAACCTCCCTTCTATTTGAAGTAATGAAGGTTGGCTCGTTCCCCCTATTAGCAATAACTAAGTCATGAGTAAGGATAAAATCAAAGAGAGACTCACCTCGTTCATTTGTGTCCGTGCTGCCTCACATCTCGTGATGGGCATTGGCGTCGGCACCGATAATAACCGGGGTCCGTTTGCGGTTAGCCTCTGCAACCAGAAGCTTCAACACATCGTGCGGCGGTGATGTACCGTGGTCATGGGCCATGTAGCTGGAGACGATCCAGGTGGCCATGGCGTTGATCACAATAACCATGGCCACGTTGTCTTTATCGCTGAACCTGGAGAGTAAAAGAGCGTTAATGCTATTTTTGATAAGGATACAGGATCTGGGTTTACCTTGACCCTCCACATACACTATGCGGTATCCATTAATATTCAGTCCGCAAACCCGGTCATTAACGACCCATGGTTCTTGGACCAGTATGAGCTCCTCTCTTTTTTGAGACAGGCGGAGGAGCAGGGCTGCAGATGCAGTGATGGAGTGGTGAAGGTTAATCTGTAGAACCCTCACCATCATTAGGGTGAGCGATCATGGTGACGTCGATGTCCTCCTCTTCAGACAAAGGAGGAGCATCGGCGTCTGTGGCGACAAGCCCCATTTTTCCGAAAAAGTCGCCAACTAGTTCGGAGGTCGACATGACACTTCCATCATCGGAGAGTGTCGATGTCTGATTGAGATTGAGAAGGTCTCCAAGAAGGCCGCAGCTTCTGCTGAAGGCTCTTCATTGGTTTCCTGTCCAGCAACTAACTTGTCGCATCTATAGACTCTGAGAGAGATCGACTCGAAACCGTAGTTGATCTCTCCCTTGCTGGCATTGAGAGGCGATAACGACTCTTCATTTAAAATGATGAGCGCTTCACGAAGGTGGCCCTTTGGATCGCTGACCTTTGCGACCTTCCAATCGTGAGTGAGAAGCTCAAGGTTGCTTAATTTGATGAGCTCCAGGATTTCATCTGGCGAGGAGGGCTCTGCGGGAACCCAAGCCTTGGAGCGTGGGCGATTGGGGATTTGGTCTTTTGGTGCAGCCGCAAGCTTAGCACCAGGCCAAACCTCTCCCAACATCGCAATGGCAGCCTTGTACAGATCCGCGGAGCGTTGGTCTGTACAAGCCACCAATTTAATATGGCCCTGATGCCAACTGTCGTGATAACTGGGCGACGGACCTGGATTAGCCGCAACAACATCTTTGTAAATGTTGCGGAGGGCCGCTTGCACCAATCTCCAGTTGTCTGGAGATATGGTGCCGTCGCTATTATTGGAGTCGATGATGGCCCAAATGAGACCATCTTTCGCGACTTCATTGAAAGGCCGATTTACTTTCGGCCTGGGTGGTGCCAGTCTTGGCCGTTTGTGGTCTTGATGGACAGTATGGGCGGCTTGCTCAGTCGACCTCTGTCGTTTCTGATTAGCCTTCGGGGATGGCGGGGGTGGACGGGCTCCAGAATTTTGTTGAGCCCATAAGAGAGCAGCCTTATCCCTTTCGGAGAGCGAAGAAGGATCAAGCTGCTCCAGCCTGTTCAGGATCCTGAAGGCTATACCTTCTGGTCCTGTACGCCCGTGTTGACGCGGTGATATGCTCGCGAGCACCAGAGGTGGAAGCGGTGCTGGGGCCTGTACTGGTGGAGGTCAAGGCCGGCTTAGTTGCCGAATCCTGGGCTACACCAGTTAGGCGAACGAGCGGGGAAACAACCCTAGTACCTGGCACAGCTGCCGAAGTGGTTGGGGTGCTTGAAACAAGCGATCGAACGCTTGACCGGGATGTGCTGACGCTTGCACTGGAAGGGGATGAGGCTAGCTTAGTAGCTGAGGCCTTACCGGTGCCAGACAAACGAGCACGAAGAGGAGCACCACCCGCTTCTGACACAGTTGCCTGGGTGACGAGCGTGCTCGAAGAGGGTGTGGGTTTTGATGACGACGAGGGTGGTATGTTGGCCAAAACTCTCGTCGATACCGTAGGTCTGGTGGAAGAAGCACCAGAAGTTGACGCACCAGATGTTGTAGGTGGTGAATGGTTAGCAGGCGATTGCCTTACCAATCTGTTGGGCTCCCCATGCGGGTTGGCCTTATGTTTTTTTGTGTTTTTCTTTGACGTATTCATGATTGTTGGGTCCCCACTCATGGCCGCTATCTCCGTCCGGATGTGTAGTCACCTTAATGGTCCCGTTTTTATCTATGCCGAAGCATGGAGGCCACGCGAGGGTTGGTACAAGTCCTTATGAGAGCAAGTACTCAGAGCCAGACCAGTGCTAAATGGGAGTCCTCTCAACCAAACCTACACCGCCACAGGGTTTTAACGGGACGGAGACAGTTGTGACCTTAAACTGGAGCCGTTCACAGAAGGTTTCACCCCGCTGCTACAAGGTCCAGAAGCCAAAACCACCAGCCCAGAAGCAATCAATACGAATAGGATGTCGTTGGAGTAATAGTGGACAAATAGAGGTCGTGCCGTTTAGTACCTAACGTCCCCCCCATCAAAGGAGAACGCCAGAATACCGAGGATGTTTTTTATTTAAGAGGGTTTGCTCCCTCCGCCTGATATATCTTAGCCAGTTGCATATCAGAGATCTGATGTGCCCTGTTATGAGATAAAAGTTTACACCAGCTGGCTGACAGCCGAAGCTTCCTTTCTTTCCCTTTTGCTATTCTTTAAATCTAACAGATTTATTCATAAATCTTAGCAGATCCTGCGGTGTTAGAGAGCTCAGGTGTTAGTCTCCCAACACTACCAAATATCCTTACTCTGATCCGGCAGAAAGCGGGGCAGACACTAAGAAAGTGGTCCGCCGTCTCTTCACATTCTTCCTCCAAATCACAGGAAGCACAGAAGCTACTAGCTCCCAGGTCAATCATATGCAAATGTTTGGCCCAAGAGAAATGACCTGTATATAATCCCGCCAGCTGCCTGCAGCTCTTTCTGTTAAGTGATAACAGAAAGTCTGTTGACGATTCGAGATAACAGGTAACATGGTCTTTGTCTGTCCAAAGCACCTCAGGTCCTCCCATTTACGATTGTGGGTCAAGTCGACCCACTCATTAATGGTGGTCTTGATGGCTGTAGACGACAAAGAAAGTACAGGTTCTGGGTCCAGGAAACCAGTTTCCGAACCCTTTCTGGCCAGAAGATCAGCCGATTTATTTCCTGAAATTCCTAAATGTCCAGGAACCCACATCAACAGCAGACTCTTGTGTTTTCCAACACAATCAAGCCTGGTTTGACAATGCATAACCATTTTAGATGTGGTTAGAGGATTAAGCAAGGATTTAAACGCAGCCTGACTGTCACTAAATACACAGATTCTCCTTTCTCTCCAACCATTTTCATGGGCCACAGTCCTTTGAAGTCTGGCAAGAGCTTTCCAAACGCTGTCAACATTAAGTCTGCTTCACCAGACTATGGATGCATAGGTGATGATGGGTCGAATCATAGCCTTATACAGCCATAAGACTTTATAAGGTGAAAGCCTTACATTGACAAGCTGTTAATGCCTTGGATACTTTTAGCTCAATATGAGAACGCCAAAGAAGTTTGCTATCTAGAATAACTCTTGATATTTCACTTCTTGGGATAGCTGAATAGTAATTCCTCTGAGTATTGGTGAAACGAGACCATCAATTTTCCTTCTCCTGATGAAAAGAATAACGCCAATTTTAAGAGGGTTAAACGATAGTGTTGGGACGTCGGGTGCAACAAGAATATTTAGTACAAGTATTTTTAGCGACTTCAATATTTATTTTAAATAGTAAAGTAGGAGAGCTAAAATCTAAAATGTTAATTAGCATATAAAAGTAATCTTAAACCAAAAACTTACACTTGTGTTTGACTGTGCAAAGAACGGCACGGCACCCTGTCTCCACAAGCGGTACAAATTCAAAGACTATAGAATAGATAAATTCAGAAATTATTGTTTTTTACAATAATTCAGTATTAAAATATTTACTTGTATTAAATTCAATTTAATTTATTGATGAGCAAATTTATGCTGCTGCGTACAGCTAAAGATACAATTGAAAAGGAAAAAAGCAATGTGAAGGCAAATACACGATGACAGTTAAGAAACCAGCCGATAAACATTGCGCCGTCAAGCAACGACATTGCGCATAGCGGCGTAACAGATAGCCCGTTTGAGCAGCACCAAGAGTCAATCATATTTAGAGCAGTTTGGTTCTTTCTACAAACATACCCAACCGAATGGCCCGTGATTAAGCAGGCAACTTCATCGCCATAGGCCTGTGTGTAGATACCCGACACATTTAGGGAAACAAGCAGAGAGTCAACCAGCAGACACCACAGCAGTGGAGAGAGTACGTCTCCTTGGGGACATCTTCTATTCAAGTCGCAAGTGAAAGATTGACCACAATCAGCTTGAACCATCATAAGTCTATGTGACAGCATTGAGCGAATCCAGTTAACAAGAACCGGATCCACTCCATCTTGAACTGCTGCACTGCACATGCCGTCAAAAGTCGCGTTGTCGAATGCTCCCTCAATATCAACAAAAATACCAATAGTGTATTCTTTCCTGTTGAGGGCCCGCTCAATCCGACCTACCAGATTTTGCAGGGCCGTCTCAAAAGATTTTCCATATTGGTAAGCATGCTGAAATGAAGAGAGAGGATGTAACAATAACGACTCACTACGGATGCGGTGTTCAACACAGCGCTCAAGACATTTTAGTAAGGAAGACATCATACCAATTGATCTAAAGCTTTTGGGATTGGTATAGTTGTCATTTCCAATATTTGGAATGAAAACAACTTTTACCAACCTCCATTGTTGAGTTATGTGAGCGAGAGCCAAACTGGAGATGAAGATACCATCCGGACCCGGCGATTTGAAGCTGTCAAAGGAAGCAATAGCAAACCTAATCGCATCGTCATTCGCCACTGTCCTGGCAACCCACCAGTTACGCTGCGAAACTGTCGAACTAACCCTCTCCGCTTCCGGAAAAGTGGGATGTTGGACAACAGAGACCTGATTGCCCGAAAAGCAAGATTCCAGCATTAAATTGAACATCTCACTTTTTGATTTCGTAAAAGTGCCATCAGATTTTTTGAGTGAACACAGTCGGTTGGATTGACTCTTTTTGAGGATTTTCGCCAACCTAGCTGTTTCAGACATAGTTTCAATACCGCTGCAGAAATTTCTAAAGGAAGCCCTTTTCGAATCTCAAATTAGCTTTTTATACTCCTTCTGCTTTTGACGATATAGAGCCCAGTGCTCATCAAGATTAGTCTTGAGAGCCCTGTTGATAAGTTTTCTCGACTCAACCCGCAGGGCTTGCAGCTCCATGCTCCACCACGGAACAGGAATCTTAGCAAGAGGCTGGCGAGGGGGACACGCACGCTCAAAGCTGGTCTGAAGAGCAAAGGTGAGATTTTCCACCGCTGCTTCCAGACCTCGCTCGTTGCATAGTTTATATGTTCAACCCAGAAGACAGGATGTAGTTGAGAAGATGAGTCCCTCTTACGTTGCACTTGCTGCTGCCCCAGATAACATTCTGTGCATTAGCGTCACAACATAATAAGAGCCCCAAATTCACTCCACAAATTCAACAACCATCGCTGGCGGTGGTGGTAAAATTGCATCGTATGGAAAGTAGGCAGAAGCAATCGCAAAATGTTTCCATTCTCGATTGTCCTGAAAACTCACCTTAGCAGCCTCCATATCTTGGCCACAAAGCTGACCAAGTTTGGTAATTGTAAGATGAGGAGATGCTATAAGACCGGATCTAGGTCTATTAGAACTCTCATCATATAGAATCGTGTGCCCCCTTAACTCACCAAGTCCACAGCTGCGTCCTTTATGGACCCAAGGTTCTTGGATTGTTGTTATGTGAGGGAATGTATGCAACGTGGAAAGGAGTTTATATAGGAGTGCAGTAGCAGCCTTGGAGTGTTGCAAATTTATCTGGGTTACTGTAAGTCCACAGATAGGTTCCGCAATATTTGCAGAGTTAGAAGACCGAGGTAGCCTCGCGTTATCATTGCCGGCAGCAGTAGGCATCACAGAGGTAGCGTTAATACTTCGGAAAGTGTTAGAGCCTTCCATGTGCGCGCCCACACTGCAAGAGATGGCAGCGCTGGCAGTATCGGTCTTCCTCCTCTTTACCTGAGCGCGCCTGAAGGAAGCGGCTTGGTTTCTCTGAGGAACCTCTGCATCGGTTGCTGTAACCTCAGCAGAGCGTACCCTCTTTGAAACATTGGCCATAATTGGGTCTTCAACCAGAGTAGTGGCCGAGGCCTCCATACGTCTGTTTATCGACCTAATCTTCCTCCTTTTGCGTCTCATACTACGAGAAGGTTGTGGACCCAGTACGCCGGCTTCTGTAGGAGGTATGTCAGTCACAGTTGTGACGTCTAAACTCATACCTACTTCAGCCGGAGCGTTCACAGCCCCTGACACCAAAGAAGAGTTGGTTGTAAAGATTACAACCCCACTCTCCCCCGGGATGCGCCCTCTGTCGTAGGCTCGAGAGACTTTGGGTTTTTTCTTATTTTGGTTGTATTCGTGCCGTTTCGTCCGTTCACCTGCACTTCTCGTCATCTCTCAATTTATTTTCAACTTCGGAATATCCTTCGACATCAACAAATAACACAATGGAGTTATTTGGCTCAGCATAACTAATTTCACCTTCGCTTTAGTCAGATGTTTCAGGTTCAATAGCGCTCATTTTTTTTTTTTTTTGCTGCGGTCCTTTTTTATGAAAATTTAATACTCGTTTCCTGCGCCACTCGTTTCTCGAGACCGGAACAATTGGTAGAGACTCTTCTGGTAGAAAACCTTCCAAAGTAATTCGTCATCGTTTTTGATTTGTTATTCACCGATAACGTTTCGATTTGTTTTCTTTTGCTAATTTCGAACCATTTCTGTATAAGTCACGGATAAATAAATTTAACTATTTAATATTAAAAAGTGCCTCTTTCAAAAACGTCAATTATACCCCTAGTCTCTTGTCAACATTTGTTTATATATCTTATTTTTAATATTTAAAAACATCGAAATTCACAGCTTTATGGTTCTAAGCTAGGTCGTAAAATCTTCTCCGGGTTTTCATCTACGAAAAAACTACAAGAACAAAAGGAAAAACAACAACAAAACCAACACTACGCTGTTATTGTTGCTGACAAAAGTCGCTCCCGCAAATAGATAAAAATCAAAAAATTATTATAATTTCTGAGTAAAATATAAAAAATCGAAAAATAATTTTTATTGATGATCAAGTAATAAGCATTAAATTTAAATTTTTTTCATACTGCTTATAATGATTACGGTCCCTGTAATAATCTCTTTGAAAATACAATTAAATCAACTACGCGAATTTCTTTCGTGCCAACACCGAAAAATTACAGCAGATACCGCGAAAACACAAAACCACGTGTTTGAGCGAGAACTGCCAAACTTCGTAACTCTGAGTAAAATTGAATTAGGCCACGTTTACAATGTAAAATTTTTAAATGTGATGCTGTCTTCACACCAAAACGCCAAAGTCAAATGCGCCCCAAAGTCACAGCTACCCCAGTTTACCCTATTATTATTTGAAAGAGGACGACTCGAAAGTCAGGCACTGCGACCTATAAGATCTATTGTACCAAAGCCCCAAGAAAGAAAGAAAGGCAGAGAGAAAGAAAGATAGATAAGAAACATACCCAAGCCGAGAATCGAACTCAGGTCCCCAGAGATAAGAGTCTGGCACTCTGCTACTAGACCACAGTGGCGATGGTAGGACCTACAGTTTAACGCCGATTCCGAACGGCTGTGTGGCAATTTTTTATCAGCTCGGTGGTTTTGCCATTACCAACCAAGGTGTGTACTTGTACTCATTCTCATAATTTTCATCCACTTCATATCGATAGTGAATATAAGAGGTTTATGAGAATTAACCACCAGACCAAGACGGGAATCGAACCCGCAACCTTCTGAATGAAAGTCTAGTGCACTATCCACTAGACAATCGGTATTAAAAAAAAGTTATGATTTAAAATCTTTAAACATTTTTTTCATAAATCTGTAATCCTTATTTTTACCGCTCAAAGTTTCTCTTGCAAAAATCGATCCGAATTGCCCTCATTTACGTTTGTATGTTTATTTTATTTTATAGTTTATTCCTTCCTAATTGAAATTGTAAAAGAATTTCAACATTAGGCGATGCAAAAGTGCAAAAAGCGAAGAAAGTGCATTCAAAAGGGAAAATGAAAAATTTTAAAAAATCCATGGTTGCACTTTTTAGTTTTTATAATAAATTTCAACGATTTCGACGCATTGTTGAATTGTGTAGCGCTCCATGATGAAATGGTAACTAAGACAGAACACAAAGGCCGAAGTATGATAGTGCTGTCACCTGGGACGTCAGAGCAATAAGCTGTCAAAGTTTGGACATAGCTATTGGAAACCCCATGTGTAGTACATATCGCCCGTTTGCTGCAGCACGAGTTAAGTATGTAGGACTAACCGTTATTTAATGTGATACCTTGTGTAAAAAAATTATGTCCATGTAAAGTAACAAACTTTAGTTTGAACTGTTGTTTATAAGTACGCGGAGATTTTTCGATGTCTTTATCATTTGATCATATTTTCCGAATTAAAAAAAAAATGTTAATGATTCGGTGAGAGAAGGAATCTTGCGGGTGAGATGGAACGCCTTTAATTCCCCATAAAAAGAGAAGAATGAGCTCCGAAATTGATTGAATAAGAACTAAATATTGCCAATAAGATAATTCATTTTAACCCTTTATCGACCAACGGTACTTAAAAGTACCATTTCCATTATCAGCTTATAAAATCTTTAAACAAAATAATTGTATGATTTTATACTTGTATGATGGTATACTGGAATTCGTATAATTTCTTATTTTAGTACATCCTGACCCAAAGGGATACCAGTTGTAACTAATATCCTTGTAGATCCTTGTAAAATTTTCAACTTCGTATTTTTTATAAGAAGCGATAATAACTAGGATTTCATCGAAAAAAATAAATTATTCATCGTTTTCGGGTCTTAGTCCATAAAGGGGTTAATTAAAAACATTTTTAAGAAAAATAATTTTTAATAATGTTAAGAACAATTGGAACAATTTTTGAAAGCATTAAGAGCAACCGGAAAATAATATAAAAAACATTCTGGAACATTTTTAGAAGAGTTTCTCCCGCAAACGGACATTTTTTACAATTGCTGCATCGCAATAAGTTTTTGCGTCTTCCCTCTTAAACGTTAACACTTAACAAAAGATTCTATTGCGTCTTCTTCTTCTCTTGCCTTATCACTTCTTTCTGGAGAATTCTATAAAATAAGAAAAAACGGTCATGAAATCAAGTTTTTATATTAAAAAAAAAAATGTTCTCACATAAAACTTGATTGTTTATAAAAAATTATAATAAAGAAGCACGTCGTGTTCATCCAACTATGATTTTTCTCAGTAAGGTATCGAAGAAAACTGTTAACTTTCAAATACATCGGACGTGTCTTTTTTGAGCTCTTTACTTTGCTTTGTTTTACATAGTTTTAACGTGTGTTTTGCGTAACTTAATTTATTTAAAAAGTGTCTGTGTTGGATTCTACATCTATCCAGCTAAGTGCTATAATTTTTGTTTCTTCAATTATTCGTCGCCTGAGAATTGATTTGGCGTATGTGTGTACAAATTCATATACCTATACGCCAAATCAATTCTCAGGCGACGTATTGTATTTTCGGGCGTTATTTATAATTTTTATCTTGCATATTTTGTGTTTCATACATATATATATTTACTTCACTTTTGAAGTGAGAACCGAATTTTGTTATTTTACTCAAAATTCGTTTCTCTTTTATGTTGATATTAACCGCTTTAGCTATTTTGTTTGCTCTCAGCTATTTTCAGTGCTTTTTAAACTGTAACCTATCCTTATTATTTAATCTACTACAATTACAGTTGAGTAATTTTATTTTATTTATTTTTTGCTTACATTTAAATTTTTTTTTACTTTAAACTTAAAATTTTGACTTTAACTCTTTAACTTTTATTATAAATCTTTTAATTTTTGATCTGACCAAAAAAAACATTAAATTCCATTATGATCTGCACATATCCTAATTGTACCATTAAGGATGAATCCGAACGTTTTGTGACTTGTTGGTTATGTAATGGGCTGGCTCATCTAAAAAGTGCCGGATTTTCTGGTAGGACCTTTGACTTAATTCATGATAATAAGGGCTTTCATTGGTCATGCTTAAAATGTAGGTCGACTGATATCGATCTTTATAAAATTTTCAAACAAACCAAGTTGGGCTTTTTGGAAATCGGGAAAGAATTATCCTCTGACATCAAAATTTAAGCAATACGAAAACTTTTTTAATAAGTACAAGTGTCTTGATGAACCTATTAGTTCCACTCGATTAACGCGAGCAAGTGCTTCCAAACACGGCAAATCAGGTGGTGAACAGTCTGTGACTGATTTTGTGGTAGAGGTAGATGTGGACGAGGCCTCAACTCCATCTTCGGCGTCTGCTCCTGCGATTGTCGTCACTGATTCTTCTCCGACCAATTTAAATACTCCAGTTGTTTTAAATACCCCAAATGCTGATACTCCAACTACTAGCAATTGAAAACTATCACCTACACCTTCCCTTCTACCTAAAGAAGGTTTTGCTAAGAAATGTAATAAGCTAGTCGTTATTCAGCCTAGGAAGTCCTTGTTCGTGTCTCGTTTTGCTGCTGACACAACTGAAGAAGATGTATTAGACTACTTAACGTCCGAGAATCTTAAACGCGATGATATAACTATTTTTAAATTTAACTTTAATTATAAAAGATATTATTTTTCCTTTAAAATTACTTTACCGGCTAACATTTATAAAACTGTATCTAGTTCGTCTTTTTGGCCAGAGAATGCTTTTGTGAAAGAGTTTGTTTCTTGTGAGGCTACGGAACATGGCTAAGACCTTCCGTATTTAATACTGTAGTTTTTTGCCATGATTTCACGGTTTATCGTAAAGACAGAAATTCCATCATTGATAATACTGCAATAGGAGGAGGCGTTTTGGTTGTTGTTAGTTCTTGTTGCTATTCCGAGGAAGTGGTGCTTCCAACTTCTAAAAACATTGAATTTTGTTGTGTTAAGGTAAAATATCAATCCTTATATTTTTACATAACGTGTTCCTATGTTCCTCCGAACTTTTCTTCAGAAGTATACCTGACCCATGTTTTAGCAATTCGTGAAATTTGTTCTATGCTGAAACCAACTGATAAAATAATCGTTGCGGGAGATTTCAATTTACCTGATGTCATTTGGGATAGCTGCCCGTTGAACCTCTTATTCGACTGCCTACTTGCAATAATTATAATATATTAAACTCCATAACTAGTGAAGGCCTTTTCCAACTAAACTCATTCAGAAATGCCAATAATAAATTACTTGATGTGATTTTCGTTGACGATTATTCAAATTTTACTGTCTCACGTTCATTACCATTGGTCCAGCCAGAAGATCCTCATCATCCTACTATTAACGTGAATTTTTCTGTTCCAACCGAGTGTTTTGAAAAGAAAGCACTTTAGATTACAATTTTAAAAAAACTGACTATACAAAACTGAAAAAATTCCTATCTGAAATAGTTTGGAAGTCATTGCTCACGCGTGACTCCCAAGCTACGGTTTCCTCACTTAATAATGCGGTTGAACAATTCAATAATTATCTTTATGAGGGCTTTAGTCTTTCTGTCACCAAATGTAATTTAAATAAACCTAAATTTCCTAATTGGTTTAATAATGATCTTCGTAAACTAAGAAACCGAAAGACTCATTATTACAAAAGGTACAAGAAATTAAATAATTTGACTGATTTTTCTAAATATACTAATGTCCTCTACAGGTATCAATTGGAGTGTAAACCTTGTTATAATGGATATTTAAATAAAGCAAAGATTCGCTGAAACAGGAACCTCAATCCTTTTGGGAGTTTGTGAACATAAACATTTCCGGCAAGGATGTCTTTTAATGAATGTGAATCAGATAATGAACAAACGATTTGCAATCTTTTCGCTGATTTTTTATGTCAACATATTCAAAAATACCCTATCAAAGCGATCATTATTCATACTCTTTGTCTCCAGTTGATATTTCTTTCCCATCTGTTGATAAAACAGTTGTTTTAAACTATATGAGAAATCTTAAAACATGTGCAAACTCCGGCCCTGATAACATTCCAGAATGTATTCTGAAAGAATGTTGCCAAGAACTTATGGAAGGCGAAAGAATTTGATAACCCTTATGTTACCTAACTATTATTTGTTTCGTTAATACGCCCAATATTAGAGTATGCCTCAATAGTTTGGTGTCCATATTATAAGTGCCATAAAGATACCTTAGAATCTGTCCAAAAACAATTTCGTGGTTTACCTTGGAACCCGAATTTAAACCTTCCATCGTATGAAAATCGTTTAAATCTAATTGCATTACCGTCTTCAAAAACGCGTAGAACTATGTTAAATTCAACAGACATACTTAAACTTTTTCAGGGCAATATAAATAGCACTTATCTTTTAAGCAGGTTAAATATCAATATACCTACGCACTCTACAAGGAACTATACTTTATTACGTTTGAAAACTTATAATAGTAATTACTTAAAATTTGAACCTTTTAATAATGCCTGCATTGATTTTAATAAAGTTTATCACTTAATAAATTTTTCTGATTCGCTAATTTCGATTAAACATAAAATTCTTTCTGAAATTAACAATTGATTCTCTCCACTATCCAGCCATTTTGTGCTTAGTGGAGCTCTCTCCCCTCGCGTTTTTGCTACCGTACGCGCTTCTGTTGTGTGATCCGGGTTACTCTACTACAGTAACCCATTCGTAGTTGGGAGCGCCCCTCGGTCGGCTGGGCGGGAGGTGGGCGTGGGATTCGTCGAAAACAAAAAAAAAACAATTAATTTGAAAGACCGCGATTATTCCATCTCACCCCGAGAAAAAGGTTCCCTTTGTAAGGGAAAATTCAAAATGCAACAAAAATCAGAAATGCATTCCCACATGACCTACAACTTGTGTTTACCTTTCAGAAGACTATTACTAGTAGTAAGGTACTGCATCTACAGCATTATTCTGGTTCAAAAGCTAGAAGAATCAAATTCTTTTCTTGTACTCAAGCGACAGTGCAAGAACCTCATAAGGATTACGCAGTTAAACGAGGCTGCTTCGACATTGGTGACTCCGACGTGATCAGTAGGAAAGGATAACAGTTCAGGTGCCAAATATTTATGCCTGATCACTCTAACATCCTTCAAACAGCAACTACCAACGAAGTCAACAACAACTAATATCCTGGTTGGATATCAACAGACATCAATCAAATCTCAAGCAAGTAACCTGCAGAAGGCTTCAAACAGACAAGTAACTTGCAGGCATCAATCAAGTCGTTTGATGAACTATCACGGAAGAAAGATAAACTTGCACTGGCTTAACAAAAAATAATAGCCAGCAACAAGAAGGCGCCGCATGACCGTAGGACATTAAAATTCATAAATTCAAAGGCCAGGGAGCTGGATGACTTGTGGACATACTTCGGAAAGATTGACAACATTATCCGCGACCAATATAGAAAGTAAATTGGCCACCGGTATTTTCTGAACGATGTACACACCACCATCCGCATAAATACCGAGAAGCACGAAAGGAGATGGACACAGCAGTGCAGGCCAACAAACTTCTCTAGGGAGTATCAACATCAAAGGCTGAGCCGAAGACACCACGTTTCTAAAAACCATTGGCATGTTGGACAATATACTGCATGGTAAGACATACAAAACTCATGTCAGTACTACACCACAAACTTTAAAGCGTACCTTCATACAGAGATGGAAATCAATGAAAAAAATTATTGGATGGCAAGAAAGAGCAGTGGGCTCTCAGCCAGCACAGAGCCTATCCTCAGTCACTCAACAGTCTCCATCGCTACCCATTCAACATTTGCCAAAGGTGACGCTGCTAAAAATTGACGGAGATAATCTCAAGTAGCGTCAATTCAACACTCGGCAGAAAATCTCTCGATAGCAGCGCTGAAGAGTCTTCATGACACCATTCGACAGGAGCATTTAACAGGAACGCTCTTTTTTTGATCATAGTTACATTACTTTCACTATTGACAGTCCAGATCCTCCATACTCTGCAGGCTCTGGCGCTCATGTCTATAGGTAACATACGGACTGGACTAAGTTCAGAGCCGTTATTGAGTCTGGCATTCAACCTGCTCCACCCCCTATTAATAACCACTACGATATTGATCGGGAGGTTAATTCCATTACAACACTATTTAATGGTACTATCAAATCGGCCTGCAATTGACTAGTTCCCTTTCAAATGAAAACAAAGGAAATTTTAGTATGCTGTAACGAAAGCCAAAAAAGTGCGTCTTTGCGGAACTTCTGTGGTAGCATAAAATCCGTCTCCCAGACTAGTAGACTTCGGAAAATTCTCAATAAGTGTCTTAGGGATCTTGACTCTATCCAGAAATCAGATAGCCATTGGACTGATTGTGGGGCCGATACCTTCAAGGTTTTTTTGGATACCATTTGCACCAGATCTTGAATAAACCTAACATTGAAATAAAAGTTATTATACGTGTGTTCCATTTCAGTATTCAGCAACCATTCTATTTAAAAATACCTTCTATTAGCGCACTTTACTTCGCTGTCAGACGACCATGCGGTGAAGAAGGCATTACAGCTACCGAAAACGAAAAGAGCCCCGGGAAGACCACCAATAACATGGAACAGCATAATAGCGAATGGTATGCTACAAAGAAACGTTGATACACTTACAACCCAGGACAGGCCCACCTAGCTATTACATATAAGGAGAGCCGACCCCAGATAAGGGATAAGGTTAGGACAAAGAAGAAGAAAAAGAAGATTACCTAATTTTGCTTGTTTGGTGTTAATGACACTTTCATGGAAAAGACTGCTTCTCTATTTAAATATTTGGCTGGAGTCAAATATTTTTATTTTCTTTGTAGTCTTCCAAATGAAAATGAGTGCAGTAAATTTTTACATTTCAAGTATTGTCCTTCGCATTCAAGGCGCAAGCGGTAAAGCTGCTTAATCTTTTGGGAAACTATAAAAAAAAATTAATTGTGCTAATTTGACCGTGCTTGCACATCGATTATATTCAATTTCTGATATGTCCTTTAGAGGAAGCAGCAATTTCTCTTTTATCTCATGAGTATCAAAGCGGTGTCCACCAAGTGGTTTTTTGAGTCGAGGGAAAGGAAAAACATCACATGGTGCCAAAGCAGGCGAATATGAGGCTCGTGGAACGGCATTTGTCTGATTTTTGGTCAAAAATTGACGAATAGCGATTGCCGTAAGCGAGGAGCGTTATCGTAATGTAAAAATCAGGAATTATTTCGCCATAATTCTGTTTTTTTTTTTACGAAGAGACTCTCAAACGCCTGTTGACCTAAAAACGCATTCGCGCAACGTACAGGCTTAATACTATAAAATTAGCTAGCGCATACCGTAGGGTTTCATGCGATAGCATATGCGTTATTACCAGCAATGTCCCAATTGACTTGCTGACCTGCGAAATTAAGGCTCTTTTCAATCCTACGGGCGAAAAACCATTGAATTCACAAAAACGGGAAGAAAGGCATCGCACTATAATAGAGTGGCAAAAAAGGAGGGATCAGTCTGAAAAGAGCATCTGCATCTTTGACCTAGTCCCATAGCAAAGTGATTCCAGCGCAACCACGGAGAAGTGGACTTTAACATCACACAGTTACTCAGCGGACATGGATGCATCAAGCAGAACGAGCTAGAAAACTTAAAGCACATCTTCTTTCACTGCTCATATTTCAAAAGTGAAAGAGAGGACTTGGAGGGAGTATTTGGAGAACCTCCAACGGTGACTAACCTAACGTCACAGATGTGCGACACCATAGAGGAGTGCAGAACAGCAGCCATGGTAGCTGTTAACATAATCAGTTAATTTTAGGAACGCAGAACACACGGGTGAAGCCGATCGCATAATACGCAACACCGCAAAAGCAGAAGGCGATAGTAGAGCACTACTATAACGAAAGATGCAGCTTAACGCTAATCCTCTCCCGCAAAAAAATGTGGTTGTAGTCGGAATCCGACATAATCGTAGAACTGGAGTTCTACGGTATCTACGCAAGTTTTCCACCTGCCAACGTATGAAAAAACCCCCAAAGTAGTATTCCTTATTAACCGTTTGACTAGTTGGAAGAAACTCTTTGATGAATTTTTGGACTCACTTGCAGAGTTATGTTTGTTCCAATTGAATAATTTGGTAAATAAAAATTTACTTTATGAATTAAATAGTGTCAATAACCACAATAGAAGCTCTCGTCATTTATCCTTCAGAGGGGGAAAAAAAGCAAATTATTCAAAATTGTTTAAATTATTGTCGGACGCGAAATAGCCTTCTACTTTTGATGACATTGACAATAGTGTCTTGCCTTTTAATAATATTTTATACAATGGTTTAAATTTATGCATTACTAGACTAAAATCAACCCCTGTTAATGAAAACCATCCGATATGGTTTAACAAGGAATTAAAAAAAAACTGAAAAATAAAAAATTCCGCATTTTCAAATTGTCTAAAAGATCTGGGAATCAAATTGAATATTATCACTATTCCTTAGCGCCTGGTTATATTGGTGCTCGGTGTTCGACGAACACAAAACATATTCTCCAGTGCTCGGTCAAGGTGGTTACATTCAACTCATTGCAGAGTTGTTTTTTGTCAAAATATACCCGTTTGTTTAATACTATTTTATATGTAATGATACTGTAAAATAACTCATTGCCGCCCTGAATACTCGGTGTGCTTAGTGTACAATACACCGAGCATATCGTGTTCGGTGTAAGAGTGAGTAAAGGCTCTCTCTTTGTGTTCGGTGCAACAACAATTTCATGGTGTTCGCCGAGCATACTCGCAATATAACCACAGCCTTATTACAACACAAATATCAGGTAGGGTAAAGTGGAGTACCTTTGACACTTAATTTTCAAAAGCCTGTAATTCCGAAAACTATTAATAGATTTTAAAAGATATTACTGTTTTTAAAACATGGATTTTTCTAGATCAAACCTCAAAAAAACTATATTTTTATAAAAACTCACTATTTTTTTGGACTTTTTCCAAAATACCCATTGTAAGAGCAAAGAAAAACTGATATTGTTCACACTTCAATCTTCTTTATTCGGCTGCTGTCGAACGACTGACTCAACAGCCATATTATTTAATGATAATTAGTACAAAATTTTAGTAGTACAAAGAATTCCAAAAAAATGGAACAATGCAGAAAGGTTCTAAATTCTACTTTCTAATGATGTAAAAATAAAAATAAGTAACTATGAATTGATGTTTGGCGAAGTCACCCAACACCCATTTTGTCGAAAGTGCCCCAAGCACGGGGCATATTTGACACAGGTTAATAAATTTGTCATTCGTCTATATATATGTATAAAAATTAAAATATTTGTATATATCTCGAAATAACACTGAAACCTTAGCAATACTATTATTTTATTTTTCAGTTCTGACTCTTATTATTATTACATATTTGCACTTTATTTAGCCCACTTTACCCTTTTTTACTTTTACTTTGTAAAAAATGTTACCGTGATTATATTGAAAAAGGCAAGTCGGATATTCATGTCGATGTTCAAACTTTTTATGACTTTGTTAATACTAAACGTAAAAATATTGGTTTTCCGTCCGCAATGAAATATAAGGACCAATCTGATGATGAAACTCTTGTAGCAAATATGTTTGCAAACTTTTTAAAATCAACTTATTCATCTGAAAGTTTAAATAATAATAGCATATATAATTTTGATTCTATCACGTATAACAGTATTATGAGTCTGGTTATTCACCCTGAAGATGTTTCAGAACATTTGAAGTTATTAAAAATCTCTTTTACATACGGTCCAGATGAAATTCCGAATAGTATACTAAAAACTAGTGCTGAGTTTCTGTATTTGCCACTGTTTGAAATTTTTGATTCTTCGTTACGTAAGGGATATTTTGCCAAAAGTTGGAAGAGTTCATTTATAATTCCCTTACATAAAAATGGTACTAAATAAAATGTTGAAAATTATCGTGGTATTGCTAAACTAAGTGCAATACCCAAACTGTTCGAGGCAATCATAAAATCGCAAATATCTCATTCAGTAATTTCGTTAATTTCATCATCTTAGCATAGGTTTCTAAAGGAGAGATCAACCGTTACTAATCGTCTTGAATTATCGACCAATTTTCTAATTGCCAACAGACTGACGTACTTTATACTGACTTTAGTTAAGATTTTGACAAGGTGAACCACGATTTACTAATTAACAAACTTAATTTTTATGGCTTTCCTCCTTTATTATTACAACGGAATGACTCGTACTTGAGAGATAGGGAGCAAAAAGTAATGTTTAAAAATGCAGTATCTAAAAGTATCAAAATACCATCTGGTGTTCCGCAAGGAAGCCATCTGGGTCCTATTTTGTATTTGTTGTTTATTAACGATCTTCCATCAGTTATCAAGCACTTTAAATATTAATGTTCGCTTATTTAAGTCTTAGAACAAAATGGAAGGTCAAAATTTACTGCGATCTGATCTTTTGGCATTAAATAATTGGTGCCACTGTAATTTAATGTTTTTGAACCTAAAAACATGTAAGTTCATGTTTTTTCTAAAGGCAACCTATTTTTTCTAGGTACGGATTAGATGATCTCGAGCTGGAACAACTTTTTTCGTTCGTTCACCTGGGTCACCAAGTTAACTTTTAATTTACATATTAACTCAACTATAAATAAGGCTAAGGGCATCCTTGGTTTTGTTAAAAGATGGTCTAAAGAATTTAACGATCCATATGTCACGAAATCACTTTACACTGCATTTGTAAGACCAGTTCTGAAGTATGGTTCTGTTGTGTGGGGCCCTCAGTACAACTGTTATGCTGATAAGTTGGTATCTGTGCAAAAACAGTTCCTCTTGTTTGCTCTACCTTCGTTACACTGGAATCCATTACAGCACCTCCCTCCTTATGAACAACTGTCAAAAGTTAAAAACTTGCCAACTCTTCAGAGCAGAAGACTTATGCTAAATGTGATGTTTGTGACTAAATTATTAAATGATTCTATTCAATCTCAATTCTTCTAAATGAAATCAAAATTTATGCTCCAAATCGCTGTTCTAGATATCCTGTTCCTAATAAACTTGATGCTTGTAGAACAAACTATGGTCAAAATAACCCTTTTCCTTGTATGTGTAATGATTTCAATCCTCTCCATGGAATTTTTGACATTTCCAACTCTCTCCAGTATATAAAATTAAATTTATTAGCGCTTTTCCCGCTAAATTTAGTGCTTTTTGGAAATTAAAACGCGGAAAAAAGTGATTTAGCGCTGTGTTTTTTAGCGAGTTTTTTTTAATTTAAAAGACACTAAATGCTCTGCTAATAATCCATTTCCTGAATAATCCTAACAAAATTTTGTATTGAAACATTGTAATTTTTGTACTTTATTTTACATTAGAATTCAACAATGGACAGCAACCAAAATACTACCTTTTGAAGCAACGTTAAAACCATCTGCTTTGTAATTACCCTGCGCTTACACGCACGTGCAAGTAAACTGCTATAAGTTGAGAATATGTATTATCTTCTAAAAATCTAAGAAATTTTCATTGGCTGGAATTAGCAAATGTGTGCGTATACTAGTGAAAAAGTTTAAACGTATTGAGTTTTCCCGCACTTTTATAAGGGAAAAAATTAAGCGCGTTTTTTTAAAAGAAAATACGCGTTTTATTCTTCATTTTAGCGGATTTTGAAAAACAAACGTTGGCCACACTGATGATTACAAACAATCTGTAGCTGTAAGGAAGACCAAATATGGATTTATTCTCCCCAATCAGCGCGTCATCAGGGCATTGCAGAATGCATCTTAATCGGTCACCAAATCCGTACGACATGCGGTTGTGCCCTCGTGTGGATGGGCGGGCAAGTGGGTTCGTTGGGATTCGTTCGTTACAAAAAAAAAAAAAAAACACCACGGTAATCGATAAAAACGGTCGGCATGGTATTGATTTTGGAACGGCTTTGGAGTGAAATTTTAGGTTTCAGTTCATCTTTAGCACGATATTCTCTTGCTTGCTGAGGTGTTGATCGTAGGGGTAGATCCATGTTTCATCTACTGCGATTATGCATTTTAAAGCATCATCGCACATCAAAAGCATCTCTTTGGGCATTTCAAATTTTTTGTTCAACAAATTTTTCCATACTGAAACGTCGTAAACACTTTTATTGACTTGGCAAAATGCGATAAATCGTAAACCACTGCTACAAATGGCGTATAATTTTGGACAGTTGTGTTAACCCATAAAAAAATTCAACTCGCAACAAGTAAGAATGTCATGGGCAGGATGGTTGTGCTCACATGAGATCAACCATGACGGACAATTTCTTCGTTACTTTTTCTCGTGCTCGTGAAGATAGGTTTTTTTGTTAACGAAAAATACAAAATACTTAAATATTAATTATGTGCTTTGAATGTGAGCTTAAAATTAAAAAAATAAATAAAAACAACCATCTCCAAATAGAATAAAACAAGTTTGTTAAAAAAAAACGATAAAATGAAGATAGTGTGTGCCGCAGAGACGCGTTGTTTATTTTTGTTGCTGTTGCCTATTCAACTTCTAAAACGTTATGAGAAAACTGCCAAAATTGGAACAATATGAATTTGACTTGGAACATTCATTATTACGCCGATTTCTGTTTTATTTTTGAATTTTCCGCGCATCTCTTTCTTTTTACATATTTTTCTACTTTTTCTTTTCAGATAGGAGCTCATGCTTGGGACCGTGAGAGCAGCCTCAAATAAACTTAATTGTTGAATTAGCTGTTTTTTTGTTCATTGTCAATCAATTCATTAGTTATCAAATAAAACACACATTTTTTTTAATAATTTGTGTATATAATTTGTGTTAATTTTTGCGATTACATTTGATGCATAATTTGTAATATTTAATTGCTTATAATTTATTATAATTATATATTTAATATTTTGTTCTTGTTACTTCAAATGAGCATTTTCTGTGCTTATATGCATTATTCCATATCAGTTGTGTGATTTATTCGTATGTATGTAGCATATGGAGCACATTTTGCATGCACATATTCCACACGTAATTATCATGACAATTTATTTATATGCGTCTCTAATATTTTAAGGCGATTCAAATAAAGTGTTTTGTTTATTTGCCCCCTCTCTTTGTACCCCCTAAAAAACAAAGTATATTCTTAATTTTGTTCACTTATTAAAAAAAATATATGAGGGAGCATCATGTTTGAAGCATTACTGCTCCAAAAATTAAAAAAATCTGTCTATATGTAGGTAATTGTATTTCAAAGAGCTCCTCAATTAATGAAATATACAAGTGTCATTTCGTGAACATAATTTAAATATTAAAACACTTTTTAGATACGGTTTTCTTTACCATATTATGCTGCTAATCTACATATGTACATACTTTAACTATACAAAATAGTTTTAATCCCGATGGGTCATATATGTACATATGTATCTGAAGAGTGTGTTTTTGTTTTGTCTTTTGTATGTTTATTATATTTATTATTAATAATTCTTTATTTAGTTTATATGAGACATTATTTTCAAAAAATCATAATTTCTCTTGCTTTGTTCCATATTCTTATTTTTCTTCTTTTATCGAAGTAGAACTTGCTCTATGTCGTCTCATCCTAAGCCAAAATTTACAAATATAATAATATGCAGATAAAATAGTCGCTTAGCAATACAAATATATACTAATTAAAATAGAATATACGTATCTACTACACAAATATCATATACTTCTAAATAAATTATATATACATATGTATACATTATCGTGGTCATTTTATTATGACATACCTTGGCAAATTAGAAAAGTACATAGGCTTTAAAAATGATACAGTTAAATTTGGTTACATATTTTTAAAATGTAACATGGTGATAATTTTCTAAAACTATTTTTACAAGAAAGTAAAAGAATAATGATAAATTTGGTGTCGTTATCTTGAAATATGTTTGAGATACAAATTTTTTCTCTGAAAAGTTTGAATTTTCAATCACTCATAATTCTGAATTGCGCGTGAATATTGATGTGCATAGTATAATGTGAAGTGAGTGCATGCGGCGCAACTGAGACGGCTTTTTAGAAACAGCTGATAATTCTGCCCCACAGCTAATATTATTGTCTTACTCTAATGTAACTACTTCTAATGAAACTTCCCATAAGAGTCGCCGTGGCGTAGTGATTAGGTGCTGAACTGCTTCGTAAGATGCCCTAGATCGATATTCGGCACGGTCAAAATTAGAAAATACAAATTTTTCTATATGGCACCACTGTGCGTGTTATATTTGTAGACGAATGGAAACGACCTACAGTTTTTTGCGGAATCCTAACGGAAAAATGAAAAACTTTTGTTGCGCAATTCTAACTACTAAAGGTTTGCCATTGCCAACTAATTAGTAGTGTGCTTTGAAATTGTTTTATTTTCTATTTGATTACTTTTTAACCGTTGGTAGTCCCAACGAAAAGCTCGTTCTAGACCCTTCGCTGTCTTTTATAACATAAAAGAACAATATATTACTTTTACCGCGTATTAGCTGCTGAATATATTTAACTGAAATATTAATCTTTTGAAAATGTTCTAAAACACCGCGGATTGTATTACTAGTCAAAAGAAACTTTGACAAATCCTCAACTTAGACCGCATAAATTACGGTTTCGACTTCGATTTTTATGATAGCCTCAAGCAAAAGATTATCGTCATACTGTTAAAAAGGCATACAAATCAATAAGATATAATGAACAATTTTCGAGTTATGAGCAGTTAAAAATTTAGTTTGTGAGATAATTTCTTCAAATATAAAATTTTATTTACACGTATAATAAAATTGTTTCTTCTCGAGAGTGATGCCCTCTTTCAACAGGTTTCCAACCAAAGGACATTGCCCTTAGCATACAATAGTTGCCCTCACAAAAGTTCACAAAAGCAAACGCTATGTATGGACGAGCTATTAAGGGTTAAAGAAATGAAAAAAGAGTTTTTTTCAAAATGGGTTATCCGATTTTGAGGTCTCTGTAATCCAACCAAAAAACATGTAAAAATATGAATTCAAAAGAGGTTTTGAAATTTATAAAACCAATTTTTGAGGCTTATTTATACTATTCCGTTAGGTTATATTTCACGGCTAAAGCAGCAAACTTTTTTTAAATTTCCAAAAAAGTGGATTTTCCTACAATCCTTAGACTGTATAATTTTCCCCAAATTATCGGTAGGTGTACGAGAGCTCCAATTTAATTTTTTTTTTTTTAATTTTCTTATAAACAGTCTTGATGATTACAACACAAATATATTTTGCTTGTTAATATATTAACATGCATTTTGTTTTTGTAAAGCTTCCGAATAATATTTTACAAAAACAAAATGCACGTTAAAAAATTGACAAGTAAAGACTAACTAATTAACGAGTTTGGTGTGAGTTCTACTATTATTTTTAATTTTTCTTCAAGTCTTTATAGCTCCTCCAAAAATGTAGTTTCAAGATTGTGATTTAATATACGTCCATTTTACATGAATGTAGCGTCGATTTGAACGGCGGTAATTTTTGTATGATTGTCTCCTGTCTTTTTGCATACCTTACCTATAGACTAATTAAAATAAACTGAAGCTTCACGCTTAAAAGATCGACAAAAATTAGACCACTGTAATATATACACATGCATACATATATATATGTGTTATTGTGTATACATATTCAAGTACAGTATGTGCCCGCTAACCCGAATAATCGAATGCAGATTAACGAATTATTGAATATTTTTCGGCACACTTATTTACAAATATTCAATTATCAAGGAAATAAAATAGCGCAGAAGTGTGCATATTTTGCTCAAGTAAAAAAACAATTTTGCAATACAAAAAAAAAAAAAAACGACAAGAGCAAACAAAAAAGAAAAAAATAATGCAAAAAAATTTAACGGTTTTTTTATGGCAAACTAAGATTTTTAGAAACAAATTATACAATAATTCAAAAACGAGTAAAGTTACACATTCTAGAACTATAGAATACCTGATTTAGTAAAAAATGCCGTTCAAATTTGTGGATATTCGGATTAGCGAGCGCACACTGTATATATACATATATCTAAATGGCACAAAAACTTCTTTGCATTATATATATATTAATATGAGTAAAGATTTTTTTATTTATTTATTTTTATCATTAATTAAAAAACTTGATTCTTCTTTGTTCGAAATATTTTAACAACTTAAATTATATGTTGTATATTAACCTTATTTATTACATACCATTTTCATGTTTTTGTTTCAATGAATTATAAAGTATGAGTTTTTACTATGTCATAGTTTCTTATTACTCTTCAAAGTTATGATTTCCAACAAACATTTTCATTTTGTTTCGTCGTAGTTGCTAAAATAAATTTTACACATTCTGTAGAAGTCATGAACTTCTTATAGAAAACCAAAAAAAAAACTAACTAAATATAATAAAAATAGCTTGTGAACAAACATAATATATCATATGATTTTAATTCAAACAATTTAAAATACAAAAAAACAATATTTTCATATACATATACCACATAAGAAATTAATAAGTAGAAACTAGGTAATGGCACTATAACTGAAAACTTCATCTTAATATAGCATAAATTATAAATATTTATTATATGTGTATATATGTATGTATATAAAATTGGTAATATTTTTTTTACGAGTAGGTACACGTACTTATGCGTTTGCAAAACAAATGGATAAAGTACAATATAATAAAAAGGGAAAAACTAAAAACAAAGCAGTCAACAGTCAAGTAATATCGCACTGTCTGTCATTACACTAATTTGGTATTATCATGTATGTTAATTTCAACAAATTGATGGCATGGATTCTGAGGTTAATATTGGAGAAGTACTTCTATGATGAACGTCTAATTACTAACCACTGTTACTTCCCATAGAAACCAAATAATAAAAACATTAGATAATTTTGGTATAAAATTTAAACTCGTACCTTGACTTGTGCCGAAAACAGAATGGCGCTTTGCGTCGGACCTACGTTTTACAAATGTTTAAAAACCAGTGACCCAAAATAATTTTTTTTTAGGATGAAATTTGTTGTGACAAAAATAATTACCTTTAAAAAAATTACTTCTATATCATTATAATGCCACCAATTTATTTTTTGGTCTTCCATAACCATTATAAATAAGATTTAGTTTTGGTTATTCATAACCAATTCAAAAAAAAAAACAATATTGTTTTTGGTGTTTCATAACCATTATAAATATTTTCTTTTGTTTTTTGGTTGTGCATATAAATAAAATTTTCGTTTTGCTTGCATTTCATATATTGAATGTTTTTCTATGAATGATTTGTTCATAAGCACTTAGAAACTTGTTTTGCAATTACATTGGCTATGAACAACAACAAAAACAATTCTTATTAATATTAGTTATGAATAACCAAAAAAAAACTTTTCTTATTTATAATGGTTAGGAAAGACGAAAAAAATATTTTCTTTTTTATAACTATTCTGAATAACCAAAAAAATACTTTTTTCTTTATAATGGTTATAAAAGACTAAAAAATGTATTGGTCATTTAAAACAATTATAACCAACAAATTTAAAAAAAACTATAATTTAACAATTATTTAGCGATTTTTTCCAATATTGGTTATAACTCTTATGTCCCTGGTAAAAACAATGAATGTATATGAAGCCAACCACAATGCTCGTACCGGCAAGTTTTCTTTTGTGCTGTTCGTTTTTTGCTATTTCTTTTTATTCTTGTTTGCCATTTTATGCGCATCCATAAACCTTTTTATTTAAAATTTCAATTTTCTTCTATTAATCTGTTTAATTTTATTCAATAAACCAATTTCACTTTTCATTTATTTATTTTTATTTAATAAAATGTTAATAAAAAGGTTTTCGCAACACAAATGACAGACAAAGTAAGGGTAGAATTGCCTAAGAATTCTTGCTGTGCGGAAAAGCGAGTGGCAAGTTCAAAAGAGAATTGGAAACCTGCCGACAAGAAAACTTTCCATGTGGAAAAGGGGACTGAGTTCATTTACTTCTACATTTGCGTGCTTTTGACATTTTTTCCTTGAAACAAATTAAAAATGTAGACGAGTGTTGCCATACTACGAGTATTGGTACTCGCAAAATACAATACTATTCAGTACTCGTAGTACTTATTTACATTCGCAAATCGACAAATTAAAAATGTTTTTAAGATAAAACCAATGGCATTTTTTTAATTAAAATTTTAATCTAATTTCACATTAAGTCAGTTCACGATCTGGTGCATATGGTCTTGCATCATTGTAAATGCAACAAATATATGCGATATGCAATAAAAATTTGCATTTGCAACAATGCAAGACCATTTGCTATAATAAAAAATATCGACTTCATTTACATAAGTATTCATCTTCAAAAAAATATGTTTAGTTACATCACTAATAAACAGCTCATATTGCCAAACGTGCATAAAACAAAAATTACATTGGTTGCATTCAGAAGACACACCGGAGGCTCAACATATTGAGATTAAATACGCTTTTGCTACATATGTACATTTTGTGTCTTCTGAATGACATGATGGATCATTTGCCAAATTTTTGAGAAACAGCTGTTTTTTTTTTTGAGAAACAAAAAAGTGAAAAAATTTTAATCAAAGACAAAAAAAATGAAAGATATCTATTATTAAATACGCTCGCCAATTGTATATTGAATTGAAACTGTATATTTTCTTATATATTTTTTTTTTAACTATAAGCCAGAAACCTGCGCCCTGCGGCTTACAGTCAACTTCTCGCCGCCGCTTTGTTTTTATTTGCTACCGGCCGTGATTTATCGGCTAAGCCGTACTCACAGTACAAATGAACGACATACTTCATAATATGAATTGAATAACATTAAACAAATAAATTTGCTTATAATAGGATTGTTTAAAATATTATATTCGAGTATTTTTATATCAGCCGCCGAAACAAAAAAAAAATCGGCTACCAACCGTCTAAAAATCGCCAAACCGCCGATAAATAAAAATAGACGGCGCAGGTCTTTTGAGACAACATGTTGGCCCGAAAGAGCAGAAATAAAATATGATGGAAAAAATGGCGTTGAAATGCCAACAGCTCCACGGAGCAGAAATTCACAACAACCCACTCAGAAGACACACACGCCACAGTTGCGCAACAGCTGTACCTTCTGAATGCATCCATTGTGGTTTGAAAAAATTTAACGTTTGCGTCGTGGCTTCGTGTATCGTAAAGTTTAAATGACGCGCTGCAAAGTCGATCAATGGAAGTCTAACGCAAAGCATCATTCCGTTTTCGGCATTATGCATACTCTTCGAATTTCTAATTCTAATTTTGAATTTAGCTGAGAGCGTTTTCTGATGGCCAAACAGTTATTTTTGACGAAATAGGTTCACTCGGTCAATTGCCAAGCCTTCCTACCACATATACTAGCACTCACGTCAATCGGGTATAAGAAGTAGAGCTACTCGAAGCCTATACTTCGTGTAATAGTCCAAGGGTTTTTGGGTGCGGCCGTTGTATTAAGACCACCACATTTTTTTCATAAAAAAAAAATTGTCTACTTAAGTCGAAGACTGTGTCTAAACCAATTTCCACCGAAGTTTGCTGGAATTACCTGTAGAAAACATATACATATGTTTGAATAGGTACTACAAATTTAAAAACGGTTAATTTTCAAGCTTCACAAAGAGAACAAATCACTCATTTGCTGCAAGACTGTCATAAGACAAAAAACTCAATATTCGAGAAAATCGCGTTTAGAGACTTCAGTGAAGTTACACTCGGTAGAACACAATAACGACAGTTATTTCTGTTTGCTAACTCGAAACTTTTCTTCTTTTTATTTTTGGGAAAATTGCATATAAAGTTTTCAATGATTTATCACTCCTTAGAATGCTATAACGACAAAAATTATATATATATATATATTAGATTGCCAATCTGTGTAAAATCAGATTTCTAGTGGATTTTCTGAAAGATTATGTGAAAAAAATATGATTTAGGAAAAAATATAGGAGTCTCTAGTGAAAATAGATAACTTCCAAGATATTGGCAACGAGGCTCAAAAAATATGCTTAGCGCGCGACTGCAACAACAAATATTCATAGCAATAAAATGATTTCGGCAACGAGCCATGCGCGCTATGCTAAATGAAAGGAATGAATTGATTTTTGCAGCAGGAACACAACAAGGGAAAGCAAAAACAAATATTCTTAGCGCGCAACCACAACAACAAATATTCATAGTAGTGTCCGACCCAAGGTGATTTTTTGGCCGAAGTCGAAACCGAAGGCGAAGACCGAAGGATTTTTAAAAATAAAAAATTAAAATCTGAAAGGAAATTTTTTCTACCTATGTATTTGCAAACATATATAGAAAAATATAAATAGTAGATACTCCAAATAAAAAGCTGACCAGTAACACTAAATAACTGTTCACTGTCGAAGGAGCTGACAAATATTATTTATTTCAAGAATCATTCAAAAATTTGTTTGCGTCAAAATATAAAGTTTCATAGACTATATATCTGTAGAACGACTGTCGTTTAACGACACCTATGTCAAAAAAAAAGTTGGCCGATGGCTGCCATGATTCTGCTTATCTAAAATCAAAAATTGAATCAGCGTATTAATTGATAGACCTGTAGACGGAACCAGAATAAACCCAAATTTTTGATTGATTTAATAAAATTGGGATTGATAAATTTTAATGTAAAAAGCATAAATCTGATCTCAAAACCCTAAAAAATTTAATGGGCGCAGTTTTATGAAGCCGGAAAAGTTGAATGCCTAAAAGTATTTGTTGTTGAATAAACTTTTTAGCAATTTTTTTTAAATAACTAAATATTTTGTATAAAAATTTAAATTCCTAGCTATTCACAGCTAGTTTTTTTTATCTGGGAAGTATTTTATTTATTTTTATCTCAAATTCAAACAAAATAATTAATTTTTTTGTTTTTGACAATTTTTGACTTTGACTGTCGCTAACATCATAATAACACATAAGAAATGCATTTTTTTAAAAGCTTGGGAAATTCCATATTGGCAACAAAAAACTATTAAGGTGGTAATTAACCTGTTTTGATGATGGCTGTCTAGAGACGCGCATGGGAGCTAGAGGGTTAGATAAAAATATTGAAAATTAAATTTTTGGGATAGTTTTATTGTACTTATGTTCTTTTAGTTAAGTCATTAAAAGTTTGTATTTTTATCTATCTAGTTTTGAAAATAAGTATTTGATTTTTGTCATTTTTTTAACTATTTCAATTTAAATAAAACACATTGAGAGATATCACAATGATCCTGATTCAGACGGAGTAGAACTACAAATACATTGAAGATACGATGAAAATTTAAGCGCAATCAGTTCATTAGTTTTGGAGATATTGTGGCAGCCATTTCGAAAAATGCTGTTTTGAGAAAAACTAGTTTCAAACTTCAAATATGCATGACTTTAACTTGAATTTAAAAGAATCCCTTTACACATATATTCTAGAGCGAATATAGCCAAAAAAATTTTCAATTTTTTTGACCTCGTTGAAAGCAAAAAAAAAGTGAAGCGCCAGTAATGGAAAATGTCGGCTTTTCTAACAATTCACGCTTCTTTTCAATACGCTTCGAGTCTTCCTTAAAAAGTAAAAAAGTTTGTCTTGCTTCTGCTGCCTCTAATTGTATTAGCTCCAGCAGGTTGTTCTTTAAAAGAAATCACTGATTTAGGCCGAAGAACCGAAGCTGAATATTCGGTCGGACACTAATTCATAATTCATAGCAATGAAATATTTTGGTAACGAGGCAACAACAACAAATGTGATCGAGGAAAAAACCATAAACAAAAATTCATCTGTGCTCGAAATACAACAATTTTTGGGTTTGTTGTAAAATAATAAAATACAACAAACACATGTATTTTAATAGAGCCATTACAATAAACACGATTTGAAAAAGATTGAGCTTCTGGCTGGTCTCCCCTGTTATAGAGCATAAAATGTAGATTGATTTAAAAAAAAATATTTAAAAATGTTTAGTTTTACGAAAAATAGGCCGCCTCAAAGTTACAAAAAAAAAAAATCGGTTTTTAACTTTGAGTTTATTTATAGGTAGACAAATTTTAAATCATATGCAAATATAATTTTTTTTAATTTCTTCGATATTTTAATCTTTATAAAAATTTGAATCACGAAAAAAACACAGTTTTGAAATTTTGGTGCTCAGCGTCATCTGAAGGATAACTTGAAAACTTCTGTTTTAAGTGCACTTCTTACTTCATAACAAATAAATAGAAAATAGCAGTAACAAATAAAAATAAAAAAAGGTAGTAAAAAAGTCATTGTATAAAATTTCAGTACAGGACTGTACATGTATAATTTCAGAGATATACCGTACTACAAATAGTTCTTGAGATATCTTGTCATGAATATTCAGGTTGTATGGGGGATTCTACGCCCAACAGTGCTCCGTCGGTTGACAAAAATAGTAAAAATGAGTATAGCAAAGTTAAAATTAAAAGTCCACGTTTCGTCGAATCGACGACGCATTACAATTTTTCTTTCTAAGTAAGTGTTGGTAGACATTTAATTTATGAATAAATGTTATATAAAAAAATGTATATTTTTGTTTTCCTATATGATAAATTGACCAAATAATGGGAAACAATCAACTTTCAAAGTTAGGGGTGTATAGATCATGTGAATGACCATTTTGAGTAATGCCGTCGTCGTTTCGATGAAGCATGACCTTTATATATAAAAAATATGCATGTACTTCCAGGGTTAAATTCGCCATTTTCTGTAGACCCGGAAAAATTACTTCCTGAAAGTTCCTAAAAATTCCTAAAATTTTTTTTCAGAAGTTGTTAAAATGTACCTTATATCATTTTTTTTAATTGAACTTAAAGTATTTAAATAATACCCTTACAGTTTCAAAATGGAATCAGCATTAGTTTAGGACATAAATACATAGGTATTGCTATATACTTTAATTCATGTATCTCCTAAACTAATGTAGATCCCATTTTGAAACTTTAAAGGTATTATTTAAATACTTTAAGCTAAATTTTGAGAACAAATTTTCTCTAAATGGTCGAAGTTATTAAAGTTGAAATCTTTACTTCAATTAAATTGAAAATAAAGAAAAAGCTGCAAGTTAATTGTTCAACTAAAACTTACAAACGCAAATTACATTTACCTTATTTGAAATTTTTAATCAAATTAACTTACTTTATTCGAAGTATATACAGTATGGGACATGAAAAAAGCGAAAAAGTGCGTCAAATTAAAAAGTATCAGCATAGCTAAGTTTATATCCATTCAGATCAATAAAAGTTGAACAATTTTTGAAATCAGATAAATCTTCAGGTTCCAAAAGTGTCTTGTAAGTACTGAAATTTCGGAAATAAATTATGATTTCTCAAAATTTTTTGGCCAAAAATTTTTTCAAATTCCACAGCTTTTTTATTTTTCCTTCAGTGTACAAATATAGTGCAAAACGATTTTTGAAATCGGTTAATTTTTATTGGTGCCACAAGAGGTTCAATTTTTGCTGAATTTTTGAGAACTTACAAGCTTTGTATATATTGCTGCTGTTTAATCGCTTGCGTATATTTCTGGCTGATATTTTCAAATTATAATCTAAGTCCATTTGCGATCTTAGTTTGATGAAAGTTAAGAAATCGTTCATTTTGCTGAGCCTAATCAAGTACCTATCTTCAGCTGGAGACGTTTTAAGCGATTTTTTGCGTTGCAAATTGTTAAATGATTTGAATTTTTTGTAGTATCTTATCTCATTGACCACTTTTCCACGTAAAAAAGCTAGCTCTTCCACGACCTTTGCAATAATCCCAAGGTTCAGGAAAGTTTTCCAAATGAGCTGCCGAGGGAGTGGAACTCTTATTTTTGCCCATCACAATCAAAATCAACAATTGTTCAACTAAAGCATACAGAAATGTGTAAATGATCAATTTTATTGGGTTTTACGGAATTTAAGTGCACTAAGCCAAATTGATTGCGAAAGAATATAAAATGACTTTATTATAGGTATGTCCACTTCTAACCTTACTCCTTCACACACAATTAGTGATGATTCGATACAAGTAAATACGAGTAAGTACTCGATACTTTTCATTCGATTCAAGTACTTTTTTTACTCGATGCCATTCCGTAAGGATTTACTTGGTATCGATAAAAAGGGTTAGTATCGGATAATCGATACTTTTGGAAAACATTGATTTATAAAATTCAAATATGGTATTGCTATACAATATTTAAGATTATGAGTCGTATTGCAATATTTTACAGCTATAATAATATATTGAAAAATGCTGCTGCAGAATTATTCAATATGCATATTCAAAATATTTAAGTTCATATTGCCATATGGTCGCTCATGAATGTATAATGAAATAAAATATTTTTAACAAGCTAAAATCGGTTGATTAGTTTTACTGCTATTTTAAATTTTCAACATAATAAATATCATATATACTTATAACTTAACGCTACTCAACAAATTGCAACTCTTCTTTTACGTCAGCCAGCCCATACGCCATTTCTATATGATTCACATGTTTCCAAAGAAAATATCTCAAAAACATGGCATATAGGCGAAAAACTGAGTACACCATCATGATCACAGAAACGATGTATGAGGTGCCTGATGCCAATTCCGTTTTGAGTTGTGTAATTTTCCCCTCCAAACGAGTATTCGATACAAGTACATACACGATACTTTTTTCCGATATTTTCGGTGGCATCGACACTTTTATTCGATACAAGTAATGAGCAAAAGTATCGATACTATGTGGGTATCGAATCAACACTACACACAATTGCCGACTGCGTGCAAAATACGTCACTCTTTTGTAATTGCTCTTAATATTTTTTAAGGCTGCTAATGGTAACGCTAAATGACATTATAAAAAATTCTTGGACTACTAATACAAAATATTTTTCAAACTCAGCATAAAATATTGTTATAGTGACTTAATTATGTGACCACAAGTATATATTGTAAATAAATACACATACATAAATAATTCATATCAAAATTTTCTAGTTTCGTTTTTTTTTTATTCCATGCAAGAAAAATTCGAAAAAAGTCGATTAATCGATTTTTATGAACTTAAAAAGTCGATTAATCGACTTTGAATTTCTGATCAATCCAAAAGTCGAAAATCGATTTTTCTTTCCAGTTGCACATACCTACTTTTTTACCTTAATTTGAGTTTGTGAGCAAAATCAGAAATTGGGGAGTTAGAGGGCTAAAGTAAAATTTTGTATACAGCCAACAATTTTAGGTCGCAGAAAGAGAAAAGGCTTGCAATATTTAAAATGTTTGTTAAATAGTATGTATTTATGTTTTTTCTAATTACCAAATCCAAAACATGGAACAGGGTGGAGACTGTTTTGTTGCTAAAGTAGCCCACATACGTTGTGACTTGTCGCACAACCGCGTTGTACAACAAGTTGGTCTTTCTCCACACACTTTATGATTTGTCATGCGATTAGTCAGCCAACTTCAGTTTGCTCTCGCTGTTCACAAAGTAAACAACTAAATGGATGGATGAATTATTTTTGTAAACCCTACTTTTCGTGCCCCACAATTCAGACATATTTCTATACTCCTCGATGAAGTCACGCTATTTTTCATTATTTTGCATTTTTGTAATTAGTAGAAAAAAAAAATAATAAACGCAAGAGCTACTGCTACGTTATCGCTGACAAAATGCAAAAGGCTATACAAAGTCGGCAGACAAGGCCACAAACGATGTGACCAGGCCTGCCGACTTAAGAAAATATCAAAATATTTTGATTTTCAACATGTCCAAGTTGTACAACAAGTTGTAACGTGTGTGGACTGCATAAGATGTTACACAGAAAAGAAGGAAGAATTCGAGCAAGCATTCGTTATGCCAACGTTTTGGAAGACATGATTTTTCAAGGATTCAAGGTGAGATTGACAGATTAATGAAAATAATTTAAACAGACTTAAAGTCTTTTTATTTTAAGATACAAGTGCAACAACCGCCATCTTGGAAAGGTAGATGCGAACTCTTTTGCAGGCGTACAAGTCTGTAAAAGATATCGCAAACAGAACCGATACGGATCCTCGCAACGCACCGAACATGGTAGAAATAGATGAAATATTTGGAGAATAATTTCTAATGCTCACACCAAACATTTAGGTCGAGGACCGTTTTTTTGTGAAGTGAAATTCTTAAAAAATCGAAGTGATTTTTAAAAAATTGCAGTGTTTTTTGAAGCGTAATAAGAAAATGATATATTTTCAAAATTTATCTGGTTTTATGTGCTTAGTTTGCGAAAAAAAAAAACTTTTGGTGGAGGGATACTGTGTGGCAGACAAAATAAGGCTCCGACAAAACTTTTTGAATGAGGGTACATAATTTGTTTTAAGGAATTTTTCACGCCAAAAACAAAATGGCAGAATTCTTCGAAACTGTCGCTTTTTTGCATTAAATAATTTGGAAATAAAATCCTCCACTCACTTAAATCGTCTACCTCTTCATTTTCAACCAAGTTCTAATAAATTATATAACAGTTCGTCATCAGTGTTGCTACATAAGTATTTAAATAAACACAATGGGTCTCAAAATGTACTAAAGTATGTATGCTAAATGGTATCTTTTTACTTTTTATAGGCAATAAGAATTCAAACACACCAATCTGGCTACAGTCGGAGCATATTACAGAGATGAGCATATTTATATTTATTTTTTTATCTATTTTAGTTTTTCATTGAAACTGTTTTTATGAAAGAGGAATTGACGAAGTGTCAGGCTTGAAAGTGAAGTGAAAAAGTTCAATTGAAGTGACAGCGACAGCACTGTCGAAGATCCATTGAGCCGTTAAAAGATGAACGTAATCTAGAAGCAATATTTGGTGAATTAAACAAAGGATTATTTCCAAAAAAGGAGTCACTACAATATCATTTTAGAAGAAGATGAGCTTGCAACTACACCAACAACAGCTCCATCTGCCTTTTTACCATCTTTATTTATTCATTCACCATCCTCACAGGCTATTTCATCACCTACACCGACTACCACAACTTCTGTTATGAATTCAACGCCAATAGCTTCGCAGATTACTTCCACAATGTCCAACTTCCGCCACAGAACCATACAACGGTATTATGAAACAAAATTGAAGAGAGACTCCACGATAACATCAGAAATCAGTGAAAGAAAAATGGAAAGAGCAAACAGAACTGGAGAGCAAAAATAAAATTACTGGAAAAAGCTTTTCTGGAATTATCCATTGCAGCGTGGGCCAAAGCGTAGCCCGTGTGCGTAAGAATTTTTGAGCTTTTAAAGCATTTTCCATTAGGGACATAACAATTTCGCATCTTTATATGAACGCCTTTAAACTTTTTTAATGACCTGTCAATGTCAAAAGGTTAGTTACTAACAACTTATATAGACTCATCCAGGGAATATACTTTCTCTGTTCTATTCGAAAAACTCCATTTTGAAAATTTGCTGCATAGTGTTATGAGTTAACTTTTTCAAAAACTACGGTAAAAAAAAAATTTTTATTGGAAATTAATTAAAATTTTTCTTAGAATTAATTTATGATTATCTCAAGAACTTTATGTAATTATTGTTATTTGTTGAGTAGCTCCTATTTGAAAAAGATTAAGTTACTTGAGTTTGAATTTATTGTGTACTTTATGTGTCACTTTATTCGTAATGAACCGAGTAAATTTTTATGATCTTGTGACTTCAGAAATTAGGAGGTTACGGTTACTAATCGAACTCTCTCCTCTCTTTTTTGTACTATATAAGCAAATAGTACAATGTAAGCAAAAAAATTCAATTTTGGCCAAAGTGGAGATACGTGAATGAAGAATAGAGGTAGCGATATATAGTTAAATCGACTATACATCGCTGGAACAACACCCGTCTCAAGAAAAGTTGGACGAAAGATGCCATGGTTCCAGCTGTTCTGCTCATCAAAAATCAAAATTGAAACATCGTACCAGAATTCAGTCAAAATGTTAAAAATTCAGTTTTTGGCAGAGTTTTAAAAATAAATATTTGATTTTCAAATTTTTTTTATTATTTCAAATTAAAAAAAAACTGACTATGGCTAGAATTATAAATGTACTCAAGATGACATGAAATTTTGAGCTCAATCGGTTCATTACTTTTGGAGATATCGTGGCAGTCATTTCTAGAAATAAAGTTTTGAGAAAAATGTGCTTGAAAGTTCAGGTATGCATGATCACTTTCCCTACACCTATAATTTTCAATAGACTCTCAATTTAAAAAAAAATCGTTTTCACACATATTCTAGAGGCGTTATTGAAGCAATATAATAAAAAAAAAAATTTTCGATTTTTTTGACCCATCACCCTAGACGACCTCCTTAAAAACGAAAAGTGGAGCGCCAGTAAATGCAGAAAATGCAGCCTCCTCTAAAAATTAAGGTATATATCTGTAGACTACTTCAAACGTAAAAATGCAAACGAAAAAAATAGAACACAGAAACTCCAATGTACATACATATTTTATATAACTACTTCAAATTTATTTATTTCTATGAATAAATAATTCTAAATAAGAAGTTTCCATTGCCAATCTGTAGTAAAAATTATTATAAAATGAAGTGTTTATAATCTTCGGCTTCGGCAAAATACTACAGCCAAAACTTCGGCCATTTTTTGCCGAAGCCGTAGCCGAAGATGCGTTTTTAGGCCGAATAGCCGAAGAACCGAAGCCGAATATTCGGTCGGACACTACTCTCGTATGTCCGCACTATAAGATCAAATTATACACATGAAAATTCCAAGACTTTAAATTTATATACTTTAAAAAAGGTGTTCCAAGAATAATTTTCAATCATATAAACAAAAACAGTTGATTAGAAAGTTGTGTTCGATTGAATATCATTTAACAGTAACAGAAATGTTTGTTCGATTTAATTTTGCAGTGGCAATACTGTTAAGAACTCAAAATTAAATATTTTTTATTCATATTCAATTAATTAAATCTAATAATATTATGGCACAGTAGTGGGGGGATAAAGTGGTCGGAAATATATACTCTCTAAAATTCTGGAAGCAATAGCTTCACATTTTATTTAAAACTCATTTTTAGAATGAGATTGACATTAATTTCAACAAACTGGCTCGCTTTTGTCGGTTTTTCCTTTCTAAATTTTGCAGTAACGTTGAATTTTTAAGGGAGTGTGCTTTCGATGTAATATTTTATAATTAATTTAAACGAAATATTGAATTTGCACAGAAAATACTATAGCAGAGAAATTTTTTATTATTTTGCAAAGACCCTATATACATAGTTTATAGAATTAAGATACCGTCTCGAACATTATGCTGCACGCTAATTAAGACCAACTATTTTGAGAAGAAGACATTAAAAATAAAAGTAGTAGTGCTTGGCAAACGATAATGAGACTGAATGATTTCATCGTGATAAGGAACATGATTGTAGTACCATATGTCAACATATGAATAACCATAAGGACAATTGACTGTTTCCTGTTCCAAAACACGTAACCCAAATCCTCATATTGTGACCGATGGAAGGTAAGCTTTCAATATATGTACGCACGATACGAGGAGCAAACATCGGCACGGAACACTACTTGCTTGTAGCCAATGTCAGCCTCTGTGTAGCAGACTCCACAAAGAGAAAGTTGGAGGTCGAAAAGCTGCAAATACAACAGACCGCCGATAACTTCTTCGCTAAACTCTAACTGAATGCTATAATGGGTGGGGTAATTTGACCAGAACATGTCCTGATTTTTTTACTGGTTTTTGTATTTTGTCCTGATTTTCTCAAATTAATATCTTAAAAATTTTTGCGCTTAAACTTAATGGTCTTAAAATTGTTTTTACATTCAGTCTCACCCTGTTTGTTTCATTTTCTGATTGTTCACAAAATAAAATACAATATTTGCTTGAAGAAAAGTCGGTTAACGTAAGTTTTTAGGCTCCACGAAATAACTGCTAATTGAAAAATGAAATAAGTCCTAACGCTTAATAAGTCCAAATGAAATAACTCCTAACAAAAAACGAAATAACTTCTAATACAAAAATGAAATAAATCATAATTTTTAGGGGTTATTTTGCAATTAGGAGTTATTTCATAATGAAATGAAATATAAATACAAAAATGAATTCACTCCTAATTCAAAAATGAAATAACTCCTAATTTGAGCAAAAACAAATGAAATTTATCCTGTAAACTTTGCAAAGACACACCACAAGGTACTTAGGCTAAATATGGATATTATTAATTTTGATATTGTTCCACCCTCTATAATAAATTCATTCTACAGTGACGGCACCTAAACGTCTAATCACGACACTGATTGGTTTTGCGAATGGAATAAATCCAAAGAAACTATTTAGGTTCTGTGAAATTCGACCGAAATTAAAAAGGAATTCCAAAAAAGAAAAAAACGAATTTAGGCCAAAATAAGTTTTTGGCCTAATTTCTTTCTTTTTTTTTGGAAACTCACCCAAGGAATTCGGGCCAAAACATTTTGGTTGGAATTCCTTTTTGATTTTGGTTGAAATTCATTTTAAAAAAGGAAGTTCGACCAAAAATCTTTTCGGCCCAAATTCCTATTTAAAATTAAATTATTATTATTTTTTAAGTAAAAAGAATTTGAGCCAAATTTTAAATTTTTTATGACTTGAGCAACAACCATATGAGATACTAAAACGGTAGTTACAGAAAATAATTTTTCAATCAAGGTAAATTATATTAATTTTGAAAACAACAAATTGTTTGAAACAAACTTCTGATTAAAATTTTAATTGTTTATAAACGATAGAATGCGTAATAACCGTTTTATTTGTCTAGTTTATATTTTATGTAAATTTAAATAAAGCCCCAAAATAATTTAAAATATTTATTTATTTATTTATATATTTTTAGAAAAATGAGGTAAAAATTCAAAATATTAAATAAGGCCCCACAAAATGAAATGAAGCCTTAAAAACGAAATAAAACGAAATAAGAAACCAAAAATTATTTGGTCGAATTTCCAAATGATTTTTTAGCTTAAATTCCTTTTTAATAAAACAAATTTAGCCAAATTCCATTGGTCGAATTTCCGTTCCGTCCGTTGAGATATCTGGATTTGAGATATTTAGATTTTTAGTACGAGGAAATAAATTTTGATGCCGAAATAGCAAAGTATAAGGTGTGTATTGTATTCCAAAAACAACACTACGAAATTGAAATACCTTCTAAATATTAGGACTTATTTTTAAAATGAAATAACTCCTAATGGAAAAATGAAATAACTCCTAAAAATTAGGAGTTAATTCACTGTAACTCCCAATAAAAAAGTAAATATCTCCTAATTTTTTTTATGTGAAGATTTTTGGGAGTTATTTCATTTTTTCGATTAGGAGTCATTTCAGTTAGTGAAAGAAATTTGTTATTAATTGAATTTGATTATTTTCTCAGCTCTCACAATCTTCTAAATATGGAGACTTATACGTAAACAACATCTTCTACTGACGAAGAAAAAAGGTGTAAAATGAATACACAAAATCGGAGAAAAAATTTCAGGACGTTTACATCACTATATTACATTGAAATTACTAGGTAATAGAAGCATCAAAACTATACTGATTTTCATTGTTTTCCAACGTCTAATATACTAATTTCGCGGTTCAAACATCTGTCTATCCTAGCGATAATTGACGGAGCTTAGTGCGAATAGTCGTATGAAATAAACTTCGCTCCATTTTAAGTGCCATAATTGAACAAACTGCGTGAACACTCAGTCGGTTTCGATATAAGCAAACAAAAAGCAAAATGATATACAAGAAAAATGGAATCCGCGTGTACAACTATAATTACATTAAATATGATAAGTGTGTGTATTTCAGCCACAGAAATTAAATTTTTACATGTTGGTTGGCCGTTAAAAGCAGCACAATGTTTTCGGCTCACATATTCATCATTATGACGCCAAAGTTTATTTGTCTCTTTAAATTCTTCATCATTGGATGGAAAATGGACCCAAGCACTTGCTTCAGCTATTGTTTTTTAGCAAACTTTTCCAATGGTAACCGAAACCGTATTCTGATACTACTACTTAAAAGCAAAAATCCCCAATCTTAAATACTTATGAAATTGTATTTTACATTACCATCACGTACAATAATAACTCATTCTTGCATTGTCAAAAGATAGTAACTAGTGCAGCAAAAATTGCAAGAATAAAAGAAAAACAAATTCAACGAAAATAAGTTTGGTTGGTTGGCTCAGTTGGCAAGCACTTTGATCGACAGTCACGATGTGAAGTTTCAGTCACAGGTTCGAGCCAGGGAAATTTTCATCAATAGAATAGAACAACTCAATATAATAAAGCAATAAATAAAAAAGAAGAATAATGTACACCCCGTGCCAATAAAAACATATCACTGCTTAAATTGGATATTTTTTTAGTTTTTATCCTTCATTTATCAACAATTAATTTCATTTTAAAAATTATTTTTTTTACCCCATTTTACCTTTTTATTATTTAAAAATTAAAAAATGGTGCATTTCTTCTTTTTTGTTTTTTATCAATAAAATTTAATAAAATAAATATTATCACAGCAAAAAATATGCTCACGTCTATCGTCCCAATTGAATCGATGCGTGCGATGCAAAATTTGTGTATCGTAGACGAAAAAATTGTATCGTACGAGTGTCCTCATTGGTCACTATGCGATTTGTTGTACTGGAAATTTTATACGAAATTTGTGATGTCTTTGAAAATAACTACAACATTTGATTTTATTTGTATTGCAGTTTAAAATAAATAAAGATTTCTTCCTATCCTCTGTTTGAAATATTTTAGTCTTTGTATTTTTTCACAAAAACTTACGGTTTTCCCTATTTATTTTAAAGTTCACACACGACTAAATTGAAAAACACAAGTTTGATGCGTACAATACGAAGTAATCATATCGTGCTGTGTTCGGACCAGTAATGCCAGGTACTGGGTAATTTCCCAAAATGTGGGGAATATTCACTCGTGTGTGGAGATAGTGAATTTTTAATATTCGGGAAGCTTCCATCAGCTTTATACAGTTTTTGCGAAACTTTGAATTTTGTACACAAAAAAAGTTCACTTATTCAGCGCACAGAATGAATATATATATATAAAATTTAAATAATTAATATGGGGTATTAAGGTTGATGGAAACAAATAATAAATAATTTTGGAGTGGGATTTGCGCCATGGAACTTAAAAATGAAAAGATTAAGTTTCCACTTTTAAAAAAACTTGTAGGTACACCATATTTTTGCTGGCATCTTATTTGCTTAAAAACTTTTAGGTTATTTATTTATTGTATTGAATTATTTTTTTTTTATAAATCAATATATATACATATATTAGTCCAGCCATTATAAAGATTTTCATCATAATAATTCTTATCTGAAATTTTTCTTCAGTAATTGTTAGTGGGGGTATGATAGATGTAAAAACCACAAAAATCAGTTCTGGAGTTGCAGAGCGACCTTTCCAAAAAACCCTTTGGTGAAAAAATACTTTTTTTTTACTAATACTTGGTTAACCATTTTAGATATTAAAAAATTACTTACAAAAAAGAAGCTTGAGTAATTTCCTAAAAAAAGGTAATAAGTAATTATTTCGAGGAAGACCTCGATAGTTTAGTGGGTAGTGCACTAAATTTTTATCTGGGAGGTTCAGGTTCGATTCCCGTCTTCTTCTGGTGGTTAATTTTCATAACTTTCTTATATTCACTATCAATATGAAGTGTATGAGAATTATAAGATAGTGTACAAGTACACACATTGGTTGGTAATGGCAAAACCACCAAGCCGATAAAAAATTGCCACACCGCCGTTCGGAATCGGCGTTAAACTGTAGGTCCAACTATGTGGTATCACAATGGGCCGTTTAGGCCTAAGTGTGTCTCTCGACAGCCACTCCAACCAACCAACCGATTCTTTCGAGATATTCAATATTTAAAACATTGCACACTTTGTACTTTGGATGTGCGCGCATCTTTGTTTATTTGAATTTTTTAGCGCGAAACCTATAGGAGCCTTCAATTTACACTGTAATTGAAAGTGTAACCGGAACTGCAGTTTGATCCCCCTTCCACTTTTGAAAATGCAGACAGCACAATCTCCAATGAGGAATGCCATCCACCTCGATAGGTGCTGTGGTCCATGGCCAAATTATAATAGGTGATAGCAGCGTCAGCTCTGTCTTCTTCTGCTAGTACCGCTGCCTCTTCCATTGACGGCTCTTCCACGGCTGCCAACGCTGTTCGCCTTTTAATTTTTACGCTGACTTATTGGCAGTGTGGCCAACTTTTGTTTTCCAAAATCCGCTAAAATGAAGAAAAACGCGTATTTGCTTAAAAAAGCGCAAAATTTTTTTCTTGTAAAAGTGTTGAACACAAATTTTTTTATATACAGTAGAATCGCTATAATTCGTACCCCGTTAATTCGAAAATAACTGTTAATTTATGATAAAATAAAATATACAATAATTCGTAACAAACTGGTAGTCCCTTGAAAAAATCGCTTTAATTCACAAAAATTCTACACATTTTTGCCCCCTCGCTAATTCGTATTTTCTTTTTCAATACATGGTCTGTTTAACCTCTTATAAATCGAAATTGGTTATTGACGACCAATGCAAAGCAAGATTTTATGGAACTATGATACGAAAAAAAAAACAATCATTGTAGACAGCTACGTTCACTTTTTTTATGGAATTTTTTGTGGTGGACAAGATACGGGAGAAGAGCCTTAAACTACAAAACCGTTTATTCGTATTTTCTTATTTTAACCTCGTTAACCCTGGGATTGTATATACCAATAATGTTCGAAAACTTAAGTAAAATGGGAGATGCGATTCCCATTTTATTTGAGTTTTTTTAAAATACGTGTGCTGGCTGTCAATGAGTGTCTTGTGGATTGGCTTTGCTATAATTCCTGGTTACAAAGGTTATAGCACACATTTTACCCCATTGGAAAACTTAAGAATAACTGTAAGGACTAAGAGTCCTGGACATATTATTTTTTAAAATTTATTTTAATATTTGCATAAAATATAGAAGATACTCAGCCAGATTTTGAGGAAAAACTCGGGGGTGAAAGAGTTAAATTGAAAAAATTGCTAGTCCCTTGCGATTACGAATTGAATTAATGTATTAAAAAGAAAATTAATTAAATAGATGTTTTTTCAAAGTTTTTAATTCACAGCATAACACACTATTTAGTCTGAATTCAGAAGCATTATAAACACTAGTGCTGTTTATTTACGTCATCAAGTATTTTGTAGTTGCCACAAAATGAATTTTGGTGTTTTAAACCATTTTTTATCTGAAGTAAAGAATTTTTTGAATTAAGTGACTTCCGGTTACGAACTTTGGTTTTAAATAAATTCATTGCTCATTGTTTCGATAAAAAATGTTTTTAGGATTATTCAGGAAATGCATTATATAGCGGAGCATTTAGTGTCTTTTAAATTGAAAAAACGCGTTGAAAAACTCGCTAACCGCTAAATTACTTTTTTCCCGCGTTTCAATTTTCAAAAAACACTAAATTTAGCGGGAAAAGCGCTGAGTTGGCCACACTGCATATTGGTTTTTGGCTTCAATATTTGGCGCATATACAATTAAAGCATTAATAGCTGCGTTTTATTCGCCACTTGCTTCTAGTTATGTATAACTAGCAGCGATAATTGTATGGGAAAACAACAACAAGCGGCAGAGATAACACGTATAATTATAGTTGTTATGTATACTTAACAAGTTGTTTAACTACATCAAATTCTATTGTGAACTGCTACTAGCGAAACAAGAAGCATGACAGTTTGGCAAAAAACATAAAAGGAAAATATTTGAAATGTTTGGCGGTTAAAATAAGTTAAAATCATCGTTAAATATTCTTATAAAGAGTAAAAACTAAAAACAATGCCAGCGATTGACCGCAATAACTGAGATCCATTAAAATGTTTCAGCTCCAGCTGCTGAGCAGTTTCATTGTGAATACGAAAAAGAGACTTAACAACTTGGTCGTTTTATTCGCACATGCTAAACTGACTGGCGAATACAACACAGCTAATATTTTTAAATTTTCACAACTTGTTTTTTTCCTTGCGCCAACAATCAGCTGATTGAAAATTACAGCGAGTTGCAAACATTACAACGAGTTAAAACATAATAGTGAATATAAATTCACTCGGTTTCTAGAACACCAAAAACAATTTCGCTCGATTTCAAATTCACTTTCACTCGGATTCTGGAACATGCCTGAATGTTGTACTTTATATCTTCTTCAATACCCATTTTGATTTTTTTTCCTAGCTTGTTTAGTTTTCGAGAAATTCAATTTTTCCTATAGGCTCCGCTCGTAAAAATTCAAATAAACAAAGATGCGCGCGCATCCACAGTACATCCAAAGTACAAAGTTTGCAATTTTTTAAATATTGAATATCTCGAAAACAATGACATATATGGAAGACAACTTTTTGAGATCTCTAACGCTTAACCAGTTATTAGTAAAAAAGGTTTTTTTTCACCAAAGAGGTGGTTTTTTTTTGGGGGGGGGGGGGGGGGGTTTCGCTCTGCAACCCCAGAACTGATTTTTGTGGTTTTTCCATCTATCATACGCCCACTAACAATTCCTGAAAAAAAATTTCAGATAAGAATTATTGTGAACTTTTAGTGAATTTTTTACTCTACCGAGTGGACTAATAGGTCATAGCACGGAGCCTTGTGGAACGCCTGTTTTTATTGTGTATTGGAACTGAAACCATTATTTATTTTTACCCTTCAACTGTGTCGAAAGCTTTACTTATGTCAACAAAAAGTGCTGCTGATAATTTTTTTTTATTATGGCTTTCATAAATATTTGAGCAGAATGTTAAAAGAGCGTCCCTTTTTAAAACCAAATTGGCATCCACTAAAAAATTTAGTTTTATTTAAGAAACTTTCCATTCTTATTTTTATAATTTTTTCAAACACTTTTGAGAAAACATGTAAGAGAGGGATTGGTCTGTAATTATTAAGTATTTTTTTGTCACCTTTTTTGAATAAAGGAATTACTTCAGCTTTTTTTAATCCATCAGGAAACAGTCCTGTCTCAATGCTTTTACTTATCAAATGACATAGTATATCCGAAACATTATAGGCTATATGTTTTACGAATTTTCAGTATTTGTATTTGCATTTTTTAGAGACATAGTTATTTTATAAACTTCTGATGAAGTGCAGGGCTCAAAAAGAAACTAGTGCACTGAAAATTTTCATTGGTTAGACAACTACATATTGAGTCATTACTAGAATATCCAGGTATTACATTTTACATTACATCACAGTCACAAAAAAATTATTAAATGCGTTTGCTTTTGCAATATTAGCAGATATGATCTAGTTACCCACTAATAAATCCGGAATTTCCCCTTTTTTATCCACTCTGTTTAATAGGTCATTAACCAATCTCCATTCCCATTTTACGTCACCTTTGATTTGACTGAATGCATTAATATAATAGTTATTTTTACAAATGGTAGTATCTTTTATAATTTCTTTGCATAACAATTTATATTTAGTTTTAATTATAGGATTATTAGGATGTTTCTTTACTATTTTGTGTAACTTATTTTAACTATTTATTTTCTGAACTAATTCATTGGACATCCAAGGCTTCAGTTTTTTGAATTTGGATTTCTTTTTATCTAAGGTTTTAGTACACATATCTACATGAATGGATAACAATTCCATAAAAAGGTCGTATGCGTTTGAGGGATCTAATTCGCTGTAGACATTGTCCCAAAATTCAAATCTCAAGTTATTATTCAAAGCAACAAAATCAGTTTTAGTTTGTTGGTAATCAGATGTTTTATGCTCAGTTTCGACCCATAATACGTTTTCAAAGCAAATACACTTTAGACAGTGGTCAGAAATCTGTTAGTCAGACACAGAGCTTTTTATAAAAATTTCACTAGTTTTTTCTGATAAATATAAATATATGATCGATGCATGTCTTCGAGTGTCTTGAAATTCGAGTAGGCTGATTGATACATGATTCCAATCCGTATGAGGAAAGCATGCACAAATATTTATCCAAAAAAGTAGAATCTTGTAAGATATCAAGATTGATGTCACCAAGTAATATAAGGTTGTCGAACTTATCGTTTGTTAATAATTCTTTCAGATTACATAGAAATACTTCATGACGAATGTGAAATCTGTAGATACAAATAAAAGTATATTTTTGACTGTTTATTGAGCATTTTACTTTCACCACATCAGAGCTAACAAGACTATATGCTGTAAATTCAAGTTCTATTTCTTTCCTGACAAATCCACCTTCTGCATACTCATTATTACATTTAGCAAAAAATTGTATTGGGGAATGTCAAACATAGATACTTCTTCATCATAAATCCAGGTTTATGTTAAAAAAATGAGATCTGGCTTATTGCTGAACGAATTCAAATTTAACAAAAAATTATAGGAATTCTTACGCAAAATCCTTATATTTTGTTGGATAACATAAAAATTATTTAATTTGTTTGGATTATTGGAAATATTGTGAAAATTGACATTCTTACAGTTTGAGAGAGAAATATTGTATAAATTTGTTTGAGGATTCTCTTTACCATTTATCATATTTTGACCAATTTAGTATTAAAGGAATTAAGTTAGTTTTTCTAAATCCTCAAACGAACTTTTGACTAAAAGATTATCTCCTTCCTCTTGCGCATTAAAACTTTGCAATTTCCAATCCAAACAAATTTGTAATTCCTTTCTTTTTTACATTGTTCAGCTGCTTTAAACTATCTTTTATATAAATATTGGTGTTTTGGTTACACCCAAATTTTTAACCCAGATTTAAAAAATAAAAATCAGACAATAATTATTATCTGAAGTTATATATAAACAGGTTAATGAACAAATGTAGTCATCACAACAACAATGTATATGGAGACGGGCCGTTTCGGAATCCGCCACAATTCCTCATCAGTGATCTTGGTGATAGTTCTTAATCTTTCAATATCCTATATAAGCTACTAATATTTGAAATCATAACCCAGAATTACAGATTTGATTCCAAATATCTTAGCTGAATAGAGATATTGAAAGAAACTACCACTACCGTTCTATACACTTATGTTGTGGTTTTTTTTCCCATTGTAGCTAGTCTGCATAACAGTTCGTTATTTGAAATTCTAGTACATGAGAGTGTGTGTGTGTTTGTGAGTGACAATGGGGAAAAGAAACAACAACATAAGTGTATAGAACGATAGTGATAGTTTCTTTCAATATCTTTATTCAGTGAAGATATTTGGAATCAAATCTGTAATTCTGGGTTATGATTTTAAATATTAGTAGCTTATATAGGATATTGAAAGATTAAGAACTATCACCAAGATCACTGATGAGGAATTGTGGCGGATTCCAAAACGGCCGTCTGATTTGCTCGTCTCTATATACATTGTTGTTGTGATAACTACATTAGTTCATTAACATGTTTATATATAACTTCAAATAACGAAATTGACATGAACTTAAGTCATGACTTTGAAAATTAACCTCTAGATTTAATTTTCATAGTCTCATAAAAAAATAATTATTATCGTTGATCGAAAGTAAAAAAACATTCACATTTTGCAATTTTATCAGCATATTAAAATTAGCTAATTTTTGGGAATTTTTTTTTTTTTTTTGCATTGATGTTCTTTTATTTATAATGGAATTTTTTAACTTTTAAATTATTAGAAAATATTGTCAAAACATATGTGAACTGAAAAAAAAAATTTGTTAGAGCCATATTTTTTTTTTATTTTTACGAAATGAAAATGGCAGAGAATGTTGTACTTTATACCCCCTTCAAAACCCATTTTGATTATTCTTTGTTGTAGGTAAGTAATTTTTTGATATCTCCAACGGTTAACCAGTTATTAGTAAAAAAGCCCCCCTTTTTCACCAAAGGGGGGCTTTTTTGGGAAGGTCGCTCTGAAACCCCAGAACTGATTTTTGTGGTTTTTCCATCTATCACAATTACTGAAAAAAATCTCAGATAAGAATTTTTATGAAATTTTAGTGGATTTTTTACTCTACCGACTGAATTAATACATATGTGTATATATGAAAATTTTTTTACATATATTTTCCTTAAACACAAAATTTATCTTTTGCATCTAAATTAACCTCAAATTAAAGATAATTTGCTATAAATTTTGCTGATCCGAATTACGTACATTAACGATCCGAATTACATGCACACTCAATTTTTCGATCCGAATTACATGCAATCCATTTTTTTCGAAGTGATGTACCTAAGTAATATTAAAAAAAAATTATGTTTTGTTTTTTTTTTGGTAGTTAACTTTAAAAGAGGAAGAAATATGCTTTAATTTTGTATTAAAACATTTTTTTTTCATAAACCTGTAATTCTTATTTTTACCGGTCAAAGTTTCCCTTGCGAAAATCGATCCGAATTACCCTCATTTACGTTACTTTATTTTTCTGAAATAAGGGAATTTGATGACTTAATGTGGGGAATTTCACTAAGTTTACCTGAAAATACTGATTCGTACAGTCTGGATATGATCAAACAAAGAGTACGATGCAAAGCCATCGCATCATATTTAATTAGGACGGCATCATTTGACGCCTGCAGTTGCTCTCAAAAGCATGGCGTAAATGGAATTCGTACCCGAAAAATCGTTTGCAACGGATTCAATTAGGACACAGCGTAAGCTTTTACTCTCCACAGTGCTGCATAGTATTCTTACGCATGTGCAAGCACATGCATCAAACAAGTGGCATGTGACTGTGACTATTATTACAGGACTAGTAATTGATTTTTGCTTAATCGTGGAGATTCAGGCATTTACCCGTTCTCCACAATCTAATTTAAAAATTTCAAGTAGACAATCCTTCGAACCTAGGACGAGAAAAATATCATCACTTATAATAAATGTATGAAAAGTATTGGCTTTTTGTCTAGCGGTAGTTATATGATCGTTTCGACTTATGCCCGAATTAGCAGAACAGAACTCGATCAAAAGTGAAAACCTTACCGTATTAGAGAAATAATATGTTAAAAGTATCAGAGGTTCGGTGTGTTTTACCACAGGTTTCACAAGGCAATAGATCATAAAAAGCAACTAAAATTTGGCAGCTGAAAATTATTGTATTTTGTCATTATCTTGTTGAATAATATTTTTGGAATTCAAAATGAGCAAAACTTCTGCATTTCAATAAAACATAGTAAACTTGCTGTAATGAAAAGTTAATGTACAAAAACAAAAAATAGTTATTTTCACGAAAAATTCATTTGTTGCAAACGCGAAATTTTCTATAAAATTAAGTTTTGGAACTGTGGGTCAGTCTGTATCATCTACATATCGCTCATTTACTAAAAGACTGTCATAACTCAAAAAACGCGATTTTGCAGAAAACGCGTTTAAAGTTTTCAATTGACTCCCACTTTGCAGAAAAAAGAAGAAATCTTTTAACTCTCACGCGCAGAGTATACAAGATATTAATATGAAAATTTTACACAAATTTTACACAATGTTTTTTAACTTGTGTCAGTCTTTTAGTAAATGAGCGATATGTACATATATTTATATTGTACTTTGTACATGCCTGTGCATGCACTAGGGATGTCAATGCCGAAATCACAAAAATCCCGGGATATTCGGTATTCGTATATAACTCCACAAACTTATTAGAATTCAAATTTGTTTTGTTGTACATAATCTTCGTTTCATATTTTGTTATCTTTGAGTCAAGAGAAAATGTTTTCATCAATTGTTTTCCAATTCGTTTTTGGTAGAACCTCTGAAAAGACAATTAAGTTTATAGTGTATTTTGTGATAGAATATTTTCATTGTTCTACTTAGAATTGATCAATTCGAAAGAGCTCTGTACACGTACAACTTTTATTTATAAAATTTTAAGGTGTTTTTTAATTTCAAAATTGTAAACTGAAAAGTATGAAAAAATCTGTATTTTTATGGTTTTTCGAAACGCATGAAGAGAAAATTTTTCAATTTATGGGAGTAATTTTTTTGCTAATAAGTTGCTTAATAAGTTCTTCGCTAGACTATACAACCATTTAATTGTAAATAATACTCAAATTGAATTTTCACTTGAAATAAAAAATTGGAATCCCGGAAAGTCGATCTCGATCGACATTCCCAGTGCGCACATACAAATTTATAAGAAGGAATCAGATTAAAGAATTAAGGAATAAATTGTAAGTGTAAATATCACAAGAAAACACACTCGCTTTGCAAAAACTTCATTAGCAGGTAATTTAAAAATTTTAAATGTGCCAGATAAATATTGTAACTCAATATAAAATGATAACTCATTTGTAAACAATTGTTGCAAAAGTTTGTTGAAAATTATGTTGTAGCAGTTTTTGTCCGGGGTAAATTCACAAAAGTAGCACGTTTTTGTGAGCTATGATTGTGATTTATTGGTAAATTTACCTTGATTTTAAAAGGTTTGTTTGTAATTGTTTAACATACTTATTTTTTATAGCATGCATGACTTAATTTGAATTGTAATTAACATAGCAATTTGTTTACATCTTTCAATATTTCATGGGTGTATCACTTTCAGGCTTTTGCAAAACTTTATCCTACATTTTTTCTGCTACTGTTTCAGTCATCGTCGCGTGAGTCAAAACTTGTTGCGTTTCCTTCCGATGAGAATCCAGATGGTGATAAACTGTCAGGTGGATAGTAATAACCTCCGCTACCACCACGACTTGGTGATAGTCCATTTGAAGGTGATGGTCCTCTATCCATTATGGCGGCACATTCATCTAAGCCAGCTACACCAGCTGCTGCTGCTGCTGCCGCGACTGCTTGATTCATATCCTGAAGGTGATATGCAACAGCAACGGCTGCTTGCACATTATCACTGACAACATCAGACGTGTTTAACATTGTTTGGGTTCCACCAACCCCACCTGCACCACCAGCTGTACCGCTCCCTCCACCACGACACCAGAGTTGTCGCATTTCTGCTCTCCGATTACGCATTAGCATTTTGTATTCGGATATACGCATTTTTTTGCCATCTACAATGCAGGTGCGTTTTGGTCGTGGTCGATAACGATAGTCAGGATGTTGTTCCATATGTAACTTTGAAAGACGCGATTGCTCTTCATAGTAAGGTTGCTTATCAGCATTCGACATAGCTTTCCAACGTGCCCCCAAAATTTTAGAAATATTTGAATTGTGCATGTCGGGGCAGGCTTTGAGAATCTTTCGACGTTCATCTTTGGCCCACACCATAAAAGCATTCATAGGCCGTTTAATATGCGGCTTACTATGGCCATGACAATGACCGCCGTGTCCAATAGTAGTTGTAGCTGCATTATTACCTTGGTTGCTATTGCTTTCCCGAGAATGTGGTGGTGGTTCATGTGACGCAAGTGATGTTTGTTGTTGATGTGAGTGGGATGAGTGGTGGTGATGACGAATATGGTGGTGTTGGTGATGGGCTGATATATGTTCTACAGAGGCAGTGCGTTCGGAATTAGTCCCGCAGCTACTAGTCGAGTCTCGACTGATGCGAGCAGAACGTGTAAGTCGTACTGTTTCGTTTCCTCCTCCATTACTTCCGCCCCCACTCCCTCCAGATAGGCCTTCAACACCACTATTGTCGTTGGGGTCTGAATGGGCTGATGTCAGCTGATGTTGTTGCTGAAATATATGTTGCTGATGACTGTGTTGTGCTGCTGCCGCTGCTGCTATTGTATCTGCGGCTCCCCACATACGACATGCTAAAAAGTTTGCTTCTGCTTCTGGGAAGGTTTCTGCTAGTGGTTGATGACTTTGTATTTCGCTATGTGGTGAATTGCTTTGCGATGGTGCTGTCGTATGTTGCTGTGTTGCTTGTGCGGTATATGGCATAAATTGATGGGGTATGCCAGCGGCAACAGCTGCAGCAGCAGCTGCTGCAGCTGCTGCTGCCACTCGCATGGAATTATTCAAGTGTAGGTTTGTTGGAGAATTCCTATCATTACCCCCAACACAATCTGAAGTCACATTGTCAGTGGATGTCACTGCTACAGGTGATTGCCAAGCCAACGGCGAATTAGCTACGATCGGCGCCAGATGATCACGTTGTTGCAGATTGTTGCAGGGTGATGTGGATAAGAAGGGTGATGTACTCGGTGAGCATTTGGGTTTTGATAAATTCAGCGGTGTATCCGAAAAAGGTTCTTCTTGTTGTCGTTGTTGATGCGTTTCTAATTCAAGATGATGTTGCTGCTTTGAGCCAATGTTTACTGGTGTGAGCACTGTATGACTGCTTAAAGAAGAGGTAACAGAATTTAGTTGTTGCGAATTATTCGTTGCAGTTGGAATTTGAGTTTCCAGCATTGGCGGGGAATCGGGAGGCGTGTTACAAGTGGCACCAGTTTGCGCTGGTGATAAACATGATTCAAAATTACTTTCAGATCCACCATCAGTTGCTGACTGTTCCGCAAGTTCACTTTTACATTTATTATAATTATTACCGACATTTGTTCCAGTTGCTGCTGCATTGTCTCTGTCATCACCACTGATGCAATTAGCACTATTGTTGTTAGCTACAGCGGCAGCTAAAGCAGCTTGTATATGTGCAGCAGCTACAGCAGCTGTCGACCACATTGGTTGCATGTGGTGTGGCAATTTGTGATGTTGTGTGTGATGAATTCCATGTGAATGCAAATTTGGTAGACCGCCAATTGCGGTGCTGGCCAATTGCTGTGAAGGTGGTGGAGGACGCAAAAATGCTGGTAAGAACGGAACTAATGCAGGTGGCGACGAGGTTGTTGACTGTTGGTGTGGTAGACAAAGTTGCTGTTGGGCAGTAGCAGCAGCTGCATTAAACTGGGAGTTTATTTGCTGTTGTAATTCTTGAAAACAATTGTCTTGTTGTAAACGCTGTAGTTGTTCGTGATGTTGAATATTGCTCTCGAAATCCGAAATGTTCTCAAGTTGGGTCTGAAACAAGAAGACACATTTTGTAATATTAATTCAAGTTTGTGTGTGAGCTATTATTTTATACTATTAAGATATTATTTCATACAAACAATAACAGCTAAACTCAAAAACCTGTTGAGTATTTTTCATTATAAAACCCAAAATATTGATATTTCTTAAATAGAGTTTAATTAATAAAAACTATGGGAACTGCTAAACTGCAAAAAATTTTCAAAAACTTTCAACATTTTGGGTTTTATAATGAAAAATACGCAGCACGTTTTTATTCGAATTTAGAGTTTAGACGCGACTTTGTCGCAGCAATAGAAGTTGTGAAAACGCAATACATTGGGTGCGTTTCCTGGATGCAAAATCAGAAAAACTGTTTTCAAAGTGTGTTAGAAACGCGTCGCTGAGTGCTTCTAATTCGCAAAGCGGACGCAATTTTTGTAATCATATTTTCGGATTTTTCAGGTGCTCATGATTTCTCAAAACTTTGACAGTTGACAAACTCGGCAAAAGTTCGAAATCATCCACAAATTATATAAATATACTTTTAGAAGGAAATTAAAACATTTCACAAACTAGAATTTAATGATTTTCAAAAAAATTCGGAATCAGCTTTTCTGATTTGTTCCCGAGAAACGCACTCATTATTTTATATGAGCAGCCACGCACGGCACGTCATTGTCGCAAAACGTTTTTCAACAAAAAAATTATTGAAAAATGTTCGATAGGGAAAAGTTAATAGAAAATGTGCGGAAACTTCGCATTTTATTTTATAGCAAAAAGTAAATCATTTTTAATTTTTTGCTCAGAAAAGATAAGCAAAAAGTAAAACAGCTGTTGCGACTTCAGAGCAACAAAATCACGCCAGTGCGAGGTAACGTGCAATTTCGAAGTATGAGGATTTGAAACGCCGAAAACGCTGCTACATCGCTGTGACAAAATCGCCTCTATGCGTGCATACCTTATTATTATTTATTCATTATTCTCTTATTCACAAATGATAGTACAAAAAAATTATAGCTAGTTACATTACAGATTTATAAGACTAAAAGAGAATAGTTAGTGGCATTTTATATTATTGGAATAGTAATAGCGTTAATGGCCACTTCATATATATATCATACTGCTTTTGTTTAGTTTTACCTTTATTCCTTATGGCCACAGAATTGAAAGGAATTTTCATCACCCACTGTGGGAAATGTAGCGTTCCAATACAAAGGGTGGAATAACAATGAAATGGAACAATTAAATTGGGCACTAATATTTATAATAATATTGAAATTTATTCATACCTTTCAAACTACCTAAGCAATTAAGTTTCAAACCTACCTAAGCAAACAAATGCAGCAACTACTAATATTATAAGTACGTTTAAAAATAAAAATGATAGGCCGTGATTCAAACCAACCACATAAATCAACTATTTTTTACAATAGTTGTAAAAACAAATTTATTGACTTGAAATTCGGTATATAAATTTAAAATTCATGTTCTGGAGAAACCAAAATCGAGCAAAGAAACGTGGCACCTTTCGTATAAATCAACAGTCTAAAATGCACATTTGGTTTAACAAAAATTATTTGAAATAATTTTGGTTCAGAAACACATATGAAAAAAAAACCTTTGAAATTACGTAACTTTGACAATTGATAAAATGTAAGCAACTACATATCTCTCAAATTTAACATATTCACTTCCAAATCTATTACACCTTGTTTCAAGAAGGAAACTATTTGAATCAAAGTTTCCCAATATTTGAATCAAAATTTCCAAATATTCAAATTGAAGTTCCTTGCAATTTAATTCAGATTAAATATTATTCAATAAAAAAAAAACTAATTAAAAACAGAGTAATAATAAAATTCATTAATATGAACATAAAAAACAAAGTCTAACTTTGTGCATACATACCACCTTGATCAAAAAGTTCCCAGAATTTATTCAGAAAATTAAAAATACAAGTTTATTCATCTAAATCTATATTGTCCCCTTCAAAGTAATCCCAATCGACTGCAACACACTTATGTTAGCGCTTGATCCAATCCTCGAAACATTTTTTATATTCGGTTTCCGTTATGTCCATCAGTGCTTCCTGCGATTTTTCCATTACTTCCTCTCGGCTGCTGAAACGCGTTCCCCGTAATGGTTTTTTATCTCGATTGAACAGAAAGATGTCACAGGGAGCCAGTTTTCTGCCCACAATTCCGGTCTCTTTCGGCAAATTGCTTCACGAAAACGCCTTATAACGCCCAAATAATACTCTCTGATGGTTAATTTGCGGTTATTGACCAAAATTTCTTTTACTTTATCAACGTTTTCGTCGGTTTTCGATGTCGATGGTCAGCCACTGCGTTCATTATCTTCGATTGACTCACGACCACTTTTGAACCGCTCATGCCACTGGTAAACAACCGTTTTCTTTAGAGAATCGTTACCAAAACACTTTTCCAACATTTCCAACGTTCGCACACCATTAAATCCGTTTTTTACGCAAAATTTAATACAAGTTCGTTGTTGCAAATTTAAATCCATTTCTAAAATTGTAAAAAAACAGCCAACACACACAGAGATAGATGTACTCTTGGCTACGTAACTTTTGCAACTGTCAAGCTATGACGGTAATATTTAGAGGGAATATCAACAACAGATGTACCAGCTTAACAAAACAACAGAACTCAAGTCGGAACGATGAGAGCGCCACACGGTGGTTATTCCGGGAACTTTTTGATCAAGGTGGTACATTGCCATTATATTTGTTGTCTTGTTATACATTTGGCATTTCATTTTGGTTAAAATTTTTTAAGATATTCTCTTTAGTAGTTTCTCGCATAGTTCTCCCCATTTAAGCTGACCAAAAATTGCTATCTTTCTCTTTTAGAAAATGTAATAATGCTGGACAGTGGTAGTATGAAATTTTACGGTATTTCATCTTCATCATCTTCTGATTTTGGCGTAAAATTCTAGTCGTCTCTATCTACTATCCGCTACAGTAGATTCCTTCTCATTTGATTTTTCAAAATCGCTGTCATTACATTATTCCAAAAAATTGTTAAAATAAAATTATCTGATAGACCCTTCTTATAAGACATTTTGGAAAACTAAATTGAATATTTTTTTAACTTTTCAAACCTTTTCTCAAAATTAAAAACCAATAATTAATCGATTAAATTAAAAATTCGTAGAATACGTTATTAAGAAAAATAACAGCTGCGTTGTATTCGTCAGCTAGTGAAAGCATATGTGGAGAGTATTTCGAAACCAAAAAAAATTTTTTTTGGACCACCCTAAAAACAGCCAAAATGATTTTTTCATCATAACTTTGGTATTTGATAAATGATATATTGTTGTAAACAAGCGCAATATTTCCTTCTTAGATGTTATTCATCTCCGAAGTCATATTTCACTAGTGAAGTCTGTTACTTAAAAAAGATCGATAATTGTAGTAAGAATATTTAACGATGTGAACAGAAATAATTATAAGAATTTGATCTACTAATATACTCAATAGCAGTGTGGCCAACTCAGCGCTTTTCCCGGTGATTTTAGTGCTTTTTGAAAATTAAAACGCGGAAAAAGTGATTTAACGCTCAGAGCGTTTTTTTTTTAATTTAAAAAATTTTCATTGACTAGAAGTATCAGATGTGTGCCTGTATCAGTGAAAAAGTTTAAATGTATTGAGTTTTCTCGCACTTTTATAAGGAACAAAATTTAATGCTTTTTTTTAAGAAAATACGAGTTTTATTCTTCATTTTAGCGGATTTTGAAAAACAAAAGTTGGCCACACTGTCAATAAGGATTAAAAGGTGTTCGATTTCAAAATTTTAGGATTCACAAAAAATGATGGGTAATCCACACATCTCTAATGACCGTTTTTGTTTCTAATTTAATTTTTAACTTCTTTTCGCCGGCAGACATTTCGAATCTTGAATTTGAGTTAAACAACTTATTAAGTATACATAACAGCTATAATTATGTGGTGAAAAGGAATAACAGCTTAAGTCTATTTTCTTGTCAGCCGAGTTTGGTATCTTTAAATAGCAATATTATAGAAACTATAACACTGTTTCAAAAGACTCTATGTTCAAATCTAAAACCATGCTTAAACTAATATTTGATTCCAAAAATTATTCAAAAACTCGCACCAGTTTAATATTTATAATCTAAAATATATGATAAAATATTTTTTATCTTAAGTAGAATTAGGTTGTTTTTCATTCTCACCACAGAATTATACGTGTTATCGTGCATCGTAAATTTTGACGTTTTTAATGGTAAACGTACTCAAAACGTTTTGCCATACGAGTGCTATTTGTGTTGTTTACAGTGACTTCAAAAATTCATCTCGGCCAAAAAATGGATTTAAATCGTGAACATTTTCGTGCGATGATTTTTTATGACTATCGACGTGGATTAACCCAAAACAGTCAGCCGATCAACTCTCTTCTACTTTTGGCGATGAAGCACCATCCCGAACCACCGTGTTTTGCTGGTTTTCGGAATTCAATCGTGGTCGTTCGCTCCAGGACGAATTTCGTGAAGGTCGTTCAAAATCGGTTGTTGTGCCAGAAAACATCGATGCTCTGCGTGAACTGATATTGCAAGATCGGCATGTGACTTATCGTGAGATTGAGGCATGCTTGGGCATTAGTTCCAATTGCATACTTTCAATATTGTATGAACATTTGGCCGCCAAAAAGATTTGTTCGCGTTGGAGACCGCATAATTTGACAATCACCCAAAAAAAGGCTCGGGTCGATTGGTGCAAAGAAATGTTGAAAAAAGACAATCGTGGTGCTTCAAAAGACGTCTATAAGATCGTAACAGGTGACGAATCATGGATATATGCATATGGGCCCGAAACTAAACAGCAATCGACAGTATGGGTCTTCCAAACTGAGCCAAATCCAACAAAAGTTGTTCGCGCTCAAAACCCTTTGAAGCAAATCGTCGCCTGTTTTTTTCGGAAAAACTAGTCATGTGGCCACCGTGCCATTAGAGCAACGTAGAACAGTCAATTCTGAATGGTACACGACCATTTTTTTGCCGGAAGTGTTCGGAGAAATAAGGAAAACCATCCGCCAAAGATGAATTATTCTCCAACACGACCCATGCGAGCTCTCACACATCGGCACAAACGAGATCCCTTTTTGAGCACTCAAAACATCGAATTGATGGGTCATCCGCAGTACAGTCCTGATTTGGCGCCCAATGATTTCTTTTTATTCCCTCGGAGTGGAAAAAGTGCTTCGAAAATTGGTTCAAACTCATGCAAAAGTGTATTGATCTTCATGGAGAATATTTTGAAAAACAATAAAGCCATTTTCATTGATAAATATTTGTTTTTACTTGTTCTATCTCAAAACTTAAGTAGCAACCTGGGAAGTATTTTATTTGAGAAATGCCATAAGCGATATGATAAAATGTAGCGAAAAAAAACTATTAAGGTGGTAATTACATCCGTTTTGATGAAGGCTGCCTACAGACACGCTTGGGAACAAGAGGGCTAACTGTTATTTTGGCTGTGTGATTGCATTGCGCATACAAAGTCTGTTCCCGTACTACAACGCGGGTGAACGCGTTCGCCCAAAAGAGCCCAGAAAGTGTTCCCGTACTCAAAAAACTTGCAAAAGAGAGCGGACAAGAGAGAGTAATTGTCTTCTTCTTGCACGAAAATGGCCGTACTTTAAATTTAAAATTAATAAATTAATAAAGAATTTTTAGAAAAATAAGTGTTGGAAAATGTTTAAAAGACGTTTAAAAATGTATTAATTGTATATTTGTTAATTTTTAACTCCATTGTCCACAGATTAATAACGCAAGTGTCTGTTCAATTTCTGATACTTTAGAAGCTTCTGCTACATCTGAATAATGAATATGATAATTGTGAACCAGAAATTTCTACAGAAATAGTCGAACAATTTATGTTTAATTTTTTCAATACTCCTTTATTTTCTTTTAAGATTTAACAATTTTTATTTTATTAAATATCTTTGTTTTTTGAACTTAACTGTCGTTACAATTTTTTTCGTGCAGGAAAAGTGGTTTTGTGCGTTCCCTTACTTTCGTGCATTTTTGTCTATCAGAGAGAGTATTTTTCATTTACTCTCAGTTTACCAGACTTTACCCAAAAAGTACGGGAACAGACCTACAATGAATAACAAGGTTGTAAATATTTAGTATAAACTGCAAAATTGCAGTTTTACTCCAATTATTATTTTTATTTAAGATATGTAAGTATGAAATATGAATGCATAGAAAAATTATAAATTAGTATAAAAAATACATTAAGAATTGAGTAAACGTGTATTAAACAATAATTAAGTGGATTCATTCATCGTATTGCTTTATTTATTGCTACGTGCATTCATGACATCGATAATGGTGAAGATTTTCGGAATGTAGCGAACAGATAGTTTCCTTACAAACCATGCTTTAATAGAACGAGCGTCGATAACGTTTTTCTTCAGCATAACATCGACGAGCACATTTACCAGATTTAGATGATGATGTTGATAGTGCTAGACGTCAAACAGCATCAGGAGCTGGGAGTAACTGAAATAAGAATGAAAAAAATGTAATTCTTATGTACTTTTCAATAAAAAAAAGCAAGAAACAAGTAACTTACTACTATTCTTTTACCAAAAAGTGATTCAATTTCAGAGCTGCTTCATAACCTGGTGGTTGTTGGAACGTATTTCAACGAGTGGTATAACAAATAATTCACTCAGTTAAATCAAAAAACTTCTACGTGCTTCAGTTACATGTTGAGGATTGTTCTAGTTGTAAATAAAAGCAAAAGCAACGATGTCCAATTTATTGTAAAAAAAAGGCGGAAGGGCTTTGTGCACGTCTTCTGTAGGTATATCGGGACAACTGCTGTTCCACGGAGGCGACTCCAGCTTTGTTCTCATTGTAGAACAAAATCGCATCTGGTATTGAAGTAGTTCTCGAAATATGTTTGTCGTAGTGTATCATTGGTAGTAAAATCACAGCACAGTTTTTTTTTTAAATTTATAAACACTAGAGATGAACTTAGTAGTGACTTTGGGCCACCAGTGACTTGGTGACAGCGAATTTCAGGTAACCATTATTTTTAACAGCGAAACAAGGTCGCTGGGTAAGTAAGAAAAGATAACCGTATCAGATATGATATAAAAAATTTGTATTAATATCATTATTATCTTCTAATGCAAAAAATAATAAAAACGAAACAAAAGCATTAATTTATAATAAAATATGAAGAAAAACATAAATATACTTCCTTCTTCTAAGCATAAAAAATTGTTGAAAATAAAAGATTCATACGAAAAAGTTTAAAATATTGAAAGTGACCGCAGCTCTCAGTCACTACTAACATACAGTGGTCGCTGTAAGCTACTACAGTGACTTAGCGGTCGCTGGTATATTGTCACCGGTATCAACATATCGCTCATCTCTATGAATACATTGCCACCACAGCGAACTTTTTTTGAAATGCGGAAAGTAAATCAGTAACGCTCACACACTGATTTAAAAACAGGAAAAGTAAAGTATCTATTACGTTTTTTTAACATTTTGCAAACAATTGTTTTTGTTTTCATAACAGCTGTTATTGTAATATTTATTAGGTCCGTTCCTGTACTATAACGAGGGTGAACGCGTTCGCTCAAAACAGCTCAAAAAGCGTTTCCGTACTCAAAAATCTTGCAAATGAAAGCAGAGATGAGAGTAATTGTCTTCTTCTTCTTGCACGAATAGCCCGCACTTTTTCTTAGGGTAAAAATGTTAAAAGGGTTAAACAATCAGCTGTTTTGCTTTTGTGAAAATATATTGAAAATTTGAAATTAATAAATAAATGAAAAATTTTTAGAAAAATAAGTGTTATTTAAAATGGAGAATGTTTAAAAGACATTTGAAAATGAATTGATAGTATCAGAGATGTTAAAGACTGCAATCAATTGCGATTTTAAATCACTGAAGTCACATTCAATGAATAGCATTCATTGAATAGCAAATTTGACTAAAGATTGTAAAATTGAAATCATTAATCATTTCGCTGTCATTGACTAATTAATCACTTAGTAAAATCATGTGTGAATACGCTTTAAATGAAAAAATCGTCTCATTCATTTTATTCATTAATACAAAAATCACTGACATCATTCAGACATATAATATTTCGGTCACTTTTTATCAGTGTATTGTTCACTTGTACAATCATTTGGTATAGAGACAAAACTTATAATGATAAATAAGCAAATAAATTTAACAGATTTCCCTTGTTTACTATACGCCCAAAGAAAAATATTAGGGCAGGAAAAGAAAACAACAACTGGTAACATTATATTTATGCTATGTACTTCTCGGCCTATATAAAAAGAAATATACCTAGTTTACCGGTAAGTTGTTGTTGTAGCAACTTCAACTTTGTCATCTATAATTTAAAAATACTGTTTATTCGTCGGGTTTGTCAGTAAGTTCCAGTCCGAGAAATGTAGCCACCTCTATGGGGTGAGTCCTGTCTTGGGGTCATGTCTGTTGGGTGCAAAGGGCAGTTGAATATGTGGTGTGTGTCATGAGGGGACTGTCCGCAATCAGGGCATTCGTCTAGAATTTTGCTGTCAATTCTTGCTATAACCTGACCTGAGTTGGGAAGTAACTACGAGTGGCGCGAAGCTTCAAAGTAACAGAAGTACAACGAAAATAATTACTTCGAGGGACTCCTGTAATACTGAAACTCGTTTGTTTATATAACGAGTTTATCAAATAAAATGATTTTCCATTTGAACATCAAAATATGTGTTTTTTTTTAATAAATGAGTCCACCTAATATGGCCAACCTTGTACATGTTGCTCTTTATTATTCACTCTTAGATCTTGTAGAAATAATTTCGAGGGACTTCAAATTATTTGGAATGAATTCGACTAAATTTAGTTAAAGACTGTAGATAAAGCTTCTGCTATTTCTGAATAATGCAAATGGTAATTGTGAACCAGAAGATTCTACAAAATTAGTCAGACAAACAATTTATGTTTAATTTTTTTATTATTTATTTATTTTCTTGTAAGATTTAACAATTTTTATTTTATTAAATATCACAAAAACTTCATTTTTTGAATTTAACTGTTGTTAAAATGTGACGTTTTGTTTCGTGCAAGAAAAGTGGTTATGCGCATTCCCTTACTTTTGTGCATTTTTGACCAGACTTTACCCAAAAAGTACGGGAACGGACCTATTAAGTGAAAAATATAATAATGGCTCCGTAGAGCTATTCATTGTTATTCCTCTAATTATCCATAATTGCTATATAAATTCTTGCTATACAAATCCAATTGAAAGATAAAATTTTTATTTATTTTTATTTTCACAAAACACATTAAAATTCTTCTTCTCCAAACTTTCTATCTGTCAATAAAGAAATTCGATTCGCAGCGAATTTAAATTTTCGCCGTGTGGCCACCAAAATTTCAAATTTCGCATTTCGAATAAATCTACTCTAGTGTGTCCGCACTATTAAAGCTGGCTGAGCTTACTACAGTGTATTTTGTAATAAATTATTTTTTTTGTTCTACGAAATTTTGGCAGGAATCTCTAAAAATTTAAATGGATATCTTATTCTTCTTATAATAGTAAACGAATTTTGAGTTGGTGGTTTTCACTTGTCTTTAATGTTGATTCAAGCCCACCATAACACGGTATTTACGGGACCACTTTTAGACCGGATTGACATCCCTAGTTCCAACGTAACTCAAACCAACACCCATCAAACAAATAGCAACATTTAGTGTTGCGAAAAATTTATCAGCAACGACCCGTGTTTACGTATGACGTAGTCAAATTGAGCAATGTTTTTTCACCATGATCTCAGTCTGTCTCTTTCACCAACAGGTTCTTAAAAGTCTGAATTTTTGCTTTATTTTTTTTCATATCTTTTATTCGGTCGCAGTGGTACTACGGTATAAGATATATATCGCTTTGAAAGTTTTAAAATCCCATTCGGAGTTCCGGCATTCGATCAAAGTTAACCATAAAGCAATTTGAAATAAAATTAAATTTTTTATTTGTTAGGAAGATGATAGAAAAATGTTGATTTTATACATAATATTTTCTACTCGTCGGAGCAGACGAAAGGGTTTCCACTGGTGGAGTCAACATAAGAGTTAATGATCGGAAAGAGAAATGCTGCGACTTTAGCTTCTCTTTTTTGGATTAAATATGCCAATACGTTCCTGAAGTACTGAATGCACGATGTTGAGGCAACTATGTTCCCAAGACGTTGTTGCGGCCTGAATAATGTATCACCTACTTATAAAAAGATGAAAGAGGTGGGGAGGTATCATTTAGGTGAGAGGTGAGGAGCTATCTCTGTCGGACCACCACCGGGACGAAATCCCCATAAAGCGGATTGGACACGATATGCTTGCCCAAAGGATTGCAATGTTCCAAAACTCACGACCATAGAATCAATCTAGGAAACTTCCAAGACTTTGGGACGGATCTTAATTGAATGCTATGAGTGTGTGTCCGGAACGTACGAGTAGACAATGAATTTTTTAAACTTCGAAAAAAGTCCAGGAAGCTTCTGAACAGGGTCATAAAGAGTCGAGCAGAAAAAGATTGGACTGAAAAACTACGAATTTTTGTGTGAAAAAAACCTAATCAAGGTGGATTTATACTAAGTGAAGTTACCAGAAACTCATCTTTCTTCTTCGTGGTCAATATCATAGGCTGTCAAAATCTTTGTTTACTTTCGATTGTTTGTTTACGTTTGCTCTCAATTTTTACATTCTCTTCACGCCGCCATTATCGCCGCAACAACAAAGATGTGTTGTTATTATTTTGTGGTACGGCTCATTTTGACATTTTATGATATCTGACGCAACAACAAAGATATGTGGTTTTTGCAAATGTGAAATTGTTGTAATCTTGCTATCACCTTATACATGATTTCACCATGAACCTAATATAAGAACAGCTAACTTTCTTCTTTATCTGGAGAGGAAGGATCTGCGTATAGTGGTTGGTATTGATCTAGGATAACCAGATTTTGGATCTAAGAGCACATTTTCCAGCAATTTATACATTTTTGTTTTTTAAGTTCTTTCAGTGACTGCATTACGATGAAGAATCGATAAAATTCATTTAAGAATAGATATATGGATTTTTAAGACATATATTCAAAGAGATCAGTACTAAAATATTGCAACAATGCAAAAAATTAAAAATCGGTATATATGCGTACTGATTTCCAAATTTTAAAATCAGTATTTCAAGTAGTTTTATCGCAGGACACAACACATGTGGTCAGCATATGACCATCATGACGATCCGGCATGTGTTTTCTGCCTTGTGGATAGTGTCAATTCGAGTAGCTACGAGTAAATACCGATCCTTTTTTCGAGTACTGAGTACTTATTGTACTCGATGTCTTCAAATGAATTTTTAATTTGGATTAAATGCCCAACCATGCTCAACTTAAGTGAGCATATGCCAGCATGTGCAAAGTATGGAATGTACAGCATTATACCGAGTTAACTATACAATGCATATGCAAACTTTTCGATCAATTTCTCTCTGTTCGTTAACTTAAGCACTTAAGCTGCAATGAGAGAGAGAGCGATTCGAAGCGTACATTCCACATACATGTAAGTAGGGTTACCGTTTTTTTAATCAATGTAATTTATTTTAATGTTTTTTTGTTTTTTAAAATAACAAAGCAAATCTATTTAAATTTTTTCTGAATTTTATTTTCATGCTTGCTTTTTAAAATTTTAGGTATTTTATCGCAAAGTTCGATATTTTGAAGGAATGTGTATTTTTTGTCTGAAAGTTGGCATCTCTAAAAGCCAAACATATGAACTTTCAAACTGACAAATACATATATTTATATAAAAAATTTTCAGATCAATTGTAAATAGAAAACGAAAAATTTTATAAAAAAAATCAATTTCTAATATCGGAGAAAACCAAATTATTTACGGCAAACGGGATAAAAATTACTTTAATAAATTTTGTAGAGATTAATCGTGAGAGGATGCACATAGATGTAGAATGTGACAAATGCTTAAGCAAACACATATTCAAAAGCTTACATCTCGGTCGCCGTATTGAAACTTTTGTGCTTGCTCGTACTTTTCGATAAATTTTCTCTCTTCCGTACGTTTGCATATGCTTAGCATGATATCGATACCTTTGTTCTAATATTTGAGTAGCATCGATACTTTTAATGAGTACAGGTATCGAGTAAATCATGGTATCGACGTAACACTACTTGTGGAAGGGAGCAACACTACAGAGCATTTTCTCTGTTATTGTCCCGTCTTCACAAGAGGAAGGAGACGCCTGCTGAGCAACGATGTTTTATGGATGAGTTCTGCTCACTCTATTCCCCTGAGAAGATCAGGTAGGGGAATAGAATATTATAGAATAGGAATTATAAAAACATGTTAAATACATTATTTAGATTAATTTAGCTCGGCTGTAGTACAATTTAATGAATAACATTGCATTCCAATCCTAAAAACAATATATTGATGTAAAAACTTTATTCAAAATCGTTTATATCATATATGATATTGCATGCAATGAGAACCAGAAAAAATTTTATATCATATATGATATACATATCATATATGGTATTACATGCATTAATACTGGGATGTTTTAAAGATGACTACACATGGAAGAAAGATTCAAAGTGATGAGGTTGAGTTCATAATGAATAACTAGGACGTATGTGAGGATGATTTTGAAACTGGGAACGATAAAGATGATGCCTGTACCTATAGCGAACTACACAATATGACCGCAGATAGGGCTAACCAACAAGAAAAAGATAAGACTGATAATAACAGTGATATCAAAGCAATTTCAATAGATATTAATTTACTAAACCGACAATTGTTAGCTGAAAACATTAAGGCTATCAAAAATTCATTTGGAAGAAGAGAAACTTCGAACCTATCCACACCATGTTCAATTTTTAACTTATTTTTCCAACCGGATATCATTAACTCAATTCTAGCAGAAAGTAAATTATTTGCTCGATAGTGTGATACATCGAGCACATTTTGTTTATCCGCTGCTGAGTTGCGGAAATACATTGGAGTTGGCGTGCTTATGTCCGTTGCCCAAATTCTAAATACAAGAAGGTATTGGAGTCAAACTGTATGTAATGAAACTTACGGGAATCCCTCAATATTTATATTTCCAAGACAATCCTAAGCAGAATCTTCCAGCAAAACCTAGTTAAATTTTGGATGAGGAAATTCCTTAAATATGCAAATGTGATACTACACTTTGTTTTAACAAAATCAGGAGCTATTTTTCAGTTTCATGGGTTATAAGCCAAACAATTAATACATAATTTTTCAGCTGTGAATAATTAATTGTTATAAGTGAATACCTTTAGATTTTCTTCATATTTTTACTACATTGAACAGTGCAATATTCAAAAATTAAATGAATTTAAAAAGCTAAAAAATTATAGATTTAATGCATGGTATATCATATAAGATATCTATAGAAATTTCTCGATAGCTAGCAAACAGGTAAATAATTTCCAAAATTCTTATCATTTTCGTGATCAGGGCTATAAAATACATACAAAAATATTTTTTTTTCTTAAAAAGAAAAAAATCATGCATTAAAGGGTTAATCAAATAATTTCTCCTTTCATATTATGTGTAAAAAGCTACAGTATATACATTGAAATATCATTTTCAAAAAACTTAACTTAAACTACTTTTTAAGAACCGAAATTCCATTTTTTTAATTGTTTATAAATTTTCGTGACAAAATATTAATACTACTATTTAATTAAATTAAATTAAATGTTGAAGTTTATAACATTAAACGAATGTATTTGAAATACGCATTTATAACCTCATGAAAGGATCTGTCTGGGAGGCCTGTCGAGAGAAAATTAGAGAGCCTCGTTGCTAGTGTAATGCCGCGGTTCATGCAATTACGCGCTCAAAACAATTTTATGAAGAAAAATATTCGTATTTAAAAGTGTTTTTATTCTAAATCCCCGTCATTCTTATCCCTTTCTTTCTCTTCAGTCTTTTTTTAGCCTTTGGTGGGTTTCTTGGCTGGTTTCACTTAGATAATGGTCGATTTATTATAATAATTATTTGGTTAGCTTTTTCTGGCGATTTTCCAACTAAAACCTCATTAAAATTGCACCATCGTAGTTTTCCCCACAAAGATCAATTTAAATACTAGATAAGTTCACTAGCCTAGCTTATCTTCAAAGCACTAACCAGGCCGAATTCCAAACTAGGCAAAAACTAGAAATTTTTCCAGGTTGGTATGATTTAACTAAAAAAAATAATAAGCCAGCATAAAAAATGTAGTGTGAAAATAAAAATGGGGCAGGCGTGAGCTTACCATGAATTCGGAAAGGGGGGCGTAGGATGAAAACAGTTGAGAAGCACTGCGATAGATATAAATTTTATTTTTTCGATACGGCCTAATGGGTATGATGGTTACTCCTTGATACCAGTTTCTAGGAGAAACTCTAATGTGTCCTGCTAACATAGCGGACGTACATATTTGTCCACCGTATCTACGTGTACAAGATATTGAGAAAGTAATAGTGCGGACACACGAGTGTGCATTTCGTTGAAATTCTGCATTTAAAATTTAGGTGGACACACGACAAAAAAAGGAATTTCAAATTCGTTTTCTGACAGATTATAAGTCTGGAGAAGAAGAAGAATTTTTGACTGTTTTGTATAAAATAAAACGTTGCCTTTCAATTGGATTTGGACACCAAGAATTTATATATCAGCTATGAATAATTGGAGGAATGGCAATGAGTTACTTTTCGACTCCATTATTTTATTTTTTCACTTAATAAATCTTACAAGAGCAGCTGTTGTGAAAACAAAATCCAAAATGTCTAACAAAATGTAATAGATCTTAAATTTTTCCTGATTTTCCTGTTTGAGGGTTGCTAGTAACTTTCTTCATTTCAGACGCATTTAATGGATAGCTAACGCGCTTTCCTCCAGATGGAGTGCCATTTCCCCCTAAAATCCACCCCTTCCCCCTAAAAATGTTTTTTAAATAAAAAAGTGTTAAAAATTGGGTATGTATATAAAATCATACTTATGTATAGCAAATAAAGTCATATGAAATTGAGGTTGATTAAAAATAAAACTGCAAATAAGACTGTTTGATATTAATTTACGGTTGCTGATCACGACTGCGTACTCAGTTTTTTTCCTTCACATCTAGTTCACCCATAATATGGGCATGAAGTTGGAAAAATGGGGTCTTCAGGGTCTGTTAAAACATTTGTTTATTTTAATTTGATGTTTGAAGCAAAGAGATGAACTATTTCTGTATACAGCAAAAAAGAGTTACAATGCAAAGTTGTAAAATTAAGTACAATACAAAAATGCAATATGAGTAAAAAATATTAAAAGTTGTGACAACATAGCTGTCACTGATTTAAATTAAACTTTATTTTCGGTGATCACTTTTTGGCAGCTTATGCTAGCTGCAAAGAAGCTCCCTTTCCTTTAAAATTGTGACGGTTCCGTTGTGTGCTAGCGAGCCTAGTAAGTTGTGCTTGTGAAATTAATTTTACTACCACTATTATGGCTCTACAGCCCATGGAGTTTCTAGGCCGCGCTTTCCGCATTCATTCACATTGTATCGATACTATACTCATTGGAAGTATCGACCGAAAAGTATCGGGTACTCAAAAGTATCGACATAAATGTACTCGATACTTAAAGTATCGGGTTTCGATACCTAATGTCATAAAATATACCTAATCATAAAATGCGCTTAAAAAATTTGGGAATTATGTGTAAATTTTTGATTTTTATTAACTTTATATTAACTTAATCTATTCATAAGTACATGTAGATATTTATTTAATATAGAAACATATCGCATAGAAACATAACTAAAAAAGTGGTACAACTCAAAATTGAAAACTTTTAAAAAAACGAGAAAAAACTGCTTTTGCCGATGCACATAACAATTTACTTTATAGAATATAAAATGTCCTCATAATGAAATTACATATTATTTTCCATAACATAAGTTTTTAGTAGACAAAAAAGTAATTCCAAAATTCGCTTCGCTGCATCGTTGATTATAAATTTTTTATTAAAAATTTAACGAATAGCAGTCCGAAATGTATGATAATAAAAATGGTGGCGGCATTTTTTATCTGTCATCTTTCAGCGTTGCATTTTTTGTACTAATTTTTGCACTGGAAATTTTGAAAAGTATCGAATTTCGATATCAGCATTAATGTACTCAATGAGTACAAGTACTCATAATAAAAGAACCGAGTAAAAAAGTACCGGGTATCGGGATAAAAGTATTGAGTACATTATTTCAATTTTGAGTTATGCCACGTTTGTAGTAAGGGTGCGATATGTATCCGTATTAAATAAATGTGTACATATAGACATCAAATAACAAAACTATAATAAAAAGACGGTTTTGGCGGTTTTTTAAGAGCCCCCAAAGAAAAATGTGAGTTTTACCCTGAAATACTCTCGGGGTAAACTTTCAAAATAGGTGGTGTGGCATTCAAGTTTTTTTTGGAAAGAATCACAGCTAATATTTAACATTATAAGCGGCAGGGCTGCACCCATATAGGCGAACTAGGTGGCAGAACAGGGCAGCAGCGATTTGAGGACGGATTTAAAACGATTTGCTTTTAAAAAAAAAGTTTGATAGTGAAAAGTGTAAAACAAAAGATAAAAAATTAAAGCTAGAGTGGCATTTATTGAAATGTTGACAGGTGTTTATTTTTCGAGCAGAACAGAGCACAGGATTCACTCTAGTCGAAACACAAAGTTACACCTACTTACAGCTCCACATCTCTGGATAGGTATGTTAGCCTGGATCAAACCAAATGAATAATTTGTGGAGCATATTTTTGCTATAAATAAGCAAACAATAAGCCATACCGAAGTTGGACTCAATTTCGAAAACTTAAAATTTTTTTTGTCAAAGATAGCATTTGTAACACTTTCGCCGTTAAATTTCAAGTTTTAAATACAATTTTTAACATAACTTTTAAAATCAACTCACTTGTCCATGATTCATTTGCTTTTTCTACAACCCACCGGCGAAAGAAAAAAGTACGCCAATTTAGAGTTTGATTTTGTGACAAGCTTGAAGGTCAAGTTTTACTATTCTCTTTTGAAGTTGCCGCCCGCATCCCTTTTAACTACCCTTCTTTCCAACACTCAAAAATTCCGTCGTAATTCGCACGTATGAACACGGCCTCAATACTTTTTAAAAGCAAACGGTTAACTATTTTAGTAAAGTGGAAATACAATTTTTCACACATAAATTTTTATGTTTTTAAACTATTTTTCCTTTAATTTTAAATTTTACCCAAATCTACTGAAAATCGAGACTGACCAAACTAATTTTTTCAAATTTCGATCCAATCGGCCCAAACACGGCTACACTATTATTTAGCGTGATTGTGGCTGAGGGAGGAGAGTCCACTGCGTAACCGCACGAACAGCGCCTGCGGCGACAGAATGTAAAATATTTCGATTTAAAAACATTGAGACATTGTTTTTCACGTTTTTTTTTTTGGCACGTTTAGTCTTGTTTGGCCTCAAACCCGGAAAAATTAACTATCAACCCAGAGGCCCGTAGATAAAGAGGTGAAAAAAGTGAATAGGTAATCCTCCAGCTGTTGATACATCTACCCATCCACCTTTAAACGGTTTGTGGCTGCTGGGAGCTCGCCTTTGTTTGAAAGACAATACACGAACTCACTTTCACGTTCGAAAATAATTTAGGTACTTACTGATAATCTTTTCACGTCTATCAGAGTGCAAAATAATACTTTTTTCTTTATATTAAAATTAACTTCTCGCACAAATAATTAATTCGTCTGATTTCCACGAAAATTACACTTTGACAGATTCTAGTGGATAATAATGAATAATCTAACAGCCATTTAATTTACATTGCTGCCTTGAACAAACTATTGCGAATGGCACAAAAATTGATAGATAGCGACAAATTTTCATGTAGAAGTTTTTTATCTTAACTCTGCCCTTAGGCGATCTTGCCCGTTAGAAGGTTTAGGAAGGACGATCAAAGCTCATTCCATTTGTAGAAATATGAATAGCCAAATGCAAATATGATCATAATCCAAGTGAATTGTTAATATAACTTGGTATTTTCTCAATAAGATGGTCATAATTTAGTTAATACAAAATTCTAATTGGTGTTTGGATTGTTGACTAAGCTATCGGATAATTTTCGGAATGATTTGTACCAGAGCTTTATTTTGGCCGTACCTACCAATAAGCTGCCACTCATAACCAAACAGCTAAGCTTATTCAAAACTATTTCCATAATATTTTTCAATCTCGTTTCGTCATAACACTGTTTAACACTAGCAGGATCTCGTCCAATATTAATTGCAGTATTATAAAGAATGATTATTTATTCATAAAACAAACAAAAAATATATTTCAATAACATAATTGCTCTTAAAAAGATCGCAAACTTAGTTCTGGGCTCAAAACTAAATTAGAGAAGGAACATTGAAGAGAGAACGAAGAAGGTACTGGCTGCATACTATACCTATAATAGGACTTTTGGGAAAAGATAGGGACTGTCACCGTACGTTATTCATGGAATGTACAGCACAATCATTCGACACATCATCACCTATTGGTCTCTCGTCTGATAGAAGGCGTTGGGTAAGAAGAGCAACCAAGCTCACATGGGAAAAGTAAAGTGACTTGTCAGCCTGGGGATCTCAGGAGCTGTAAGCAGTGCACCTCAAGAAGGTCTAAACATTACATTCCACCTCTTACCACTACGCGTGTTTGTTCAAGGCTGTGCAGCAAAAGGAGCTGTCAGACTAAGAGAATCCAACGTGTAGAGATCGGCAACTATAGACACTCTACAATTTTGAGTGAGAAAAAGCTGAGGAGTCAAAATCGGGTCAAAGCCGACATAGATATGATCACGGATTATATGACTTCAAATTTAGATTTTATTACTAGAATTTCAACTATATATGCAACTCGGGAAAACTGGGAGTAGGTTTATACAAAAGGTAATGCTGGTATTACCATCTTCACTCCAAGCTGCTATTGACGCCCAAGGAGGAGCCACTAAATATTGAAAGTGGTATAAAATGTTTTTGCTCATGCCAAATAATTAGTCCTTAAAAAGTTAATTTTTTGTTATGCTTGTGAATTTATCCCTTTGTTTTTATTGAAGTGTTTTTTTTTATGAATAAAAAGTCGTGTTTATAAAACTGCGAACATAATTTTTATTTTAGATTATTAAATTTTACAGAAACTGAAAATCCGATTGCGGTGTATGTAGACTTTTGTTCTTCACTGTATACATATAAAAATAAAGTGGTGATATTATTTTCCATAGTCGTTATTATCCATAATGTTTATATAAGTTATTATTGGTTATAAGTGTTGAAAAAAAGATTAAGAGAATGTTTTTATATTTCGGGAGGAGGAAAATTTCTCTGCCTACATTCGCCACTGTTTAACGATTCATTCAGAATTCATGGACTTGTTTTGGATTTTGTAACAAATTTAACACGCACCCGCCGTTCATTTTACCGATCAAATCAGTTGTTTACATAAAGCAACAACTTTCAAGAATGTATTAGAATTTCCTTCATTTTATTTAATAGAAAAACAACTTTATTATTTATTCATGTGAATTATTAAAAATGTGAAACAATTTATATATGAAAAATGTATCAATTTGATACCAACAGCGGACGGAACATAACTATCACAACACTTTTACTTTAACAAAACGTAACAAAATTAAATTAAATATTTTTTCCGTTAATTTATAACTATGATATGGTTATTATGAGTGAGAACTATTTTTTTCCATTACCGATAATTTTTAGAAACATTTTTTTTATATTTTTGCATATCAATTTTAATTATTTCAATAAATATTTATCTTCTGAACTCATGTGAACTCGTATATATACACCTAAATATTTCCATCACAGTGTTTTCGAAGTCATCACTTAAGTTCATGTCAATTTCGTTATTTGAAGTTATATATAAACAGGTTAATGAACAAATGTAGTCATCACAGAAACAATGTATATAGAGACGGTCAAATCAGACGGCCGCTTCGGAATCCGCCACAATTCCTCATCAGTGATCTTGGTAATAGTTCTTAATCTTTGAATATCCTATATAAGCTACTAATATTTGAAATCATAACCCAGAATTACGGATTCGATTCCAAATATCTTCACTAAATAGAGATATTGAAAGAAACTACCAATTGAAATTTAAGATGGCGGATCCATATTGTTGGCCACTATAGTAGGCCCCCGGTACTCTAAAGGTTGAATAATTGAAAAACGCAAATTTTTTAGTAATAAATCTCGTTTAATTTTGCCATTTTGATACAGCACTTAACCTCTTCGCTGAAAAAGAACATATACCACCTTTATCAAAAAGTTCCCGGAATTTATTCAGAAAATTAAAAATACAAGTTTATTCATCGAAATCTATATTGTCCCCTTCAAAGTAATCCCCATCGACTGCAACACACTTATGCCAGCGCTTGATCTAATCCTCGAAATATTTTTTATATTCGGTTTTCGGTATGTCCATTAGTGCTTCCTGCGATTTTTCTAATACTTCCTCTCGGCTGCTGAAACGCGTTCCTCGTAATGGTTTTTTAACTCGATTGAACAGAAAGAAGTCACAGGGAGCCAAATCAGGTGAATTCGGTGTTTCTTTTTTCGTCAAAAAATTACAAATAATGATGGTACTGTGCGACGGTGCGTTATCATGGTGCAAAATCCACACATTTTCTGTCCACAATTCTGATCTCTTTCGGCGAATTACTTCGATGGCCTGCCACGGCGTTCATCATCTTCGATTGACTCACGACAACTTTTGAACCGCTCATGTCACTGGTAAACGACCGTTTTCTTTAGAGAATCGTTTTCGAAACACTTTTCCAACATTTTCAACTTTCGCGCACCGTTTTTTACGCAAAATTTAATACAATACAATTTAATAAAATTGTAAAAAGTCGCCAACACACACAGAGATAGATGTACTCTTGGCTACGTAACTTTTGCAAATGTCAAGCTATGATGCTAAGATTTAAAGGGAACATCAACAACAGATGTACCAACTTAACAACAATAAAAAAACAGAACTGAAATCGGAACGATGGGAGCGCAACACGGTGTTATTGCGGGAACTTTTTGATCAAGGTGGTATGTGTACTCACGTTTTTGCGTATTATTTAGTTCTAGTAAAACAAGGAAACTAAATAAGAATTATGTTGTTTCTTAATTTCATTAGAATTCAAAAAACTAAAATAAATTAAAAAAATGTATTCAAAAACTGATAAAAAATATGTGACCTTGTACACCGAAGAGGTTAAAGGAGTAGTACCGTATAGAAGCTCCGAAAATTGATTTTTTACGATTTTTTTATAAAATTTTTTTGTTTATTGTACAACTAATAAGATAATCAAAAATACTTCTATTTTTTTTTTTTTCTTTTGGTGTTAAATTTAGGGACTTCGTGAAAAAATCCATCAACGGCGGGCATGATTGTAGAATCGCTGTGTAATGAACTTCAACCAATAATTGGTGAAATGGCACACTCTGGATCAGCGGCGTACCAACGAAGCAAGGGGCCCTGATCCAAAATTTTCAAGGGGGCCCTCAACTGAACACATACTGAATTAATCATACAGAAATAAAGAAACTGAAAAAATATCTGAGAAAAATATAATGAACATAAATTTTATTCACGATTCTAGCGGTTTAAAACAAATCTAAATGTATAAAATTTTGTGATAATTAATCACTTTTTCAGAATTTACTCTTGCGAAATTTTGTTTTGGCAAAAGTGTCGATAATATTATCGATATCATTTTTTAAACTGTTTGCAATTTGATACTCGATAGCGAGAGAACTCAAATTACACTGTGTGACAGTGATCTGGCACTTTTATGGAGACCTAGCACAAATTGTAGGTCTAGTAATGGTAAAAAAAATGGTATGGAGGAAATTTTCCATACACCCCCAAAATCTTGTTTTATGGTCAAAAACCCGTTTTTGGGTAGATTCATGTAAACAATCGCTCATAACTTTGCTAATTTTTATCCGATTTACAATTTTTGTTCTTAGTTTGAAAGGGGACCATTCTTTCTGACCATTTATTGTTTATTTTTATGAATTGAAAACTGACGAGACTGCAGTTGAAAGTAGTTGCAATTTTTAGATATCTTAATCATTTTTTCGGCTTGGACGATGCTTTCACGATATTATCCGATCTTGGAGATTTTTTTGCGACAAAAACTTTGAAAGTAAATTTAATGTCGTGTCGAATGATCTTTTTTTGAATGAAATTGGGTGAAAATTGACGGAGTTGTGTGAATTTTAAGATTTTAGGAACATTTTATTATTTATAATCATTCAGTGCAGAGTGCTCTTTGATTAAAAAATGTTTGCCTCTTTCATTTCAACGACTAGCAGTAATCAGCAAGCATGTTGATGGAGCTCTTGTCTTGGAAACGTTTTTCAATGATTCCTATTTTCTGGTGGAGTCATTCACCTTGTCGCGGTGTTCTTACTGAACCTTTACTAACAAAAGAAGATTGTTTTCCGACCTGCTTCATTATTCAAAGTTTCAGTGCTCAGTTTAAAATTGTGATATGCTATTATTTACCAGAAAATGTAATTTCATCGCTACATATACAATGGGTCCAAGATATAGAATTTTAAAAATTTCGCATATATGAGAGGTGGGCGTGGTAATAATCCAATCTATCCCATTTTTGCAATTTTATATGGCAATAATAATGTTTATAAGTACACCAAATTTCATGATATCTATAATATGTACCAATTTATACCCTTTTCGCGGTTTTATTTGTATGGGAGGTAGGCGTGGTAATAGTCCGATCGTTATAATTTTTCACACAGTGATTGTTAATGACCTCATAAGCCAACAAACCAAATTTCAGAATTTTGGACGGCTAAAAACGGATTTGGCTCCATTTCATTCGATACGGCATTAAATTTACTTTGAAAGCGTTTTGTAGCAAAAAATCTCCAAGATCGGATAATATCGTAAAAACATCGTCCAAGCCGAAAAAATGATTAAGAAATCGAAAAATCGCAACTACTTTCAACTGCAGTCTCGTCAGTTTTCAATTCATGAAAATACACAATACATGGTCGGAAAGAACTATTTTTCCCCTTTCAAACTAAAAAATTGTAAATCGGATAAAAATTAGCAAAGTTTTGAGCGATTTTTTACATGAACCTATCCATGAAGAATATAACTAGCAACCCTTCAAACACAAGGTTGTAAAAAACTGGAAAATTTTAAGATCAATTACATTTTGTTAGACATTTTGGATTTTGTTTTCATAACAGCTGCTGTTGTCATATTTATTAAGTGAAAAAATAAAATAATGGAGTCGGAGAGTAACTCATTGCCATTCCTCCGATTATTCATAATTGTTATATAAATTCTTGGTGTCCAAATCCAATTGAAAGGCAATATTTTTATTTACACAAAACACACACAAAAATTCTCCTTCTTCTCCAAACTTATAATCTGTCAAAAAACGAATGTGAAATTCCTTTTTTGTCGTGTGTCCACCTAAATTTTAAATACAGAATTTCAACAAAATGCACTCTCGTGTGCGCACTATAAGTAACAAAAATATTTGATTATTTTTTTTATTAGGAATTTTCGGGGGACCCTATGCCAACGGGACCCCGGATAACCTAACCCCCAAACCGGCTATTGTTACGCCACTGCTCTGGATCAATGAAATCCGACTTTAACTGAATTTCATGACAGTTTTTGAGCTTCTAAAATACGACATTTTTAAAATATAGAATTGAGCGAGGTCCATTGCACAGTGTATCATGTCTTGTCTGGATGAAATTCCAAATCAATCGTCTCAATAGTTTATTTTTTATTGTGCCCAGCTATGCTAATTGACAAAAATGTAAATGAACGAACATCAATTTTGATCATCATCAATTTTCAAATTTGAAGAACATCAGAAAAGTACCTTACCGCTATACTATTAGAAGCATGTACAACCTAAACTATTACTGGTATTTTCGTAAATAATTAGAAAATACATTCTTGAGATGTGAAACATTTGAAATTAGTAAGAAAAAATTATATTTTTCGAAATTTCCAGACGATACTACTCCCTTAACCCACACACTAGGATAGAAACGCTATTTTGATTGATTTTAATATTTAAGAAACTTATTCTAAGTTTCTAAGTATGGAATTATTAATGAATAAACGTGCAAAAAAAAAGTTGCGAATCCAATTCAGGACAGGATTTCAATTCAGGGAATATACTCTTTCGGCATCCATTCATGTGCGGAAAAAATTTGTCTCACTTTATTGCAATCGGTCCATATGAATTTTCCAACAGATGGCTTCGAAATACTTAAAAAAAAAAAGCAATAGAATCCTTTTTTGTAGAGAATACCAAATATGAGTGGCATGCGAACAAAATCGAAGCAATTTTATCTGGATATGTCTCTCCATGAATATGATATTTTTGGTTTAACAGAAACTTGGCTACATTGCAATATTTCAAGCTCTGAATATTTCGACGATTTTTATCAAGTATATCGTTTCGATCGATGTGCATTAGCAACTGGCAAAGCTAGAGGTGGCGGAATATTAATTGCAGTCAGGGCTGATCTGCGTAGTAAATTAATACCCCTGCCAATTGCTGACAATGATATTGAACAAATCTGTATTCAAATTGATTTTTTGGGTAACAAGTATTTATTTATTATAATCTCGTATATACCGCCTAGTGCTAATTTTGATCTTTACGATAGGCATCTTTGAAATATTAGTTTTGTATCGGATCACCTAAATAGTAATCAACAATTAAATGTTTTAGGGGATTTCAATTTAGGAAGTATATCATGGAAGTTTCAAGATAATTGTTTATTGCCATCTATACATTTAATAGTGTAACTACAATTTTATTCCAGAAGATCCAGAAGTGCTACGATATCATGTTATATATCAATTTAAAGAGCTTGACGAGTAGATTTGAGATTTAAAATCGGTTAAGCCAATTTCAAAATATTAGCGTCGGAAGTTTTTTAAAATTCGCTCATTGAACAAAGCATTGCACTCATCGTTGCAAAAATCATTGCTTAAGCGGGAGTAAATAACAAATGAGAGAGAGAGAAGACATGAGTAACGGCATTTCTCAGAAATATCTAACGAATTATCAGCATACACAAATAACAAAACAAATACCAACGAGTAGTTTGGCTTTCTTTTGATATTCGTTTTCTCATAAAGAGAATTCTTGAGCAAAAAATAATAGTCCCAGTGACTGGGGCCTTACCCAACATTAAAACTGACATTGAATCACTAGTTACAGGTTATTTTTTATCTAACGATTTTCTTCAAATAAACTCAATTAAAAATAGTTTAGATAGGATTTTGGATCTAATTTTTATTTGAAAGGATTTAAAAGCAACTTGCGATCTAAATTTGTCTCCGATTTCCAAAAACAATCTTCATCATAAGGCTTTACATATAAATTTTGAATTCTAAAATTTTGATAAGATTAATAATCCATCAAGCGATGCATTAGACTATACAAAAGCGAACTTTGCGAACTTTCTGTTGATTGGACTCCTCTAGGCCTGCTTGATGATCCTTCTGCTATTTTCAATTGCATTTGCGATAAATTTTCTTTCGTTAGTAACTTTGTGCCGATAAAAAAATATCATATGCGAAATAAATCTCCTTGGTTTAATTCAAAGTTATCTAATTTAATCTGAAAAAATATAAAAAATCAAATAACATTGTTGATTGTCGGAACTTTGAACGTTTACGCTGCGAATTCACTACTCTACATATATAACTTTTCTTATAACAAATACATCGCTAAAATAGAATCTGAGTTACAGTCTAACCCGTCTGGTTTTTAGCGTTATGTTAACTCTAAACGCAATTCAAATGGCTTTCCTGTTAGTATGAAATTTGAGAATGATATCTCTGAGAATACTCTTGAAAGTTGTAATTTATTTGCTAAGTTTTTCCAAAAAGTTTACAAAGAGTATAACAGCTCAGGCGAAACATTGTGCGAACGATCTTTACGAGATGCTGTTATTAATTTTGTAATCTGTGATGAAGATATTGTAGCCGCAATTTCCGTCTTGAAACTAAGCTACAGTTATCAATCTGGTGATTTTCCACCTGTTCTTTTTATTCGTTGTCTTAACAATGTCTTACAACCCTTAAAAATTCTCTTTAATTCTTGCTTACTAGCGGGTAAGTTCTTAGACTGTTGGAAACAGTGTTATATAACACCAATATTCAAATCTGGTGACAAAACTGACATAAATAATTATAAAACAATAACAATAAAACAAGGTGTTGTTGCAAAAATATTCGTCCATGTCATTAGCAAAAAACTTTATTGTCATGTAAATACTGCTTTAAGTGTGTGTAAACACGGGTTCCTACCAGGGAAATCCACTTGCACCAATTTGGCACTTATTTCGAACACCATTGTTAAGGCAATAGAAAATCACAAGCAATTGGATGTTATATATACTGACTTTTCCAAAGCATTTGGTAAGGTTGAGCATCACATCCTTTTGTAAAAATTAGAAAAATTTGGAATATCTGGTGTACTTTTAAACTTTCTTAAAAGCTTCCTCTCTAATTGAAAGTTGGTCGTAAAAATAGGGTCAGTTATATCTGAAATAGTAGTCAATGCCTTTTCGGGTATACCGCAAGGTACCCATAGCGGTCCACTACTATTTCTACTTTTTATTAATGACTTGTCTAGCAGTATATCTGTGTCTAATTGCTTGATGTTTGCTGATGACGTAAACATATTTTTTGAAATAACCACTTTAACTGATTGCTCAAAGCTACAGCAGGGTTTACTTGACTTCCTCGACTGGTGCTCTTCTAATAATTTATGTTTAAATGTTGATAAATGCTGTATAGTTTCCTATACTAGAAATAAACAAGAAATTAAAGACTTAGGGATCATATTTAATTCTAAATTAAGTTTTTCAAATCACTTTCATTATATTATATCAAAAGCTTACTCTATGTTTGGGTTTATCAAAAGAAATTCTCATGATTTTAGAGACCCACTAACCATTAAAGTACTATATACGGAGTCACTTAGAATATTGTTCCATCATCTGGGATACTTTTTATAATGTCGACTCATTTCGCATTGAAAAAGTTCAAAGATTGTGCACTAAATACGCCCTTCGTAAAATGCATTGGCCGGACGGTCTTCCACCTTATATTGTCAGACGTAAGCTGCTCGGCTTGCAGTCACTGCACGATAGAAGAATATATTTTTCGCTCATGTTTGTCTACAAAGTTTTATCAGGTCTTATTGTCCATTCTGAGTTGTCTAACCTATTAAATATTTATGTCCCCAACAGAAGCTTAAGGTTTAACCGCATGTTTGAGGAGTCCACTCACAAAACCAACTATGCCTTAAATGAACCAATTACAAGATGTATTCGTATATGTAATCGTTATACTGTTAATGAATCGCACTTTCGATTTAATTTATTTATTTTATTTAGTTAATTTTATTATGCTGTTAGTATGTTAGTATGTAAGTTATTTTTATACCAAAATTGTCATTAATCTGTAAGATCTTTGTATCCGTAGACGTTAACAAAATAAAGAATGTTACTGTCCTACCGCTAGAATAGGACAATCAAAGAAAATGTAGCTTTCGGGACATTTATCCGAGAATAACTCACAGCGCTTGTTACCGATAGTGACTTTTATGTCCCTTTTAAAAAATTCAATATATTAGGAATTAATGCTTACGGAAAGAAATCTTAAAATGTCTAGACTATTTTGGACTGACGTAATTTTATAATTAAATTTTGATGGCATTTTTAAATTAAAAAGATTTAGAAGAGCTTCTTTTAGGAATTTAAGACTATTTTTTCAGAATAAAAGTTATCGGCATTGGAAAAAATATTTCTCACTCATAATAATTATGACCTAACTTAAAAAACATATCTTGTAAATCCAAAGATGGCGGTAATTCTAATTCGTATTATTTACCAAGCAACATAAAGACAATAATCTTAAAATAAAAGTTATCAGTAATACATAAAATTGTTTTTGCGGTTTTATAAAAATTTTTAATTTTGAGAAATTTTCTCTTCATACAAATTTTAATAATAGTTATTTTTTGTTAGCACAATAATTTTAAAATGTATCATTGATTTCTGGAGCTAAGTTAATGGGATGGCAAATGGCCAGCCTATTTGTGTCATGATGAATTTGGAGCGAAAGTTTACAATCTCAAAATAAATCGATTGTGATCAGGATGGTAATACCGGATTTTTAGTTTGAAATGAGCTAGAGAATGGAAGTTTACCCCTCCAGTTTTTTGGATTATAACACCTTAACTTAAAAATTTTATATATTTTAGTTTTTGTTTTTAAATTTTAGCGCACACAGTTGCATTTGTACTGAAATTATTATACTTCTGCTATTTTAAACTTATTTTTCGTGAGGTTTAGATATTTTTAAAGAAATACGTAGATTTTATTTTTTCGTTAATTATTATTTCATATTTTTTTCACCTTTGAATATTTATTACTGAAATTTCGCTCTTATATTTTAAATTGATCAACTTGTTATTTATATATTTAGGTATTTTCATATATAAATATATTCATTTTTATGTTTTTTACTTTCATATGAATTAAGCAATTAATACTTTGAGGTACATTTTTGAACGAAAAATGACTTATGTTTGTTTTATATATTTGCTTTTTAATTGTTATGAATTGGCTTAATTTAAGAAAATATTTTTCAAATTCGAATTTTGTAATTGGATTTTTATTCAGAATTATTTCCTTTTCACAATCCAATTATTTTTTCTTAATTCTTACAGATTCGTTTCTAGTTTTTTCACCATGATTGGTTACTAATTTAAATAACAACTTTTAAATATTTTAATTAATTATTTTTGTTTACGATTAAAAACCTTTTCTTGTTCACTGATATATTTTTTCCTCAATTCTTTCTAAATAATTTATTTCATTTGCTCCCTTGTTATAGGTTTTTTTTAAGTTAATAGTTTTTTTAATTGTAATGAAATCAATCAAATATTTAAAAAAAAAATATATATTTTCCTGTTCACTACCCTTTAAAGAATTGTATTTAGTTTAAAGTTGTTTTAAATTTTTGTAATTGAAAAATTTTGTATTTTCACTACATTTTGTGTTTTTTATTTTTTTCACTATTTTGCAACATTTAATTTTTTTTTAAAATAATATTTTGCATTTGTTTGTTTGTTTGTAATCGCGTGAAGTAGTTTCACTTTCTCACCTCCAGCATCATTAGTAGCCGCGTCATCATAGCATCCACTAAATGTTTGACAAACTCCCTGAATGACTGTCGACTTATCGACGTATTGTTGAAGTTGTCAATATCGTCGTTGGAATGTGTTCAATGTAACTATTACGTCTTTATAAAACATAAAAATTATGATGATAACGTTTGAGTTGCGAAATCGTGTTTGCTGAAGTAAGTAATCTGGTCGTCGTCAACATTTAACAAAGAAGAAGAAAACACGCGCGCATGCTAACAATCAAACGAGCTAACGAACGAGAGGCAACGGAGACATTTGCAAAAATAGCAACACACACTACCATCACCAGTAAAAACTTGCATTGCACTGAACAAAAGTTACCATTTCGTTGAAATTGTGTTGTGTGATGTGATAGATGCTGCTGCTGCTGCGAGCAGTGATAGATGCTGCTGCTGCAACAACATTTATCGTTATTATCATCATATTCTCTTCATTTTACCCCTCTAATGCACACTGGCAGTGGCATATTGAGAGAATACTATATAAAACGGTTTCTCTCTCTCTCTTTAATGTTTGCGTTCGGTGCACACATGTGCTTCGAAAACTATAAAACAATAACAGAAGAAATTTATAAATGAAATAACAGCAAATCTTCTATTGCTTTTTCTCAATCTTAAGTTTGATTTTCTGTTGTTGTATTAAATATTCATGTAGTAGGCGTGGTGCGTTGTTCGTTCAAGCATCTCAATTTTAGTTCATCATTTATGCATCTGTCTTTACTGCGCGTGCTATATGTACGTACATATGTACATCCCAGTTGAACTTAGGATCATCGTTGAAATAATCATCGAGTAGTCCAAAACAAGCAATAGATTACTCCCTATTGCTTCAGAGCTTTTGCATTTTGTACTCGTTTTTAACATTGCGTGTCCTAGGCACGCTTGCCAACTTTTCAATCTTTAAAAACGAGACAGGACTTGAAGTGAAAATTACCGACCGGGGGGAAACTGTTTCGCTGAGTCAGTCTCTAAAATGCCGCTGAATTCCGGGCAAGACAATCTATAACACTGGAATAGAGATATAATACGAATGCGAAAATTCCACTTATTTTTTTTTTCTTATGGGAATACAGTGTTACTTACGGGCAAATATCTCGTCTATATATCATTGGTAATATAATTTAATCAAGTTTTTTTCAATAAATGGCTGAGGTATAGGTGCTGAAAGTTAAATTTTTGGGTAACTTTCACACAAGAAAACATACTTTATTACATGTTATATTTTAAGTTTGTAATTTTGAATCCAGTTTAATGCTAATAAAAAATGTTTTTACACACGAAAAAAATACTAAAAGGAAAATAAAAAGTCTTATTGCAAATAAAAGATGAGTTCGGGGCATTGCCATGCAGTCAGTAGGGCATTACTATATAACTGAATAAATGTGATACTTGCCTCTGCTATAAAAGGAAAAATATTTATACTTAAATTTCTTACAAAATGTTTATTTTTTAATAAAGTTGTCAAAAAAAAACTGGACATTTTGTTGCTTTCCGTTGCGTATAACAACGGTACAGGGACAAAGCTTTCAAAAACGGGACAGTCCTGGCGAGAACGGGACGGTTGGCAACCTTGGTCCTAGGACATGGAGCATTCGTTTTAACATCCAAAAGGAGTAATAAAGGAGGGCACGGCTCTTTCATTAGGAGTAGCTTCTCCAATGACGATTTGACGGGTTTTGTTAAGAAATTACTATTTTTTAAATAAAAAAACAACAGCATAAAAACTTTTTGCTTTAAAATCTCTGCGTGTGATCCAATAAAATCTTTTATGTGAGTTGCATTATTCGGCACTTTTTTATAACGAACCAAATAATTGTTCGTGGCATTTATAGTTACATTTCCAATAGTCCAAAAAGAAATTACCAATTCAAAAAAAGTTTCGCAACTGTTAGAATACAAACCAAAAAAATACTACATCCGTCGCAAACCAAATGGTTTTCTTTGAAAGCAGTGGTAAAACGTATATTAGAATTGTATGATCCACTCAATTTTTTTTTCATTTGCTGTCAATGCTGATAAAACTAGTTAGTGCCAAAATAATTCTTGAAAACTTAAATATCATTAATGAGTTATTTCTTTCTTTTTTGAAATATGTACTTCAAATTATAAATAACGTTAAAAATATGTTTTGAAGTGAAAAAATATAAACTCAGTAAATGTTTGCGAATATGAAAAGACTCTTTATGACCATTTTGGATAATTTTATTAAACCAGAGTACTTAACTATTGATATATATCTTGATATATTGAGCTGTGTAATCAAATAAAAAATCGATTTTATTTTAATAATGCTGGACTAAAAGAATTAAGTTTTCTCGCGCCAGAAAAACTTATTTCAAAAGAAATCAATTCATTACAAAATTAAATGCCACAATTAAAAAAATTTAGAGGAACAAAATTACTTTTAGCAATTAGATGTAGATTTTGAAACAATTTTTGATAATATGAATTAAATTATAGCTGAAGATTTTGGAAAGCAATTTCCGACATAAAAATCTCAACATTGTCAAATTTTGTTTTAAGGATGTAGTCTGGTGCTCCGGCCTAATTTTCAAGTTTTTTTCGGGCATTTTTTATTATAAAAAAACAAAATAAAATCATTTAAATTTTTTTATATGTTATTATTGACATCTTTAACTGTACAAACGATATTTTTTTTAGTGGTTTTTACGCCAAAAGTGGACACCTAAAAAAAAGGTGTGTGGCTAGCTCGGGTGATTGCGACGTCAAATGTCAACTGAGATAGTAGATTTAAACGTTTTTATTAAAAAATAACAAAATGGTAGACTTCTAAAAATTTTTTTCAAAAATCGCGCTATTTTTGTTGAAAATAAGAAAAAATTATTAAAAATAAACAATTCTACTACTTGCGAGAGCCATTGGCATGTAAAATAACCTGTTAAAATTCATCTACCTCTAAATACTTCTACCATGGTTTGACCAACAGGCGCTCTCAGCTATGTGCTATAACTTTGTGCTATTTTGAATTTTGGTATGAAATTTATGTATGAATATACTTTTAATATATTGTACTTTCAAAATACATAATAAAAAAATCGATATTTTGAAACTCGAACACCAGACTACATCCTTAAAACTGATGTGTCTACCCAACTCGTCCTCAAATGTTGAAAGAATATTTTCAAAAGTCAGATTAAATAAAACTAAGTATAGAAATCGTTAGACAATGAGACTCTTAGGGATATTATTTGTAAAATTTCTTGCTACAGCCTTAGTGTAAAAAATGATATTATAAAAAAATTTCAATCCGTTTTATATTCATAATAATGTAAATTAATATGTAAAAATAATACTGATATTCTAACAAACTTCTATCTATATTATATTCTTAATATAAATGAATATGTAAACATATTTAAAGTGAACAAATTTGAGTTTTTCTCTCATGAAATTTTTTTTTTTTATGAAAATTACTATTTTTTTACAATTTTGACGTTTTTTTAAGTGAAGTTTTTGGCTATGCACTGACTACCTTGGTCTTCAGCCAAAATTCATATTTATGATATTTGATTTTCTGCAAAATTTAAATTATATTTGAGCACGGAAAGAAAAAGAGAAATTAATTGTTATATTTAGTCATTATGTTGTTCCATGGGTTAACACAATCATTATTGTTATTGTTTATTTTTTAGGTCAGAGAAGAAATCTACTTTGTATTAAAGAAGCAATCATTGATTGCTCGTATGAGGAGTAATCGGAAACTACGCTACTGGGATATTAGGTAACCAAGATTGTGTATGTTGCTGGTTGGTACACATTGATGTTATTATTTTATGAATTATTACATACGTAGAAACCAGCGTTGGCCACCTACATATACGAAATTATCGATAGAGCTATTTTTCTATTGAAATGAGCCGTATATATGTATGCGTGAAATTCATCATGCTCTACTATAGTGAATATATGCAAACTAAGCATAATAACAAACATATAAAAAACAAAAATTGCGTCGTAGATTCAACAAAAATGGATCTTAATATATAAAAAATAAGAAGTGCCGTCTAGGGTTAATATGTATGTTTAAATACAGTAAAAATCCTCTTTTAAAAAATACACTTGTTCCGGAAAATACAGACCTCAAGGCATACTCCCTTCTTCCGGCATTCATTTTCTAGCACCTGAGGCCAACTGTTAGCAATCTCTTTTAGTAGTTTTGCTGGAAATCTGAGCAATTTATTTTAGTAGTTTTGCTGGAACTTGGTGGGGACCAGATGCTTTATGGTTTTTTGGACTACTAACTGCTGTCTTGAGCTCAATCTATGTGAAAGGTAGGTGCTAAATCTCTCTCTGTTTCTATTTCCAAATCGTTTTGTCTTATTGAATGTGTTGGAAAAAGGATCGTAACAATATTTTCCATTGTCTCCTTGCCCAGCTAATAGGTCTGATCTTAACTTTAAAGTTTCCGCATAGCGATCTTATAACCCAGTCTCCAGTGATTGTTGTCAATGTCCTGTCGGATCCGTCTTATCTTTTTTGTATTCCTCGGTTTCAGTAGCTGCTGTGCCCTTTCGATTTCTTCAGGTGAGCTTTAGCCTCGCATCGGAAGCATGTTTGTGTAAAACGAGATCGACACTCAACCAATTGACTACCTATTCATTTTTGGCATCGCAGCGTTACAAGTCTGTTTGATAACGCGCATAACTCGCGTTACCGCGGTCCTCCTCTAGTAAAGTTGACAACTCTAGGTATTTGCCAGTCGTTCTCTGTTATTAATCTGGTCACAATAATTATAATAATATTAATAATAACTTTGCATAATAATTCAATTCAGTTTTAATACACAATCCCAAATATTCATATCGTTGCGAAACTCCACCCTCGAATTCTTGCTTCTTCTTGTTATTTTGTTTTTTCTCGTTACACATGTATACACACATGCATATTTACGCTACGTTTCTTTCAACCAATTGTCTTGTCAATTATTCGAATGTATGTGTGTGAGCTTTTTGCTCATTCTACTATTGAGGTTTTGCTTTTGTTCGCCGTAGAGACAATACGAACGATGTGAGGTTTACGATATTGTATACGGCAATAATAGCAAAGAAAAAGACAACAATAAGGAAATAAACAACAATAGCTAACTTCTTTATTGCGCGTGCGCTCTCATTCGTTACTTATCTACTACGAGTAAAAATAATAACAAAACAAGAGAACGACAAATTACGACAGAAACATTAAAACACAACACCAACATTAAAGTAATAGTAATACAGCAATAGAAGCAGCGGCAGCAGCAGCAGCAGCAGTAACAAAAAACATTAATGAATAAAAATTAATGCAGTTGATGTTTAAAATTCTTTTTTCTCAAGCATTTAATAGCTTTTTAATTTTAATTACATGTAACAAATTGGATATACCGGGATTTTCTTACAGAATCATGTGCTAAAAACTGATCAGAAATAGAATTTTCAATTCGCAAAATCGGCGATTTAATCGTTGAAAAAAAAATTAATTATTTTTGAATAACCTTTGTTTCTATTTTGTACAAATAATTATGGTACGTTCCTTACACAAACCTCTTGTGCTAAATGTATCTACTTTATTGGTAAATAAAAAGAAAGATTGCATATAAAAAAAAAAAAAAAAAAATTCACGGAAAAATTGTTGAAAAGACCCTAACCTAAAGGAATTTGAGCCAAAGGTTAGCATGTTTTAATCACATGAGGGCTACTGAACATCTCATGTGACCAATATGATTGATCTACATTAGCCACAGACATGTTCCAATCAGTCAGATTAAAACCATTATGCGTTGTCTTAGGTCAACTCGCCATTACAAATTTTTTGTAATTAAAATTGAGAACTAGTTTCTCTTTTATGCTAGTGAATTAATGATTGCTCCAAGGAAAGCTCTGAATACCCTATGCTGGTGGTTAAGGATAGGGATGTGCACTTTAGCTACCCGCGGACGACTGCGCGGAAAAACAAGTGGAACAATGTAGCCAAAAAATTATAGCAATTGAAAAAAAAAAAAAGAAAATATATATCTATAGGGTATTTTTTTTTAACCTGAAACTTTCAAATATCTCGAGTACTAAGGACTTTAGAAAAAAAAATTACCATAATAAAAATTTAAGCCACCTCCTCCTCATCCTTATAGGTGAGACGAGAGGTAACTTTGAAATCTTAAGTATGAACCCCTATTTTTTATTGCAGATTCGGATTTTACGGCTAAAAATACGTAGGTTTTGTCTAAAACTTTTGTCGATTCAAGATAGATGGCACTGTAATCGATAAAATAATTTTTTTTTTATTTTCCAACTGCGAACCTATGCATACGATTCTGCAATAAGTTGGCAAAAAAAAAAATTATTTATCATCTGAACAATGTATTTCCGAGGTTTCAAATCAAAAATTAAACTCTAAAAGACCCTAAGAAGCTTTCAAGATAATGCGCTCGCGGAACACAACTTTTCTTTACCTAAAACTTTAAACGCTTTTCTTCTCAAAAAATAAATTTTTGCGCGCCATGCAATGTAACTCAAAAAGTAATCGACTGATTAACTTGAAATTTTCCATTTCTGTAAATATTCTTAAACTTATTGGGCTTCGAATGTATTTAGAATTACATTCAAATTTTTGTAATAAACAGGGCAGATAAAAATATGCACGAACAACTTTTTTATCTGCAGTTAGTATTGATTTTTAAATAATAATATTAATTATTTTGAGAAACAAATAAATTTACGAAATGGAAATTGGCAAAACAGTTCCTAAGGAGTTTGTTATCGTTTTTTTTATTCATATTATTTTATATTCTGTAAGTTTCTTCTATTTTTTGAAGCTGTATATAAACAGGTTAATGAACAAATGTAGTCATCACAACAACAATGTATAAAGAGACGGGCAAATCAGACGGCCGCTTCGGAATCCGCCACAATTCCTGTCAGTGATCTTAGTTAGAATTTTTGTTTGAAATATTTTCTTTGAAAAAAAAAAATTGTCATAAGCAACTTTCGGTTTTACGTTCTTGTCCAGTTCTTGTCTCTCTCTAAAAAATGTTTTCCTATTTGCTCGTATTTGGCACTTTTTCAAGTTTTAGTCTAAGGGCACTGAAGCTCTAAAAACTGAAACTCTAAACACAATTGCGACGGGTGACGAGTAATTAGCTTCTTGGGAATTAAAATTGAAAAAAAAAAATCGAGTGAACTGTTGGTTTTTTGCGGATAACATGATAAAAATCACCCTGAAATTGCTCAAATCGCTAAATTTATTTCAAATATTTTTTTTTCGATATATTTTAATTTTAAATTATATAAACTCTACTAATGATCATTCATTTGAAATGATTTCGAATTGAAAAAACGGAAAAATTTGGATTTTTGACAAAAAAATAATGACGAAAAATCATTTTATTTTATTTATTCATTTATTAAAAGAAAAATATATTACTGAATTAAGAGGAGCACTGGCTACCAGGGCTTTCGGTTACTAAATCATTTTAAAATTGCTCAAATCGATTAAGTTTTCAAATTTTTTTTTTAAATGTTTTTTCTTGACATGCACAGTGTCATTGAAACATTTGAAATCCTTTCCTGTAACATGGTTGCTCTTAACCAGATTTTTATACCTCCTGCAGAGCTGGCAGAACTATAACTGCTTGTATGTGTGTGCTTGTGTGAATTAGGACAGTAGCCTTTGCTAATTTCTTTTGTAAGAGTTTCCTGTTTTCAAAAAAACACGAAAAGCAAATGAAAATTACTTCTTCTTTTTACATAGATTTTTAAAATTTGATTTTAATGTATGCAAGTATATAGATAATTTTTAAAAATTGATAAATCCTAAATTAATCTTTCCTTTAGATGTCACTTTCCTCACTATATTATTTCTGGGGAGCAGCAGAGCCAGCTGGGGGGAAGGGTCCAGGCCCCTACCCTATTACGTCAATGGCCAAGCCCCAAAATGGAATGACCTGTCCATTTGCCAAACGAAAGAAGAATTTCACAATCGACTCGGCATTATAATAAAAGACATTCGTTTTTCCATTTTATTCCAAAAAATATAATATAATAAAATAAAATATAATCATAATATTGTTGATAACGATTTTAAATTAAATTTAAAAAATAGAAATGGAGAATTCTTATCCCCCAGTTTCACCTCTTCATCATTACCTCTTTTTTTTACTGTAATCGTAAATCTAACGCGTCGCACCACCTGGTTCTGGAGAAATTTCTTTCTAATTTTCTATTAATTTTCAAACCTTTTAAACTCAGTCCTAGGATAAAAATTTCAAACAAGTTTCGTCAGGTAATTAATGAATCTGGCGGATGTATTAAACGTTTTTGAAAAAATTACATATTTAACCAAATGCCTGCTGTTGAAACTTAAAAACGCAATTCTTACCATATAAATTGGAATTAAATGGGACTTACAAATAATACCACCTCCTTGGATCCACTAATGATTTTATTTTATTTTTTGTATGCAAACATCAGTTTCATAAAAATTAATAATAAATATTTTCTCCCCATGATAAACATGATGAAAGAAATGGATTTCCCTTTTCCCCATCTTGAAACCACCACTTAATATATATTCCCAGAAATACCCAATTTTCAAATGATTTTAACAAGTCTATGCACTTTGAAAGATCATAATACATTCGTTTTATTTCAAAAATGGTCTGGTCTCTTGGAAAAACGAGATTATTGGTTAGTTCAGCCAATTAATGTGTTGATGGTCGGAATTTCAAAAATAAATGCAGCGACAAAGCATTTGTGTGTTTGTGCTTCAGTTGGCATCCTTATATATGTGCAACCTTGTCGTTTATCGAGCTCTCGGGTATATAATTGTTTTCGGTTCTTTTGTAATACATACATATCTGCACAACGTACATACGTACAATTACTATTGATAATTACTGAACCAATCCACTAAAGAGTTGTTTGCCTTTGTGCTTGCCTGCTGCTTTTAAGAGCCCAATAACAATACCAACAATAATAGGAAGAACGAACGACGAATATCGTAATTATACTACACTCCACACATGCATGTAAGCTTCAGCCAATTGAATTTCTTTATGCTTGTGCATTAAAAAAAGTATTTGAGAGAGTGAGAGAGAAAGATAGGTAATGAGAATGAGCTAATCGGCGAAAACTAGAGAGACGATACGCGCGCATTTATATCTATTATTGAAAGAGATAAAATACTAACCTAAAGAGAAATCCACAAAAAATTGTATTTTACAAGAGCAAGAGCGAGCAAAGTACTTACATTTGCACGGTTGTATGGTTATGTATGTACGTATGTTTCATTGCAATTGTATCTATTGCTGTCTTTTTAAAAGTGTGTTTAATATACCGTTAAAATGCTCTGTTAGTTTAACAGTACAGTGTGGGCTTTTGTCCATATTATGGTATTTTTTAACCCCAAAAAGCTGAAAAGTATTTTCATATGAAAATTAGTTTTTTGGCCTAATTTATACTTAAAATTCGCATTCTGTATGCGACATAGGAATATATATGTATATATTAAGTTCAATTGGCAGATACACAGATAGTATATCTGTTAACTACCCAAGAAGTACAAAAAAAAAATTCTCTAACCTTTGAGAAATTTATAATTCTCAAGTTGATAATTTATAATTCTCCAATCGATATCAAATATTTTTCTCAACATTCGCTTTCAAGTTGAGATATATTTGATACATTTACATATTTTATTATGGCAGCACTGCTATTTGGATTTGCAAAAAAATGTATCTGGCAGTGATTGTGAATAACATGTTTTTCGACAAAAGTGAAGTGAAAAAAGGAAGAAAATGAAATGAAAATAATTTTTGCAAAAAACTTCAAAGTAAAAAATTAAAAAATGAAATAAGGCAGGAAGTGGAGTTATTGTCGCAGCGCTCAAAGCTGCCGAAACTTTCATGCTAGAGCTTTCCATTTCAACTGCCAACCAAAATTGTTTACTCTTAAGTAATATTAACTAGACTGAATTTGTTATTTTTTTTTAAAGTTTTAATTTTAATTGAAGAGTTAAAACAAAATACCATTTGTGATATGAAATTGTTAAAATTTTAATTTGCTTTTGAAGTTGAAAAGCGAAGAAATAAAAAAGTCATTTAAAATTTCCTTTTATTTTTTGTGTTTCAATTAAATAGAAATAAAAATTGCTTATGGCAATACTGTAAATTTCCTTCGAGACCAATTGGAGAATTACGTTAGAACTCAAGTTGAAAACTATAATTTTCTCAAGTTGATAACTATAATTATTGCCATACAAAAAAATGCCTTTTTGTTGAGAATGCTATAGTACACCAATGGAGATGCTATTGAAAATTAACGTTGGACTTTGAGAAAGGAATTTGATATCAACTTCACCTCAAGTTGATCTCAAACCTAAATGTTTGTTGGATACTATTATTAATTTTGTAATGTTTTGATGATTTAAAAAATTCTTTCAGTATTATAGTGGTGACACTCTACGTTTAAAAATAAGTTATATATTTTATTCATCAAGTGGGCGTGGCACTCAAATTAAATACTTGAAATGGCATAATTGAGGAACCATAGTAAAGAAGACAATGAAGGAAGGAGGTATATTAGTAGTAGTTATTGGGCAAAATTTGGTATTTTAGGAGAAGAGATTGGGGCATTCCCCATACAAACAAAATACTTAAAACGACGTTCGTAAGACAATGACAGTATCGTTTTATATTTGAAATATGTATATACCTATTGGATCACTTCAAAAACAATATAGAGTCAGAATTCGTGAAATCAATCATTGGAAATAATTTTTTCTCAGATTTTAATGTAAATTGGAAAACTAGTAAGTTTTAATAAGAACACGATTCCCAAATTTTTATTTACAACTTATTGACATAAACAATTTAAGAAAGTTTTTTTTTTCAATTTGACGTATTTCAGGATCTGCTCAATCAAATTTATGGAAATTTTTAGGACTAGTTCTTTTTTAGTGATAGTTTACGAAAATTTTTTCGCTAAATAACGGTAATTTGTTTATTTATAACAATTAGCAAGAAAACATGATTCTGGAGCATGAAAAATTCTGAAAAAAAAAATCATAATCATTTCTAAAACTGTTTTAAAAATATGTACAAATTTCAAAGTGTGTCCATTTTTCGTTTAGAAGCTATGATTTTTTTAAATCAGCACCGCACAACGTTTTTTCGCACTTGGAGCAACACATTTTCGACTATGCAAATTCCACTATTTGTTATTATAAATAAATCGATTATTGTCAAATATATGTAGACTCTCCGGATAGATCAGAGAAAAAATATTTCTGGATATAGGGTATATTTTCAACTTCCACTGAGATACAGGGTATTTAAGAAAATCCCTTAGAATATATATTTGTCATCAAATTATGTATCATATCTTCAATAATACTAAGCGTAGAGCAATTAAATTGTTATATAGAAAATTAACAGTCCTTTATTTTATTGTTACATTTGTAATTAATAACTTTTTTGGGTTGGAAGCGATTACTACTACAAAATCCAAAAATACGTTTTTTCATTGACTTTTTTTTAGAAAATTGAAGTGTTTGCAAAAAGTTGTGTTCTTTTTATACTCTGTAGTAAGATATATTGATTTCTTACACCAGATAAACAAATTTCTTAATAGCCCCTGAAGACCCCATTTTTCCGAACTCAGGTTCATATTGTGGGAGAACAAGAGGTGATGGAGAAAAACTACTATAAAACCGTTGGAAAATCTCGCGCATGAAATTTTTGTTGCACTGTGTTATCATAACAACTGAGATAATTATTGAAAAGACTAGCGAGGGAAGTGTATCGTGTTTTTCCCGAGTTTGTTGTAGCAGTAAAAATAGTACGCCTTCGTCGTTTCATTAAGAATGGTAAGAATAAAATAAATTTTTCAATTTTTGTGTTTTCTTACAGCTTGAAATTTTAAAAATGTCTGGTGAAAATTTCAAGAAAAAATTCGAAGAAATAACGACTGCTTGCCGCCACCAATTAGCCGGACCAGACAGAGTACAAGTCATTGCTTAACTTTAAAACGCCTTTTTCTCGAAACCATGTTTTCCAAATCGGTGACCAAAATATCTCGACAACCGCTGAACCGATTGACTTGAAATTTTTCGTGGTTGTTATATACATAATTATAATTTCTCGCAAAATAGTAACGAATTTTTGCAAAAAAAGTCGCTACGTTATACTATGTTCCCACTGAGCCGAATTTCAGCATATAAAAATATGTCAAACGAAAGCACGGAAATTAAGAAGTTTCAACGAAACCGCATTCGAAACCGAGCAAAAATCGAATGCAACCCTGTATATGTTCACTGAAAAATTTGGGAATCGTGTTTTCTCATGAAAAAATTTAATTTTCCAATTTACATTAAAATCTGAGAAAATATTATTTCCAGCGATTGATTTTACGAATTCTGACTCTATATAAAGTTGTGTGACTCTGAAGATAGGAACCTACTACATATTAATAATTTGGTAAAGTTTGTAAGTCTGTTTGAAGTATTATTTGCAACTACTGACCCAATTAAAAAAATTACTTCAGTATTGTAATGCTGACAGTCCTCGTTTGAACTATATTTGATTTCACTTCAACAAATGGACGTGGTACCTCCCATGCAAACAAAATACTTGAACGACGTAATTGGGAAACTATAGTGCGAAAGGCAACGACAGTTTTTGTGTGAAGGTGCTGTGTTGATAGTAGTAGAGGTGAGTTTAGCAGTGACTTTTTGGTCACCAGTGACTTGGTGACAGCGACTTTGAAGTGACCATTATTTTTAACAGCGACCAAAGTCACTGGTTAAGTAAGAAATGGGAGCCAAATCTGATATGACATACTAATTTTTATTAATATTATTATCTTTTAATGCAAAAACTAATAAAAACGAAACAAAAGGATAAATGAAAACACTGTGTGACAAAAAAAAAATTGCAGGCACTTTTATGGAGACCTAGCACAAATTGTAGGTAATGTAAATAATCGCTCATAACTTTGCAAATTTTTATCCGATTTACAATTTTTTAGTTTGACAGGGGAAAAATAGTTCTTTCCGACCATGTATTGTGTATTTTCATGAATTGAAAACAGACGAGACTGCAGTTGAAAGTAGTTGCGATTTTTCGATTTTTTAATCATTTTTTCGGCTTGGACGATGTTTTTACGATATTATCCGATCTTGGAGATTTTTTGCGACAAAACGCTTTCAAAGTAAATTCTATGCCGTATCGAATGAAAATGGATGAAAATTGACGGAGTTGTGTGAATTTTACGATTATATTATTTATAATCATTCAGTACAATGCACTATGGGGTCAAATCTGCTTTTAGCCGTCCAAAATTCTGAAATTTAATTAACAATCACTGTGTGAAAAATTATAACGATCGGACTATTACCACGCCTACCTCCCATACAAATAAAGGGTATAACTTGGTATATATTATAGATATGATCATGAAATTTGGTGTCCTTATAAACATTATTATTGCCATATATTATTGCAAAAATGGGATAGATTGGATTATTACCGGGCCCACCTCTCATATATGCAAAATTTATATTTTATATGCACTGTACTGGATGATTATAAATAATAAAATCTTAAAATTTACACAACTCCGTCAATTTTCACCCATTTCATTAAAAAAAAGATCATTCAACACGGTATTAAATTTACTTTGAGTGTGTTTTGCAGCGAAAAATCTCCAAGATCGGATAATATCGTAAAAACATCGTCCAAGCCGATTTCATGAAAATAAACAATACATGGTCAGAAAGGACTATTTTTCCCCTTTCAAACTAAGAATTGTAAATCGGATAAAAATTAGCAAAGTTATGAGCGATTGTTCACACCAACCTACCCAAAAACGGTTTTTTGAATATAACATACAGTAAATAAAAACAATTTTTGATATATTTCACTAATTCCATTGATATATGTATAATTCCTAAACCATTTTTCAAATATATATTAAAAGTGGGTTGGGAAGATAACGAAAAGTATGACATGGAAAGCGTTCCATGGAAAGTGTGTCCTGGAAATTTGTAAAATATTCCCCCCTCTTTCTCTTCCCCCAGATGTTATTACATCAAAAATTTATATCATATCAAATATACACGTAGTTACGTAAACGCAAATACTTTATAAAGGTGTTGATGATATGAAACTGAAATAGACACTAAGCTACGCAACGCGGTGAGACAATGTACCCACAAATGGATTACATCATTATTGCACAAAATGGACACTTACGTCGATATCTATCTAATATTGACGGCATCACAGATATCTTATTTTTTTTTATATTTCTTAAATAAATAAAATAAATTTAGTTATTTTATACAGTAAATATGACAATCTACGAATATTTTTACTATTTTTAAGAAAAATTAGCAACCAAAATTAAAATAGCAAGGCGCACGAAAACGTCAAGATCATTTGAAAATTGTGCATAGTTTTTTCAATTGCAGAAAAAACATTTTTTCTCATGGCATATTTTTAGGCTTAGTTTTTTTAATACTGCAAACAAATTATTTCTCGCGGTATATTTTTGTGGAAGTTAATTCATGCCACACAGCGTGGCGGTGGATCTCGTGGAATTTCTGAAATACCCCTAAAGATGTTATCACATAAAAAAAGATTTGGTGGGCCAAAATATTTCATTTATTCGTATTGAAAACACAAAATATACCCTTTCGCCTGGCTAAGACGCTCCAATACTTTGTTAACATATAAGACAGTATACTTTCGGGGTGCAATTCACCACTCTTCACCTAGCAGTACGAGAGTTTAACATAACAGCCACTACATTTACGTAGTGGCGGTATACTTTCAGGGTCCTATTTTTAATATTAAAAATTCACCTTTAATCTATTTATACTAGTAAAAAGACAGCATAATTTCGGGGTGCAAATTACCACCCTTCAACTGGCGGTACAAAAGTTTAACTTGGCAGTCACTATGTTTACATACGATGTAATAAAAAATATGCATGTACTTCCAACGTTTATCTGTTTACATATAATAATAATACAGAATAATTAAGCGGAAACTGCAGGTGACGTAAAGGAATTTAAGATTAAGTGGACTGCAGCTTCTAAAACTGCTGATGAAAGCACCATTAAGGCATGTAAATTTTGGTAAAATACCCCCAGTAAAGATATCACATCACAAAAATAGTGAAGTAGCAGAGTAAAACTGATCAAGGATTCGGAATCTGCGAATCATATTTAAAAAATGTAGGCCGAACACCAAGTAAAAAAATTAAAAAACTCTGCAAAAATTTAAGTGGTAAGTTATGCGTGTTGCAAAACCTTAAACAAAAATTTTAAAAATAGGTCCTGGAGATATTACGTGAAGAATAAACAATTTAAAATTAACCTATGAAGGTTTGAAATAAATTAGTTTTTATTTTGAAATTACTATATAAAAGCCCTTGAATTTAAGCAATTTTGAAAGATATTTATATATATGAAAATGTGTTAAGATTCAGTAGAATTTTCAGTCAGACAGCGTGATACGATAGACTTAGCGGAACTAAGGCATATTTGATTTTCAAATATACAATTTAGGAAATTGAAAATGAATCTTCAATGTCCATTTTTCGACTTTATCCTGCCGGTACTACTACTTAGTTCGGCTTAGCTTTATTAAAAAGATTTCTATATTTTGTATGTTGGACTAATATTTGCAAAGACAAAAATGTCCTAAATTTGCGAAAGTGAGCTTGAGCGATTTTACTTTTTAAAGACTCAAAAAAGACTCATGTTTTTCGATTTTGAGGGATTATATGTTTACTTATTTTTTCATAAGAGGGGTACCAGATATCTTTTCGAAATTACACAGAATGACTAAAATTGAACTTAATGAAAATAAGTCTGTTATACGTTATAGGTAGTGTCCGACCGAAACCGACTTTTTCGGCCGAAACCGAAACCGAATTTCGGCCATTTTTCTAACATTCGGCCAAAATCGAAACTTTTTAATATATATGTATATATCTGTGGTCACAAGGCATAACAGCATAAGTGTGTTTTTTGTATTTTACAGGAGAGCACTTCAAAGGTCCAAGTGCTAAGAGTAATCAGGTTGAGTTGTGCTATTTTTCCGCCCTAATATCTCGAAAACCACTGAACCGATAGTCATAAAATTCTGACACAATATGAAAACGGATATGAAGATTCAAATTATGATAATAACTCGAATTCGACAAAACTCGAGTTGTGTTGTTATTGCTTGTGACCACAGATATGTTAAAAACAAAATTCAAATCATTTTAATTTTTTTTTTTAATTAAAACTCAAAAAAAAAAAAAAAATCCATGTACATTCGGGCATACCAATTTTTTTTTTTTTTGAAAAGTACGTTGACAGAAAAATTCTATATTCGATTCTGATCAACTTTACCGAAGAAAGTATGGCAAAAAAATGGATCCTACCCCCCCCCGTAAAATTCGAAGAAGTTTCAGTACTACGTATTGTAGTTGTTTGAATAAAAATCGATAGTTACTTTTAATATTACTTTAACTTCTACGAATTTTACGGGGGGTAAGCTCCATTTTTTTGTCATAGGATATGGAACTCTTCTGTCGGTGCTCCGAAAAATATTCATCCATACAAATTGGTACGCCCTAATATACATATGTACTTATATATGTATATATAAAATAACAAAAATATTATTTCAACAATAAAGAAAATACATATTAAAGGCACTAAAAAAATACATTTTGTGGTATAGGTACAAATTAAATTCACATTTTTATTTTCATATTCAAAATTGAATAACTTTATGTTATATGCTAAAAATAAAAACAGTCCTTTGCGTACTGAAATGAAATTTACAGTAAAATTTATAAAGTTTCGGTTTCGGCCATATTTTTTGCCGAAACCGAAACTTAGCCGAAACCGTATTTTTGGCCGAAACCGTAACCGAAACCGGATATTCTGTCGGACACTAGTTATAGGTAACCTATAAATGTTGACAGAGTAAGAAAGAAATCAAGCTAAATGAAATCAAACTCATATAATTGCAAGTACATATTTTGTTATTTACAATAAATACTTGAAAGCATTTTTGCGGCTATGATAATTTTAAATATTTTTACATCGATACAGTACATCAAACACCCAAGCCCAAGCTACTAATCAGAAACCAATTTCCATATCCTTTCTTCCTTTCTACCTCTTTGTGCCAATTGCTTACCCTTGTTATGTTATGTTAGCTTTAAATATACTTTAAATATACTTGTTCATATAACAAACATACATACATATGTATATACATACATATGTATTCATGAATTTATCCAATGTGGTTTTGTTGCTGTTATTTTAGATTATTTTATTTATTTACCTTGTTAACGTTTGGTTATGGGATTCAAACAAAACTCTAACAACAACAATAATAGCATCAACAAAAAGATCAAAGGACAATTTCCTTATTATTTTAATTATTTATTTTTTCTTGTTTGTATTCATTCATTCATTCACTCAATCATTCCCTTTTTTTCCTATTTATTTTGATTTTGTTGTTGTTATTGTTGTTGTTTTGAAAAAGTTTGTCTTTGTCTATTGACATTGTTTATTTTAATTTGATATACATATACAATTTAATCCTATAAAGTATAAAAACTTTATTTTAAGGTTCGCTTTATTTACACAAGTTACATCAGCATAAAGTTCTCGATGTATATGAAAACTTTGACATATGTTCAAAATAAATCCATATACTACACACATACATACGTCCATACACACACACACACACACACAGCTGTGAGAATAATAATATAAGATAAATTTTAAACGAGTAGAAAGAGTACCAACTTCGCATTTAATGGACCATACTTTTTCAAAAACAATTCAAATTAGAAGAAAAACGACTACATTCTGCAGGTATAACTAAAGAAATTCGATATGAATAATTTGAAGAATAACGGTAAATAAATATACATATCATTAAAAATGTATACTATCGATTATCCCTACTGCGCAGTTGTAGCTCTGGACGTAAAAAAGCTTTCAATTCTGCGAGCTGGCACCAGATAATAAGTGCATTACAACGTTTTTAAGTAACGGAGTATCTGCTAAGAGTAATCGCAGATTACTTCCTATATAGCAACGATGACGACGTGATACAGTATGAGGCCATAGCAGGCGTACCACAGTGTTCCGTACTCCGTCCGACACTATGGAACGCAATGTACGATGGCATACTCAAACTAGATCTCCCCTAAGAGACCATTCTTGTCGGATATGCCGATTATATCGCTATGGTAATAGTTGTCAAACAAGTGGGCTTACTACAGGCTAAATACAACGATGCAATTGCGCGAGTAGGAAGATGATTGAATAGTTCCAAACTGGGGTTGGCAGCCCAAAAATCCAAGGAGGTGCTATTGAGCAAAAGGAAAGTGCGCGAAAAGCTGGTGACCATTTCATTACCTCGCAGCCGCATTTAAAATACCTAGGGGTAATTACCGACCCTAAGATGACCTTTAAGCAGCACTTAGAAGTCGCCATCATTAAATCTGTGGAACACCGGAGACTCTGAGATCTGAGAGGGCAAACATCAGCTGCTTTCAACGGTGACCAGTTCAATGATTCTGTATACCGCACGCGATGAAGACACACACGAAAGGTATTTGCTCAGAAAGGTGCCCATCGATCTACTCGCTACCGATATGGAACGCCTTTACAGCAAAAATGGAGTTAGATCTACGAGCACAATGAAGAAGGAAGAGAGGCAGCGTGCAATAATGGAATGGCAGCTAAGGTGGGAGAAGTCCGTTAAGCGTCGCAGCACCTTTAATCTAATTCCAAATGTTGCATTATGGATGAACCGCAAACAGGGAGAGATAGATTTCTACCTAAGCCAACTCTTTAACGGACATTGTTTTAAAACATATCGCTACAGATTTATACTAGAAGAGAACACGTTCTGTCCGAATTGCTTGAACTAACCTAAGGATTCAATGCACATCCTATTTCGCTGTCCACGTTTTAACAGGGACAAAGAGGAGCTCGGGAGAGAATTTGGTGAGCCCCCAACAGCAGCCAACCTGATACCACAAATGTGCGACTCTATAGAGAAATGGAATGCTGTATGCAATCTCGTGAACAATGTGATGACTACGCTTTGCGACGCTGGCTACAAAACATTACGAATACAGAAGACGACGAGAACAGAAGAACAGCAGCCAACAACCAACAACTGGTGACACAGCAGAATTACTCCCTAAAATTGAGGAGGACGACGCATTGTAGTACTTACACTAAATTCCACTAGCTTCGAGAATTCAAAAGAAACCACACTGGTAAAAAACTTTACAATGGGAATTCGCGTCAACCATGTAAAACTGGTAAACCGTGAAAATTTCCCTTATCGTGTATTTTACACGATTTCTGTACGAAAGCTTTTTACCTCTTATTATGTAAATTTATCAGGCAATTTGATGTGTAAAGCTTGCAATCAGCACCAGCAACCCTGCGTCAGTTTTAATAAATTCTCTTTGGCGTCTTCAGAATTTGCCAACTTTGTTTTTTTTTTCGCCGAAAAAAAGCAATTATATGTAAAAATTTTAGATGGCAACTATGATCACAGAGAATTAACACAAAGCCATTCATAGGTGCGTTTGTGTCAGATTGGGGATAAATTTACATGGTGGACATGAAATTAATATAATATAATTAATATATTTAATATAGGCAATCAGTTATGCTGTGCTTAGCACTAAATGCGCATTTAGAACATTTAGCTCTAAATGCTACTCTAAATGTACATTTAGCCATACAAAATGCTCAACATAAATGTAACTAAATGCTATTTCATTTCAGCATTTAGGCGAATACAACACTTTTTCGAACATATTTTATTGTCATCTCTGTTTTCAATACAAAGCACACCGAAGGGAAATTTCAACCTTATAAAGGCAACACTTTATTGTCTATGTAAACAGCAACATTATTAAATAGAAAAAATCAAACTTATTTATTATAAAATCAATTATTTACTTAAAAAAAAAAAAATAAAGAAAAATTAATTACTACAATATAATTTGAATACATTGTTTATTATATTAAATACAGTTTGCGGTGCTTTTAAAATGTAGTGGGTGACTGGTCGCCCCTGCTGCCTTCTTTAGGTTAATTGTATTCAATGTTTATTTATAGTTTGAAGTAGAATAAATGTTGGCGATATGTAATGTAATATGCCGTAATAATTAGCAAAAATTTTGAGCTAACTGTAAGATTTCTAAATTTTTAACAAATATTTCGTAAACAAGCTCCAATTTTGTTTTAAAAAAAGACACATCTTTTGTCTCATAACAACAAAAAACATATGTTTACAATTAAGCATAAATAAACATTTGCTAAATGCTAGCATGAACACTCTTCGAAAAATAAAAGTTCGAAAAATCTAAATTCGCATTTAGAGCTAAGCATGAACACAGCATAATGCCCATATTAAACATAGTAATTAACAAGTTACCACCTTGATCAAAAAGTTCCCGGAATAACCACCGTGTGGCGCTCTCATCGTTCCCATTTGAGTTCTGTTTTGATATTCCCTCTAAATCCTTGCGTCATAGCTTGACATTTGCAAAAGTTACGTAGCTAAGAGTACATCTATCTCTGTGTGTGTTGGCGATTTTTTACAATTTTATTAAATTATATTGTATTAAATTTTGCGTAAAAAACGGATTTAATGGTGCGCGAACGTTGGAAATGTTGGAAAAGTGTTTCGGCAACGATTCTCTAAAAAAACGGTCGTTTACCAGTGGCATGAGCGGTTCAAAAGTGGTCGTGAGTCAATCGAAGATGATGACCATCGACATCGAAAACCGACGAAAACGTTGATAAAGTAAAAGAAATTTTGGTCAATAACCGCAAATTAACCATCAGAGAGTATTGTTTGTGAGTTATGGGGCGTTTGCGTGAAGCAATTTGCCTAAAGAGAAAACTCAAGGATTTTGCACCATAATAACGCACCGTCGCGACAGTCGCACAGTGCCATCATTATTCGTAACTTTTTGACGAAAAATACCATTCAACTGCCACCGAATTTACCTGATTTGTGACTTCTTTCTGAAGGTGGTATGTGCAATTAAAAAAAAAAAAAAATCACGTGAAATTTTTCTACTAAAAATGTAGTAAACTTATTACTATCTATCTACTACTACTGTAAATATAGGAAATTTCCTACTATAAATACACCAGCTTTATTACTCTTTCAACGGAATTGCTAAAGGTTTAGTAGAACAGGCGAAATATCTGGGACTCATCTTAGAGAGGAAATCGAGCTGGAAAGCTAATACCCATTTTAGGGTCCTGAAGGTTAATGTTGCCCTTTTCTCATGTAAAAAAGCAGTAGGCAAAAGATGCGGTATGGAACCTCGAATCGTTCACTGGTTTTATACGGCAGCGATTAGACCAATTATATTTTATGGTATAATGGTTTGGTCGTCAAGATGTTGGGCAGGGTTAAATTTACTTTTTAAGAGAAACTATTTTAAATTCTACTACTTTCAAAGAATAACATCGTCGCCCGTATTGTATTGTAACTGCATGGTTGCTTTAAAGAGCAATACTTATTTTTGCAGCTCTATGCCAATTGTTAGAAGCATGGCAACGCTAAACGTTTATTTTTTATTCGTTGACATTTATTTCGCGGGAAAACTGGCTTGAATCTGAAGCAGCAATAAAAAACTGAAGTATTACTTTAATTTAAATTTAAAAATTGTAACTATAGTTGTGTTTTATTCGCCAGCTAGTCTAGCATGTGCGAATAAAACGACCAAGTTGTTAAATCTATTCTTCGTAATATTGTTATTCACAATGAAACTGCTCAGCAGCTAGAGGTGAAACATTGCGGTTAATCGTGGGCATTGTTTTTAGCTTTTACCCTTTACAAGAACATTTAACGATGATTTTAACTTATTTTCACCGGCAGCTATTTCGAATCTTTTCCTTTTTTTATTTTTTTTACAAATTGTCACGCTTCTTCTTTCATTTTTGGCAGTTCCCAATAGAATTTGATGTAGCTAAACTACTTGTTAAGTATACATAACAGCTATAATTATACGTGTTATCTCTGTCTCTTTGTTGTTGCTTTCCCATACAATTATCGCAGACTTAAATTTTCAATTCCGCTCTCGCTTTTTCCTTCGTCAGATTTATTTTTTGTATCTTTTAATGTTTTTTTATTCTCTTTAACCCTACCTTGTTTTTTGTTACGTAAACCTATTTGGGGCTCCTCTACACCCCACTAACCTCAAATCGGTATTTTGATAAACTTTAAAACATAATCTATTTTTTTTTTATATTAATAAATTAACTATTCATAACCATCAAAATTAACAAAAATTTAGGCAGTAACATTATAGTTAAAGTGAAAATATTTAAGAGCCTTGCACTGGTTCAAAAAAATGAAGTCCTTAAGGACGATGCAAATTTATTTTTGATTCCAAAAATAGACAAATAATGTAATATATATTTTCATAAAAAAGAAATATTTACAAAATATTATATACTAGCTGGGCTTCGCCCAGCTTAGTGTCCGGACCAGGCAAAGTAGGGGTAATGCAAAAATTACAACAACTAAAACTTTTGCAAGAGATATATTTATATGAGCGTTCCAGTCTCCGACCAAAATCGAATCATTGCACTAATCATTCATATCATTTACATGAGTAGTTCCACTTCCACGTGTTTAATGGTGTCAACATTCTTCTCAGTTATTGCTATCAACAAGCCTTCATCATCTTTCTTACTATCTCTAATAACTATCAACATACATCCTTTACAACTAAATTTTGATTGCTTGCCTTACTATGGTTCCCCATATCGCCTTAATTTGCTAAAGCCCTAAAACGCATTTTTGAAATTTTATAGGAGAAGCAAGAAACGTTTTTGTATTTGGAGTATTGTTTCGAAAATTTGTAATTTAAACCAAAGAAAAGATTGCAAGTTTTCAGTGTAAGTTTCTAAAATTTTCGGTACAGGTCACACTTTATCATAATCCATCGAAAACTCTATACTGAAAAATTGAAGTTAGGGCTTAAGTAAAATAAGGCAGAAGCATTTCCTTTGTGTGCCAAAAAACTTCCACATTCTGCCTTCACAACACAAACTGCCAATTTGTTCTTTGCAATGGTTTCTCAGGTATACAATTTCAAGCATTTCCTTTGCATGGGAGGTGTCACGCATATTTTATTTATTCCACTCATTTTTTTCTAGCATTTACCATTGGGAATCAAAGGTCTCTAACCAAAAATAATTTAGAAAATGTACCTTATAAAACCGAGGTGGAACAGTCACTAACTCAAGTGTACCCATTACTTTACTAAATTCCATTGACAAATATTATCTTTCCAAATCTTAGTACTGCACTACAAATAGTTTCTAAGATATACAATAATGAAAATTCAGGCTATATGGAAAGTCCCTCGCCGTCATTTTTCAATCCTAACCACATTTTTTTTTGTGGCGTGTTTTTTTTTCAACCAATGTGGGTAAACGGTTCTGAAAATATATATAAAAGCATTAGAGTTGAACGTAAAAGGCCACTCCTATCCATATTTTTTCATAGAATGCCATTGACAAATAACATTTTTTAAAGACGTGCCACAAATGAATACTGAGATATTCCATAGCTAAAACTCAGATTATATAGGAGATGCCATCCTTGTACTAAATCTCTGGTTGTGGAGATATACCTAAAAATTTTCTGAGTTATTGGTGGGCATATGTCCATGAAATCAAGTTACAGTTTTATATAATAGTATAAAAAAAATTAATTATTTGAATAAAAAAAGAATCGCTTGGCGGTTCACCTGTAGCGGGATTCGAACTCACGACACCAAAAAAACTCATAATTTCTTTGCACAGCCACAACTTTACCCTCCTTTTCAACTCACTAAGCCACAAACCTGTACAAAATACCGTCATCACTTTAGTAATATATAATAATGTCTCTTGTGTATTTGCATGTTTTATATTCACCTTTGTCGGTAATTGTTTTTTGTTGTATATTCATTTTTTTTCACCACACCGAAAAAAAAAATTATTTGGTCCCCCGCTTCAAGTGGGATTCGAACTCACTATTCCCCAACTCTTTCCCACATCCACTACTTAATTTTCCCTTCTAACCAACTCATCCACACACCACTATGAAATACTGTGATCAAATTAGTAATATGTAGTTACATTCATGCAAATGAAAAAGAATTTCAAACGCAAAGCTCATACGCATTCTTTTCTGCTTTGTGTTTGTGTAGTGGAAATCACAGGGAGCGAAATAAAAAAATCTTTGGCTTTGATTCTCAGAAAAACATAAATATTTAGAATAACAAATGTAAGGGGAACAAATTTTTAATATAAAAATGCATTTTACAGGTAAACTATTAACTTTAGATATATGCCACCACTGACTTTATTTTAGCAAACGATAAGATCTATAATCTTTCCATACATAATTTTTATGTACCTCTTATAGTTTAAGCACCATTTGGCATTAAGTAGCTAAATTTTATAAAAAAGCTGACTTTGGTCCAAATAATGGTCTATATTAAAGAAACTATTTGAAATTAACTTAAAATAAATATCGCCTTAGCTCGACAAATGTCCAAGGCAGTTACATACTAAATTTCATGACAATCCTTTGCGAAATATAGAAACCTATTAGGACTAAACATTTAACAGAGCTCTATTTTATAAATATATAGATATATTTTTAAAATTGTTTTTTTTTTTAGCCAAAAAATTTAAACTGATACAAACTTCCGTGCGGTGATCCGAGCAAATGTGCCTTTGCCAAGTAATGCATATAGTCTTAGTCTTTTTGTCTTTCATCTTTGGGCACAAAAACCCTTTTTTTACTTTTCCATACCTCAAAAATATTCTTTTTTTCACTCAAAAAAACTCACCCAAACACATACGGGGTGCCAGCACACTGATGAAGTTATTTTCACTTTGGAGATTGGAAATGTACTGAACTGCTGTGTACCATGAAGACAGAATAAAAAAAAAGTAATGACAACCACTGAAATATTTTTACAAGTTTATCCCATTAAGATAAAAATGATTTTAAACATTTTTTTTGGTTGGTCTCCGCAATATCACCTTGCAGATTTTTCAACCAATGGGCCAATCAATGACCTAATTTTGTACAAAAATGGTATATTTGGTATTAAATTTAATGTATTTATTTTGTGTGGGGCGTGGCATTCCACTTTTCCCAAAACGTCCATATCTTGCCCAATAACTACAACCAACATTTTCTCTAATACACAAACTGTATTTGCCTTTCTTACTATTATTCTCCAGTTGCATCGTTTCAAGCATTTTCTCCATTTTAAAAAGTTTCTTACACAGCGAAATTACAAAATTAAAATTTGCTTGTGAAAAAGCTTTTAGTCCGAATAAATTAATTGAAATTAGCCCCTATACCAATGAAGCCACGTTACAAAATAAAAAAAAGAAATAATATTTGGGACAACTAAGAAAACCAAACTTAAAGTTGAAACGCTTACGGCCATATTATTTACTTTTCTGAAAGCTAGCTATAAAACTAATTTTCATGAAAACTAAATAGTTTTTTGGAACATTTTTTAAAATTTTTTAAAAACTAGTTTTGAAAAAAATTGATATTATTCACTTTTTATACCAAAACTAATTTCAGCTTTCAAACTCATAGCTAGTTTTGTGGTCATAAGCTAGTTTTGACTGATTTTATGGTATGTAACATCATAAAAAAATGTTTATGAACTTTTTTTACTTGTTTAAAAACGCAAAAGTTTATTATCAATTGCTCTGAGTTTAAAAAGTTTTGATTTATTTCGGTGTTGTCAAAATTTTATGAATACTTCTTACAAAATATTTAAATAATATAAAATTTGTTTTTATTATTGACCAAAAAAATATAAGTGGTTCCTCCATCAAAACAAAGTTCAGACATTAAATTGTCGTCGTCGTCATCTGCCCGCTCCAAAGGTGAAAAGTGGAGCCAAATCGAAACAGAAACTTTGGCAACTCTTTGCGTTGAGCATGGACACAATGGCAATTTGTCCAAAGAAACCAACAAAGCGACGATAGCCAAAAAAGATAGTCAGTTGACTTCAATTCAGACATTGTTTAATGCGGTGAGTAAATACTTCTGTGTGCTTGTTTTCATTCATCGCGAACATCATCCATTGTCTGTTGGTGTTTTATAGTGTGTAATAATCAAACTTTGCCCTTGCATTGTAGGTTCATGCACCACGAGAAAAAAGGCATTGATTGCCCGATATAAAGTAATACTTATGTATTTGCGGAAAGACAACGCCATCCGACGACGCAACATTATTACAACTGGTGGTGGTCCATGCTCTTCAAACAATGAAAAAATACCATTTGAAATTACAGGGTCAATGCTTGAATTGGCTTAAGCTTTGGAGGTATCCATTACCGGTTTGGTTGGATTCGGTTCGGACACTGTTGCGATGGCAACTACCGGCCAACCCTCAAACGTTGATCAACATACTGATTCTAATTATTCTATAGCTGATTGCGTTAATGATCATTGGCCAATTTTAGTAAACGTTCCGAATGAAGAAGAAGTGCTGACACAAGCACAATTGCAAACGGCCATCTCAGAGGAACCACAACCCACCATTCGTGAAAAATTGCAATCGACTGTTGGATCAATAAGTGAGAAACCAATTGGCCCATCACCAATTATGGAAAATGTGCCATTAAATCAGTATCAGGAAAATTCTCAGTTTTTTCTGACATATCAACAAAAAGGAAAAAAATAACGTTAGCTTATAGATTATGATGAAAACAACGAACGACGCAAGGCTGCAAAGCATGCAGCGGAAATGCAATATGAGGCAAAGTTAATGGAGGCCAAGCTAAAAGAACTGAAGGAAAATGAATTGGAAAGGAAATTGGAGAGAACACCGCGCTGAATTGCGTGCCATGACGATACGTCATCAGGAAAGCCTTTTCGCCATGAAAACTGAAGTTTTGCTGGCGCAACGTGACGCTTTTAAGCGAGCTTCAGGCAGCCAACTTATTCTTTCTTCGATGGAACAAGACGGCATATTATGTTTCGACCAAGTTCTACAAACATCAGCAGCAAATGATCCAAAAGACTGATATATAAACTGTGAAATTGTTATGTTCTTGTTTTTTTTTGTTATTCATATTTTTGTTATTTTATTATTAAAGAATTAAAAATGGACTCTATTATCAATCTTTTCTTTAATTTATGCTCTGGTTTCGCTCTGCTTCAATCTGAAAATAATGAAGAACGTCGTCCCTCAATGATTGTCTTCCACGCGGCAATACGTCATCTTCAATTACTTCATTGGCATGGTTTTCTTCGATGGTATCTGCCATCTCATCATCTACAAATATCTCTCCTTCTTCAATACATATATTATGTAAAATAACAGCAGCAATTATAATTTTTTGGGCAGTAGGCAATGCCACGTTAAGTCCGTGCCGAAGTATCGGGAAGCGGCGTTTCAAAACGTCATATTGACGCTCAACTACATTTCGTGTGCGGATCAGAGCACCTTGATAACGGCGCTTGATTGGATCCGTCGCTAATCCTGGGTGATTTGTGGTGTACGGTGTGGCCAAATAAGTTGTATTAGCATAACCTGAATCGCCATCCATGATATATCGACCGAAATGGCCAGCGTCGAAAAGCATTTTTAAATTTGACGCCGAAAAAATGGTTTGGTCATGGCTCGCTCCAGGCCACCGTTCGACAATAACCAAAACCTTTAAATTGGCAGAAGACACAGTTTGAACATTTAAAGAAAAGTCTCATTTTCTGTTGCGGAAAGTTTCGGCCTAAGATTAGAATGTAAGTCTATATTAATCAATAATTACACATAAATAGTGGACACTATCTACCTGCAAACCAACTGGTGATAATATTTTTATGTGCGTGCAGTCTATTGCTCCAATAGTCCTAGGAAAACCAGCTATGGAATGAAATGCTGCTGCAGAAGATAGCAGCTCTAACGGTGTATGTGGCATGTGGATAAAATCGGTGAAATGCAGAAGCAATGCATCGCAAACTTTTCGCAAATTCACACTTACGGTTGCCTGAGACACATGCATTGCATCACCAGCATTTTCCTCGAAGCTGCCAGCGGCCAGAAAACAAGCAAAATCAGGACTCGCTGCTCAGCGCTGAGAATACGACTTCTGTTAGAACACCGTTTTTTTTTGTTGTTTTTTAATAGGAAAGCAAATACAATAGTAAACTTACTTTCCCGGCGCCGTTACCAGGTACGGTTCAACCAAATCAACCACACGACGAAAAGTTGTTTTTTTTCATTCGAAATCGTTGATAAAAAGCTATATCGTCCCAATCATGGACCACTGCGTGGGAGCGCAATGTATATGGACGACGGGGGTAAATATCTTCACTCTCTGCGTTGTCGTCGGAACTTACTTAATATTTTGATTAAAACTCGAGCAAAACTACTATGTCAAAAATAACGAAATGAGTCAAAACTAGTTTTCGAAGCTATAAAATTAACTTTTCCTGGCAAACAGATAAAAATCAAAAAATTATTATAATTTATGAGCAAAAAATAAAAATCAAGGGGTAATAATTATTTTTAATTTTTAGTGGGAATGCTCAGAAAACAAATTTCTTCTGATTTCAACAGAGTATGCAATCATTATCATTCTGGTGTCCTCGACATTGTTCTCCGATATTTGGACACGCAATTTTTTCATTTCAAAATTGAAAAATAATTATTATTTTCGGTCCCTGTATTTTAGCAACATGGTTTTTTTTTTAAACAAAGATATGAATAAATAATAAATAAAAATTATTTAGTATTAAATTATTTTAATTACAGGCAACACTGAAATATTCGTGTACTTTTTCGAGGCTGTTTACGCATCAAATTTGCCTCGCAATATGATGAGGTGAGTGTAAACTATTTTGTATAAAAATTTTGACAGTTCGTTTTCGAGGCTCGTAAATATACAAGGTTTACAACGTTTTCGTGGCATTTACACGTTGAAGGGAATGCCCTTAGTAATAGAAAAGAAAACATAGGAAATATTACTTATTTTAGTAACGGCAATTTGGAAATAGAAAACAGTTATTATTTTTTGAGTGATCGCACTGAAAACTGCATTTCTCGGACGAAAATACAAAATAAAGAAGACGTGGAAGACTGTTATTTAATGAAACATACGATAATGAAATAATTGGTAAACTTCGTTGGTAGGCCATAAACAATTCCATTTGTAATTCAGCTTTAAATGAATTGTTGCAAATACTAAGAAAATCTAACATGAAAGTTTCCAAAGACGATATAGTTCTGAGGAAAACCTTAAAAGATGTGGTGGTACAAGAAACGGATTCTGGTTCATATATCCATTATGGATTAAAAGATGCTATAACCGATTTCTTATATATTTCTCCTAATTTTAATTTACCAGCAATTAGGCTTGATTTTTATATTGACGGCTTGCCATTGTTTAAAAGTTCGAATAAACAAATGTGTAAATAATTCAGAAGTACTGCTTGTTGGTGTTTATAACGGTTACACGAAGTCAAAGAATTCTGAGCAGTTCTTTTCCAAATTTATTTCTGAATAGAAACCGCATGGTATTTCCTCCAAATATAGAAAGTGCTCTAATATTCAATGAAACTTTTAGGACGCGTGCTCAGCCCCAACATCACAATAAGTTAGCACCAATAGTTTTTAAAAGTCTTGAAGTAGACATGATACAACCATTTGGATTGGATTATATGCATTGTAGTATTTCTTCGACTCTTAGAAAAGAACCACACGTCTGCTCAATTCAATGTCTCAAGTTTGAGTACCTTTTTATTTATTCATTGGTTCTCTTAACAATATAATGCATATATACAGTTATACTTATATATAATAATACATTGAGTATACATATATATATATATGTATATGTATATATATATGTTTATTCAAATACACTACATGCATGTTATATGCTTAGGTCCGACAAGAACTTTATTTAATTTATAGCGAAAATTTCTCACTTCCTTGATGCAAAATAGAAACTCTTAAAAAATATTTATTAGACAGCCGCAAAGGCATTCCTTGTGATTTTATTAGGAAGCCTCGTTCATTGCGTGATCTCGATAAATGGAAAGCGACGGAATCCAGACAATTCCTCTTATACACAGGGCCATTTTAATTGAAAAATATTTTATCTCATAAAATATATACCCTTTTCCTAAAATTATCTCTGGCAATAAGAATATTGTTAGATAGCCAAGATTGCCGTGCAAACAATGCATGTGCTCAAAAATTACTTTCATCGTTCGTTAACCTTCATCCCCCCTAGTGTCAACGTGAATATCTTGGATATCTGTGATTATTTTTGGTTCAAATTTGACGACTTTAGTTTTTTTGTCTTTATTAGTGGTATTTCGTGGCAAGATACAGCACGTATTAATTTTGCTGAGCTGTCAACAGAGAAAAGCGTATGAGTCCCTTAGTGTCAATATGATACTATATGCCTACCTCAGAGCAAAAGCGTATTAAAACTATAAAAAAAAAAAATAATTTATGATAACAAAATTTACGTCGATTATTTTTACTATACTCATTGTTACTCTGGTTCTCGACCCTTGACTGAAATATTTGTTACACTTTTACTCTGAATAGACGAATATGCCAGTAATTGGCAACATCGTTTTGGCCAATGATTCGGCCGATATGGCAGATATTTCTGGGCGGATGTTGGTCTTAAGTTCGTGTAGGGTCCTTGGTTTGTTGATATAAACCTTTGACTTCAAGTAGCCGCAGAGGAAAAAGTCCAGCAGGGAAAAATCTGGCGAACGCGGGGCAAGTCAAAATCAACAGTTTTTGATATCAACCAACCGGGGAACAATGGCTTCAAAAAATCGATTGTGGCACGAACTAAGTGAGGTGGAGCGCCATTTTCAGGCACAATCGGCTTCAAAACATCAAAATAACTTCTCTACGGTAAAATTGAGAAATTATTTTGAATGTACAACTGAACAATTTCAGCGCGTTCTTTCTGAGTGTACTGTTCCATGGTATATGGTATGTCATTACTAGATCTGACAGCGCTGTCAAAAGGTACAGCGTTGCCAGATGCTTCGACTTTAAATGACCTACCCTGTAGTAGCGAGCAGAGTGATTCCGAATATGGGCAAACAGCAGGAATTGCATACAGAAGCTTTTCGAGATGAAAATGTATGGATATGGTTGACAAAAAGACAAAAAAAAAGAAAATATTTCAGAGATCCGCCACCGCCAGCAACAGAAAAAATTAACAATTCATTTATTTTACGCTCTGCTACAGATAAAAAATATCAAGTGCAATAGACAGTAAAATCCAATAACTTTTTTAGGAAAATTGCAACTACAAAAAAATTTTGCAATAGAGATGGCCTTATGAGCGTGCCAAATCCCGATCTGAACTTAATTATTGCACTTATCAATCATATCATTTACATGAGTAGTTCCAATCCCAGGCTCCTAAGGCTACATATTAGAAGTATTTGTACATAAAAAATTTTTCTACACACATACTCGTATTCTGAATATGACCCAAATTAGACCATAAAAATACATTTTCGGAATATCTCGACTCCAGCGCCACTTACCGGATCCATTTTAAATAAATATTTTTGTTTTTATGTGGCTAAAATATATTCTGAGTTAAATCGGATCATAAATACAATTTATCGAAATATCTTGATGGCACCGCCACCGGTCCAGAATAGATATAAGCCAACCTTAACAATAACCAAATATATGATGTGAATGTGGCTATAATAGTTAAATTTTCTTGTTCTAGCGCACATATCTAATTATTTCAATAGTTTTTTAAACCAAATTCCATACGGTGTCATATTGACACTACAGGGACTCTTTAGGTTGTGGAAATGAGGAACGGATTAAGGTTAAAGATGTTCCTGAACTATATTACTTATATTTTATGTCGTTCAATTGTTTATTACATATCAATGAGGATGCTTAAATATATGGAACGTTATATGAAAATCACTTGCAAATATTAAAAAACAAAAAAACATCACAAAAGGTAATTATGCTGCCATCCAGCTATATAATAGACAAGTACAACTGAGCTCTATTCAAGACAGTAACTGTGAACAGAAGTCAGTTAGTTATACATTAAAAGAAGTATCTCGGGATACACTTAGATGCAAAACTGAGCTGGAAACAACACATACAACAAAAAACTAACCAAATTAAACACAAAATGAGAGAACTGCAGTGGTTGCTAGGCATACACTCCAAATTAAATTTAAAATATAAAATACTAATATATCAGTCAATAATAAAACCGATATGGGCGTACGGCTGCAAATTATGGGGCTGCTCAAAAAATTCAAATCGCCTGAAAATTCAAAGATCCCAAAATAAAATCTTACGCACAATAACTGGTGCGTTCAGATACATTACGAATGAAGAAATACATAGAGAACTTAAAAGATTATCAGTAAACGAAGTCATTAAGCAACTTGCGGTGAAACACGAACATAGATTGCTGCACCACTCAAATACTGTAGCAATAAAGCTCTTAGACATTACAAACGAGGTCAGGCGCCTACGAAGAATAAAACCTCATGAACTAGTTGGTTAATTACTCATATAGTTCCGGAAGCAGGATATTGATGCTGCGAAACCAACAAGTCTTGGATAATTATTTTGATTACCCACATTTTAAAAAAAGTAATTAATTATTGTAAAATAAGATTGTACTAATAAATCATAGTTAAAAAAAAAAAAAATTTGAAAAATCTAATTTCCAGCTTCGAACAGCCAGTTTTATCAACAAAGCTTTATATTTATGCAGCTGATAATTTATATGTGGGAGATTCAATAACTTTTTCAACTGAAAATATAAAATAAAGATTCAACTTTATTCTTAATTCCATTAATTCACGTTTAATGAAAAATTTTCGACCAAGCATCTTCCTCCACTTAAGGTAAATAGAATTCGTATTTATTCAGATTTTGCATTTTTGTTTTTATTTTACAACATTTCCAGGAGGATGCAAAAGGAATCCATACACCAGCGACATCTTTTAACCACTGTAAACGAAAAATTTCTGCAATAGTTCACACTAGTCTTATCGATCTCAACATGCTGCTTGAAGAAATTAAAAAGTTAGGGAAGAGAACAAAAAGATTGTGGGACGGTTGAGGGAGGAAATAATCTCATTAAGGAACGAAGTACGGCGGTACGATAATAATAACAATCTTCCGCAACTACCATTCAATTCAATAGAAGAATTCGCAAAATTTGAAAAACTAGTTAACGAATTTTTAAATAAAATACATATTTGCAATAGCTCTAAGATAAATCATATTGTTATTTTCAAAAATATCATAAAAAATATGCTATGCCGAAGAATTGCAGTAAAATTGTATACTACAACAGCACTTCATTCACGCTAAAGACCGTATTTCAAAAAGAGCACTAAAACAACGTTCTGAGAAATAGAAATAAGAATATTTTATGCTAGGTACTATTAATCTTATCTTTACTTCTTGTTATTTATTTCTTTTTTTTTTCATGTTTAATTATTTTAATTATTACTTTGAATAATTAATTTTTTTCAAAAAGGTATTTGAGAAATTAATGTGAATAAAATAAATTTTCAAGTACTTAAAATCTGCTTTACCAATGTCCAAACTAAAGAAGATTTTAAATTTAGTACTCGACATCTGACAAAAGGTCGACCATTAAATTTGGAATCGCCTTCAGTTTGGTATTACTAAGGCTGTATTTTTTTAAATTATTGTAATGTTCCAAATCAATTTAAATAGTCCAGAAAAGTTGTTCGCGAATCGCCTGCTGACTCCTGCACGAGACTGGTCTGCAACTTATCGTTATCATTCGCGGTAGGGGAGACAGCTACCCACGAACGGCGATCAGAAAGCGAGTCATTGGCGATTATCATCCGCGAGTATTTTATCGCAGTGACGACTTGTGGAAAAGCTCTTCCGCGATACAAAATGTTTGCAGGGAAATGTCACGTCGGTGTCGTGTGAGGTTTCATAGTATGTGTGAGTCTATAAGTGTGAGTTTTATATATTTAACTTTAAGCTTGAAAGTATGCAACACATAATTTCTAAACGGTTGTGGAATATACTTGCAATTGTAAAATAATATCAAAATTGGGCGATGTAGACGTACAGAAAGCGAAGAAAGTGCATTAAAAAGAGAAAATTAAAAATGTAATTTATTGGAACACAAAAACGAAAACTTTTATAATGAAGTAAACAACAATGCGAAAAGTATGTTATTTCATCATGTGACGAGTGCAGGAGTCTCATTTTAGTTTTTTTTTTACTGCTTAGCAACGATTTAAGAACGGTTACATGACATGTGACTGTCACTGTTGCAATAATAAAGCTGAGCGACTGAGTTTTTTGTTTGAAAAAAAAAAAATTATTTTTATTCCCGAACAAAAAAAGAGGTATTTTTTATTTCTGAGCAAAAATATTAAACTCAAATAATCATTGATAGAAAAAATTTAAATCGTAAGATAATTAGTAAATTTAGATTTTTTATATTAGTTATAATGATTAAGGTCCCTGTATAAATTTATAATCGTAATTTTATCGTTTTCATATTGATATTTTTCTGCAGTTAAAATCGAAACATTTATCAAAAATTTTCTTGTTCTTTCATTTTTCTCACAATATAATCAACGTAGTACAATACGAATACATCATAATATACAGAAAGTATCATACACTGAAACTTTATACACTTTTGAGACAATATATGATGCCCATTTTTCCCAGATAGACGAAAAAGGAAGGAATGAGATACGCTTCAGAGCATAAAAAATGCGCTTGAATGTTTCCTTCGAAAGATGTACATTATATGGCTTATTTGCTCCATACATTTTGCTAAAGTATTTCAGATCTTCGTTGTGACAGCAGAATATGAAAATAGGGTGCTAAAACCAATTTAAACTAAAAAAAAATTTAAATTTGCGAAAACTGGATGCGCTACTCCGAAAAGAGTGATTTTAAAGGATGTTTTACAATAGGTTTGGGGTTTTGTATGGAAAAAGCATTCAACTTGCATATAAAAGAATTTCAGATATCCATATCTATGTAAAAAATGCCGCTAAAGCGAATGGCGTACCCAGTTTTTTGATACAATTAAACCGAAAGCTACCCCTAGCACCTAAAGTTACCATTTGGCACTTTTTTTTACGAATTTTTAAATTCAACCGTAAGGATTTTCCAAATAGCGGTAATTTTTTAAAAATTAAAGTACGTAGAATTGTAGGTAATTTAATTTAGTTTATATTAGTTTAAATACAAAAATTTTTCAAATTGAATTATATTTGAACTAGTAAATTAACTTTTAGTGAACCCATGTCGAGTACAATCAAGTTCACCTTTGACAAATGTCGTCAAAAAATTGCACGAAAAAACAAAGCTAGAGTTGAAAAAATTTTCTTATCGTGGAAATTTGTAATCTTTATTTATTTCTGTCAATTAATGTATTATATGTACAGGTTTCCCACGTACAACACGGCACTCGTAGAGCACGATTTCGTTCCAACACGATTTGTTAATAGCGGAAATCCCCATATAACACGATGCCACTATAGCACGATCTTTTTCCAACACGATTTGTGAATAGCTGAATCCCGCGTATAACACGATTAGTAAAAATAATTTAGAAATTCAAACCGCTTTTTAAATTTGTTAATAAGCTATTTAAATCCAACTCTAATTTTTATTTGTTATATTTATCAAATTCCAGTTCACTCTGTGTTCTACTTTCATTGTCATTTTTGCTTGTTAAACTCAAATTTTTTCTTTAAGTCTTCTTTTTTAAAATTTTTTATAAAAAATCAATGTACTTACTTTCTGTTTTTCTACTTTTTACAACCAAAAATAAAAACTTTAATTTATTTATAAAAGAGAGAAATGTATCAAACCGTACAAAAAGTTAAGATATATGAAGCAAATACATGCCTCTGAATGTGAGAGCTCGAAAGAGCACATATCCCAAAAAGTTGTTTTTAAAACTTTTAGAACATAACCCTGTTTGTGTACTACTTGCTTGTCCCGTAAAATACGATTTCGTATATAATACGGCAGATTTCTAAATTCTTGGAGCCTACCTCCGCTTTTTATACTGGTTCCTTGTTCGGTTTAACATGAATTCGCACAACATGATGCTTTTTTGAAACCTAACTATCGTGTTATACGGGGACACCTGTATTAAATATTCATATAGATCAACAATTTTGACGTAAGTGATTAAGTATGGAAAAAATGTTAAAATTTAGTAGTTACTTCTTAATTGGCAAGTTTTATTAATTTAAAGCAATTTTTCCAACGTATGCTTTGTTTTTTGCAATTTTTTGGCAACATTTGTCAAAGGTGAACTGGATTGTACTTGACATGGGTTCACTAAAAGTTAATTTACTAGTTCAAATATAACTCAATTTGAAAAATTTTTATATTAAAACTAATATAAACTCAATTAAAATACCTACAATTCTACGTACTTTAATTTTAAAAAAGTTCCCGCTATCTGGAAAATCCTAACGGTTGAATTTAAACATTTGTAAAAAAAACGTACCAAATAGTCAAGTTGAATGCTTTTTCCATACAAAATCCCAAACCTATTGTAAAATATCCTTTAAAACCACTATTTTCGGAGTAGCGCATCTAGTTTCCGCAAATTTAAATTTTTTTTTAATTTCAATTAGTTTTATTTAGTTTATTTGCATATTCTGCTGTCACAATGAAGATCTGAAATACTTTAGCAAAATAACCCATCTAATGTACATCTTAATCGCTTGTCATATGGACTTCTCAGTCGCTGGGTACATATATGTTTGATATATGTTCAAAAATACCTACAGGTGCAAAAGGCAGGCGTGTGAATATTTAAAAGAGGATCATTAACAGTATAATCATTACCTGTGGTTACAAAAAGGGAGGAGCCATTGAAGGAATAGTGGTGCAAGTGTAGTGTATGCAGTCTTTGTACTGTTTGTTTGTGTTTACTTGTTTTTTGGTGCTCGCTACCATTAGTGTAAACCACAAATTTGTTTACCCATTTGCTGTCCATCTAGTTTTGGCATTATTTTTGTGGTGAAAGGAAATGCTGCCTAATTGTTTGTAATTAAAAGCTTTTTGTTTGATATTGCTTACCAATAGTGTTACAAACGTTTATATGAATTTCTGCGTATAAATACGAATTATTAACTTTTTGAAAAAATTATAGGTTTTCTAAATAAGGATTTTAAAAGAAAAAAGGTTTTTATATTTATGAATGTTAGCGTTTTCATAAAACTGAAGAAATCGCACACCAAAGCAAATAAAATTGCAACTAAATTCAAGTATCGAAAAAAGTTATAACCATGGCACTGATTTTGTGGACCTAGAAACTAGGTATGTAGAAAAAGAGACTAGAAAATACCAAACAAGATAGCATTAAACTAAAAAAAGGCACAACAGAATTTGAAGTCAGTTACAATTTACAATTTTTTTCTTTCTTAATCTGTTTATACTAATAATAAGACAACATACTTTCGGTATGCAATTCAGCTTCAGTTTAACATAACCGCCACTATATAAACATACAAAAATAATAATCGTCATATAAAGTTGTAGATGCGTTTATTTTTTTCGAAATGTCTACAGCCAAAATATACCAACTTCAGTTTTCAACTAATGAGCCAACTATGATCTTGGTACCAAGACGTCCAGCTTCGTCGGTCGATGAAACATCAATTAAAACGAAAATAGGTTTTTCAATAATTTCTGACCGGATTTTTAAAAAAACTTCATCATAGCAGCCTTGAAGAGATGGGCGCGTGATATGAATTTTACGTGACATGCGTGAACACGCACGCTCGTGACATAATTTCCACGTGAACATGTGTGAGTTTAAGTTAATTTTGACCATGACGTCGTTATAATTCACAATTTCTTAAATTCGAAATCAACCCTTTGTTTCTGTTTACCTAGGAATCTTACAATTTTGAAACCTGGCATCACTACGTGCAGGGCCGTAGCCAGAAATTTTTTTCGGGGGGTTTTCTTGCGAAGAAAATATTCATAAATAATTTTTATCAAACTGATTTTTAAATACAACAAATTAAATCGATGATACATTTGATGGACCCTATAAAATTAAAATTTTAGGAAAACTGTTCCGATTTTTTAATCTTAACCCCAAAAAAATGGCCAAAAGTGACAAAAAATTCACAGAATAATCAAATTAAATTTTTTGAAATAAATATTATTCAATATGCATTCAAATGCATTTTTCTTTTATCGTGAAGGACATAATTTCATTAGCTCATTGACTTCCCACTACTGATGATGTACCCAACCTCAAAAAAATTACCAAAAATAGTAGAGGCTCATTTTTTTCAAATGATCATCATTGGGAATTTGAGCCATTATCAATGATAAGGAATGAGGTTGAGATCTTTCGTGGTGCTCTGACCAATAATGCGTTAAAAAATAATTATATTTTAAGATTGCCTCCTAAACTGCATGGGTTTTGCTAATAAGATGGAGTTTTTGCGAAAGAACTTTTCACGTTGAACACGAATCTGAGGTCAAAAACTTCCCATCACGTCACGTTTTAGGAAAAAAATGGGGTCAAGCAAATCTAATTTTACAAGGATCCGATAATTTTTTCTATTTTTTTTTAATTTTTAAACTTTTCAAACTGATTCAGGACTTTAAATCAAAAACAGTTACTGACCTAGAAAAACTATGAATGCAGGAGTGCTCAGTATCAACTTCTCTTTTTGAATCCGTAGTCAAACCTCGAAGAAAACAAATCGGATTTGATCGCATAGTAAGATTTCAAATTTATTTTTTTTTATATTTGACTTTTTAGAAAAAAAACCGATGGAAATAAAAAATATCGTTAAATAGATTTTATTTTGACTTTTTTTCCATCCATTGGCAATTAATCTCTAAAATTAGAAAAAAGTTTCCACATTTCGGGGTGTTAAGTCTGAATTCATTTAAAAAAATAGTATAAGCAGAAATTTAAAATATTCGGCAATCCAAAACCGTGAGAAATACTTAACAGAATCGTATATATATAACGCTAATAGTGAAATTTGTATCACACCTATTTTATGCCAGATTAAAATGAATGATGCCATATGGCATCAAAATACCGAAAGGGTGAAGCACTTTATTTTGTATTTACATAAATAAAAATAAAACAATAAAAAGACTGCGTGCGTGAGCAGGCGTGAAATTTTTGGAAAAATTTCAACGTGCGTGATTTTTTTTAATGCCAGCGTGTGTGAAAGTGCGTGAGTAGTATTTTCAAAGCCGTGAGCATGCGTGAGCGTGAGTCAAAACCACGCGCACATCTCTACTGTGGACTCATCGAAAACTTTCTTCTCTATATATTTCTCAAAACACCATTCGAATTTAGAACTGTGGAACTTTTTCAACGGTATCAGCGTCATTTTGGCAGGGTTGCCGTAAAATTCATTTTTTTGCTCCCAACATGAAAAGTTATCATATGCGACTTCTTTCTTTTAGATTTACCGTTTCAATATATTTTTATCAGTTTACATCCAAAATACCAAAAGAAATATTAATTCGTAGTATTTACCAATGGTTTCTTGCTACTTTTCTTAACCTTTTTTCCCTTTTTCTTTATAAAATTGTTAAACAACAATTTTTTTATATACAGTAGAATCGCAATAATTCGTACCTCGTTAATTCGAAAATCTCAGTAATTCGTAAGAAATTGCTGGTGCCTTTAAAAATTCGTTTAGTTCGGAAAAATTCTACACATTTTGGTTCCTTTGCTAATTCGTATTTTTTTTCAATACATGGTATGTTTAACCTCTTATAAATCGAAATTGGTTGTTGACCTCTTATAATTCGTAATGCAATGCAAAATTCTATGGAACTATGATTCGAATGTGTAAAAGTACACACTTTGGTTGGTAATGGCAAAACCACGAGATGATAAAAAATTGCCACAGCCATTCGGAATCGGTGTGAAACTGTAGGTCCTAACATCGCCACTGTGGTCTAGTGGCAGAGTGCCAGACTCTTGTCTCTGGACACCCGAATTCGATTCTCGGCTTGGGTATGTTTCTTATCTATCTTTTTTCTCTCTTCCTTTCTTTATTTCTTGGGACTTTGGTACAATAGATCTTATAGGTCGCAGTGCCTGACTTTCGAGTCGTCCTTCCTTCAAAATAATAATAATAATGATTCGAAAAAACAATTGTAGATAGCTACGTTCACTTTTTTATGGAATTTTTTGTGTTTTTCGTGGTTGACACATGCAGTGTCATCGCCGAAAACTCGCTTTGTTATATTTCCTGGTTACAAAGGTTATAGCAGACATCTTGCCCCATTGGAAAACTTAAGGATAACTGTAAGGATTAGGAGTCCTGGACATATTATTTTTAAAAATTTATTTTAATATTTGTGAAAAAATTCGGGGGTGAAAGGATTGAATCGAAATCTCGTTAAATCGAAAACCTCTGTAATTCGTTAAAAATTGCTGGCCCCTTGCGATTACAAACTATCGGGACTTTGCTGTATTAAAAAGATAATTAATTAAAGACATGTATTTTAAAGTTTTTAATTCACAGCATTTCGAAACTATACAATCACAAGAAAAAACTAAAATAAGATAATGGAAAAGAGTATTTTATACACTTTGATCACAAAAAAATATATAGAGTAATAATTTATAACTATCACATATCGATATCGAAGTCTATATGCTCTTCACTACTATCAGCTTCTTCTGGCTGATAGTAGTGAGTTCAGAAGCATTATAAACTGTAGTGCTGTTTATTTACGTCATCAGGTATTTTGTAGTTTTCACAAAATAAATTTTCGTGTTTTGATCCCTGTTTTATATGAAGTAAAGAATTTTTTGAATTGAGTGACTTACGGTTACGAACTTTGGTTTTAAATAAGTTCATTGCTCATTGTTTCGATAAAAAATGTGTTAGGATTATTTAGGAAATGGATTATTAAACGGAGCATTTAGTGTCTTTTAAATTGAAAAAAAAAACGCGTTTAAAAACGCGCTGACCGCTAAATCACTTTTTTCCGCGTTTTAATTTTCAAAAAGCACTAAATTTAGCGCGAAAAGCTCTGAGTTGGCCACACTGCCTGTTCCCTTGAAAAATTTGGAATATCTATGTTGACCGAAAAGTCAACATCGCAAATAAATTTTGTAAAGTTTTGACTCTTCTTCTTGATATATGTACTACACAATTTCACTTTCGATTTTTTGCCCTATGTTTAAAGGTTTCTCTTAGTTCCAGCATTTTTAACTTTACCCAGCGTCTACACCTGCCAGTGGTGGCATGCCAGCACTAACACACTCCCACTTTCTCACACTTTTTTCATTGGCAGAGTCACAGGCAAGCATATTTCGATGCCAATGAATTCTGCCAATGATTTGACGTAAGCAGACAATATTTGACGTTTCTGCAACAAAAACATAGGAGAGCAGAGCGTGCAAATTGTTAGAAATGAAGTGCCTGAAAATTTTTGGCCGAAAATTATTGCTCCCAGCAAATATAAACATAATGCAAAAATGATTTTTGAAATCGGATAATATTTTTTGGTGTTACAAGAGGTTCAAAGTTTAGAGATTTCGACCATAATTTAAACTTTTCATACAATTTTTGCTGAACTTCTTAAAACTTACAATAAAATTTTATATACTCAGTGGCTTTCCGTCGTAAAGTATAGAAATGTAGCAAAACCAAACTGCCGTCCACTTGTCCAAATTAAGTTTTGAAGCAGTTTATACTTTTCTCATTTATGCTTTTTGAATTTTAATGCCGTTTTGCTTTGTATACATATTATTCACATAGAAATTATTATAACCGAAAATTCATTCTCTACGGTCCCATACAAATCGAATGAAAGCCACCATTTAGCTCTTATTTTGAAGGCCACTGCTGTGTGAGTTGATTAATTTGGCATTGTGTAAAGAATTCAATGGATTGTTATGTACATAGGATACATACATTTAATGTTCCATCAGAGACGTGCGCAATGAGGGGGACAATTGCCACCACTCAAAAAAGTGAGACTACAAAATTTTCTGATTTATTTTTGTAATAGTGACCAAATCTGTTGGATCATTTAGTACAAAAAAAAAAATTTCTCACGTACCTAATCAAAAAACATGGATTTAGATTTCTGACACTTCCATTGACATTTCTTGGTCATTGTCTTATTGTGGAGGGACATTATAACTCTTTCAAATAAAAGTTGAAGTTCGATTTTGTGACGCTATAGATAAGTCAAGAACTCGGGAAATAAATTCGGAATCTCTTCATTACTTACCATATTCACCAGACTTTGGACCAACGAACTATTACTAACGCTATATTCCAGTTTTGAACCACATATGGGTAAAAAATCGTGTGTTGTAACCTTAAAGAGTCGAATTTGTAACACCCCCTTTTGCGTACGCTTATCCGTTTTATACAATAAAACAACAATATCACAAATCACAATGGGTCAAGAAGTTTTGTGCAATGACAAAAACACAGAAATCATGAACATGAAGTTTGATGCTGTAATTACGCTCCCAATGGAAGTTAGGGTAAATTTTCATATCGGTGAAAAACTATTATTAAACCAGTAATCAAGTACATATTGTAGTTAGGGCGGAGTACATATTTAAGATTGCAACAACAATAGCCAAAATAAGAAAGTTTTGAATGAAAGTTCTTCATCTGTTGCAATTAAAAAAAAAACAATAAGTGGAATTAAAGAAGAAAATCTCCCGCCCAAATACTACCACTCCCCACACACACACACACACACACACAGTTTTGCCGAGGGCGTAATGTAGAATTACGCTGATAAGAGAAAAATAAGTCTTTTTTAATTCTTAATAATTTTAACTTGATTTTATTTACACTTCTTGTTAACATTAAAATAACACTAATAAAAATTGTTTTTACTAGTAATTTTATGCATTAGAATTCATTTTGGAGTTTTTTGCATAATTCAATTTATATATCTTTTGACTTGTCATAATATATATAAAAAATATATATAGACATATATGAAAAATAATAATTATTTTTCTGTACTATCCAGGCATTTTTCTATTTAATGAACACATTCCCTGAATCAAATATACTCAATTAATTAAACAATAGACCACATGAGACGATACTGATAAAGCCGTCGTCAGCGCCTCTGTATGAGCACGATCCCCATACGTTATAAGATATTTGTAATCATGTGGACAAACCTTTTTTGTTCCGATAAAAAAAATTCAACTGGCGATATCTCCAAAACCACAACATAGAATTTAAAATAGAGTTGATTTTCGAGCTCAGCGAACGATTTTACATAGGAATTGGATAGTGGCGTTCATTGACCAGAAAAAAATAATTATTTGTAAACTAGTGTAATCGATTGGATCAAGCTCATAGCTCAAATTATTTTCAAAATGCAATGAAAATTAGACTTCCAAGCCGGGACCATCTCTCCGCGTTCCATATTAAGCATATTAGCCCAGAGTTGCATTCATGCTCAACAAGCGTATTGCGCATGCAATACGATGCACATATGGATGTGAAAATTGGTTAATTTATCACAACACCATCAAGAAACTACAAGTAGATTGAACATACTCCAAGAGAACCAGTAAACAAAAACACGAGAATGAACCTTAATTGGAACCAAGAAGGAAGCCGACGTCGCACAGTGTCGCGTCTCCATATAAACTGTGTCCAAAAATTGTAAACGTTATCCAATCTCTATGAAACTTTGCAAATATTATTTTTTAGCCAAAGTAAGGTTCGAAAGAAAAAATTATAAAAATTGGCCCACTGCCTCGCCCACCTCCCATACGAGTAAAACACTCATTTTGAAAAAACTTACTAAATATAAACACCAGACTGCTCAAATTAAGTGTGTGTGAAGTTATAGCAGAAACAGTGTTTATTATACGGAAAATGGGCGGGCTGTCACTCCTACTTTTAAAAATACCTTTAACTTTCAAATAAATGGTGCCAAAATTATAAAACATGACACAGGATGTTATAAAGCAATTTTTTAATCTTCTACTAAGTATAAACAGGCGACCACGTCCACTTTATAAAATAGCTATTGTTTATCAAATAATGAACCATCATTTTAATAACTATAAACTGCTCCATTACAACTTTATATAACAGTTTGTGTCCTATGTAACAAAGTTTATTAATTTGCATTTACATAATATATGTATATGGGACATTCTCTGTCAACTGGAGACCCCCACCCCCTGTCCAAAATTGGTTAAGGTATTTTAGAACATGTTTGGGCTCAAATGAAAGCTTATTATCTCTAGTTTCGAAAAGGCTGTTTTTCCCAACTTACGCTTACGCTTACCCAAGTCATCATAAAACGATGAGAAAAGCCTATTTTTGTGCAATTTTAGTTGGTGAATATGAGTCTATTATTATTTTCCACGGAAAATGTTACGTGTTGTCCCTAACCTCAAAAAATTAAAAATCTCAAAAAACAGTTTTTCGTGTCTGAAAAACTTATTCTTCATCAATAATTTTTTTTTAACTCTAATTAAGCACCGCAAAGGAAACAGAGACCTACTAAGTTCACGTCGTTGTTTCTGGGTAACGCTAAAAGTATGTTACAGCCAAGTTAAGGAATGAAAAATGATACAAATACAGATACAAATGATGCAAATATAACGTGGTAAAACAAAAGAGCATTTGCACAAAATAACGTCAGATGGAAATGCATGGTAGAAGCCCTAAGTAAAAATATTAAGTAAATTAACATTGAATTTCATGAATTCAAACATAAATTATTTCGTTTTTTAATAAACGTAAAATTAATTTTCTGTTCAGTAAAATGCCTTCACTGGTATGAAGTGTAGGTACCTCATTTTTTCACAATAATTAAAAATGATATTGCATAATTAGAAAACAATTAACTTTCGCATTTGGCACAAGAACAAAATAAAAGCTAAAAAAAAAACAAAGAAAAAAGTTCTGAATTATTGCTATTGTTTGTTTGCGTGCGTGCGTGCAAAACCAAAAACAACAGCAGAGGACTTGGCTTCCAATGACTCTAAGAATTGATTATATAGGGGAGAGCATTGTTTCTTGGTTACGCCGATGCAGAATTAAGTTTTGGTTGATTTGAATGCTCTTCCCTAGATATACACATATAAGAAAATATATTAATCTATTATTAAAAAAAAATATTGTGTCTACTTTGTAATCGGTGCTGTGTAAACAGGAATATGTAGTATGTAAAAGCAATCGTATAAAAGACTACCCTGTACTGCTGTGTCGCATGATTCAAACAACTCAATTGAATCTATTGTATAAAAAAGACCATTAGGTAAAACGTAGAACAGGATATAAAGAAAGAACATTGTTACTCTGATTGGAAAAGTAGCTTAACATGATTTCAAACGATAATTTATAAAAATTATTAAAACTCGGCAAACTATTCCTAAATTTAACGAGGACTACAATTCACTTATTTGTATTAAGCGTATCTCAAACAATTAAAAAAAAAATAATAAAATCTAACAATTTATATATGCATAAAATAAAAATTAGATTTTAAAAATTAAACAATTACAAAATATAGCTTAAAAACTATCCGCTACTTACAACATTTATAATAATAGCTGTTCGGTTGATTTAACTTACTGTCAATCATTTAACCGTCCACACAAACTAATTCTTCAAAATTCGTTACAAATTTCAAATGGAATAAAATAAATGAAATGTTTATTGGTCTACTGAAGAACTAACTACTCATAATTTTTGGAGACAAATCTCATGCCGAGTGCAAAAAAGTGACTTCCATAAATTTAAAAATTTTCTTTTGCGATGCTTTTTGAAAACCATAAAAAATGAAGATTTTTTCATATTGTTGAATTTACTCTGCTGCAACCCAAAAAACTCTAAAATTATGAAATCAAAGGCGGTACAGAGAGCGTAAAATTCATCTATTTTAAGTTGATAGGATGAGGTATTTGAGTTAAAATTGTGTAAAATAAAATAAACAATGTATAACAGATTACACTGTCACACACTTGGTCGGCTTTTGAGAGTCGTACAATGAACGAATTAAAAAAAAAATTGCTTAAAAAAATATTCCCTTGACTCAAGAACAAAGTTTATGGGCTCCGTGAAATTTGGCCCCGATGAAGAATAGCCCTAAATGAAAATGAAAAAAGACCCGAAAAAATTTGTATGGAAAGCAACAAAAACAAATTTTGGGGTGATATTTCATATTTTTGGGTCTTTTATATCTAATTTTCATAATGAAATGTGGCCCATTTTTGCGGCTATTTTAATTTTTCCATTAGTTTTTGTTGTTGGGGTCTTTTTTCATTTATTTTTGGGTGTTTTTTCATTACTTTGGGGTTATATTTCATTTCACTAATTGGGACCTTATTTCATTATGAAAATATGTACCAATTTTAGGGTTCAGTTTTCAGTTTCGGTTTGGGGCCAAATTTCACACGGAGCCAAGTTTATTTATGCGAATCCCGAAAATTCCGAGGTTTTGTCTTTTCAATCCCGCGATATTTGGGACTTTTAGACCGAATCCAGAATCCCGGGATTGACATCCCTAGAAGACACCTCTGATTTCAGCTTTTTTCTTATGGTAGTTCTATTTTTTGTGGCTATTTTCTATTTATTTTGTTTGAATGATTTTTGCATGCATCTGGGTTTTCCTTTTTTTCGGCAGACTCTTCACCATATTCACGCATTTGACATGTGTAGATTTTTGATAAGCAATACTGCCAGACGTGAAAAAATGGAAGACGAAATATGTATGTAAGCACATGAATCATTTTATATTATATAAAGCACTTATACATGTGACTCAAATAAAGGAACATATTTTTGGGAAACGTTAAATAGCCAAGAATGGCATCAAATCGAAAAGTGGCAGCGTAGAAAAGATTTTACTAATCTGAACTAATACAAAGGATATAAGTTTTGAAATCAGATATCTTCAATTTCCAAAAGGGATTCCCAAATTTTGAGATTTTCTAGATTTTCGAAGACGATGTTATGCTTGGTTTTAAATGCTTCTAGCCACCTGTCCGATGGAGTAAAATTGGAAATATTTAATGCTTGAGCAATAACACTGTATAACTATAAAATAGTATCCGCTAATCACGAATTTATAAAATTTTTTTTCGGGTCAGGTTTCGTATATATCCGTAAATCTTGGTTTTTTGAAAATGTGATAAGGTGAGGGGTTCATGGATAAACACTTTTTTCTCGTTTTTGTGTGTTTTTTTTTTTTGCTTTTATACATGAATAATACAATTTTAAGAGTCTTGGATGATTTTTATACTCATGATCAGCGGCCAAAAATTCTGCAGAAAAATTAAAGAGCATCTCAGATACTATTTTAAATTCTCAGTTTGTTGTACAGTGTCCGATATTGGAAAATATTTTTGAGTGCAAGGGTAAAAACTTAAAAATCAGTGAATCAATGTCAGTAAAAAAATTATTATTTTAAAAAAGGAATTAACGAAGTCTTCTTTACGTCAATGACTGTTTTATTCATTTGGAATCAATGAATTATTCAGGTCGAGACTTCAAGAAACTGCTCATTCATGACTTTATATAAATTATTTTACAATTGAAATGTCTTATGACTTCATGATTTTAATTCTTCGCTCACAAAAATAATGGAATAATTCAGTAATTTTTAAACGAAGTCCATAGACTTAAAACTTGAAATGACTGCATTCTTTTACAGCTCTGATCATAGTGATAGATGAAAAACTAAAAGCTGGGCCAAGATACTATGCTTACCTTTAAACGTTTTTTAGGTGTGTTCATATAAAATTTTAGTACGTTGAGGGCTTTTTCTAAGATTTTACATTACCTACATATAAAAATATATGTAATAATAACATAATAATTCGTATACGCTATTATTGATAGTTTTCCGTTAAGTTTCTGAGATATTCGCAAATATTTTTAATTTTCATATCTAAATATTTTTTAATAAAAAAAAAAACTATTTGCAGAAATTTTCGGTTGATTACTTAAAACGAGTTTCAAAATTATGGGGCGAAGTTTATTCTTTTATATCTTTCAATCAAAAATTTTTAAATTTTCAAATGAATAATTAATTTATTTTAAAATTGTAGGAAAATGCTTGAGCTTGTTGCACATGTTATAGCCTTATAAACTTTTTGAGTTATAATTTTTTCTAGTTAATGTATGAAAAATCTTTTTTCCTTCCTTTGTCATTTTATTTTTAATATTTTTGAAAAATGTTAAAAAATTATTAATTTCTCAATTATAAATCAATCAATTTGTATGAAAAAATTCTCTTTCTAACTTAGAAATTTGTACTACAACTACCTTATATACCTACCTATATAACTTTGTTGGGAGGGGGAGAAATGTAATCTTTTATTGCATGACTGATGCCTCATGTTTCCTTTTACGGATGTCGAGCTTTTTTTTGTTAAACAAACCGAAACAATAATAATTACATAATACTGTACATCAACCAAAAAGCAGAGAGCTCCAGATTGTTGCTTTGGTTATTATTAAAAACAAAGCACACAAATAATAATAAAAAGGGGTTGACGCTGATGCACGGTTATAAAAGTGTGAAGGGATTGCTGCCTGCTAGTAGGAATGAAAGAAATATCGTACTAGAAGTAAGGGATGTGGTGATGTACGTCAGCATAATGATATTTTGAGTGTCGTAAAAAAATACAAAAAAAAAAAAATTTAAGCATTAACCTTCAACTTAACCCCGACGCCTTAGCGTTTATAGCCACAGCCACCAGAATGACACACTCAAATATACATACAGTGCCGGTCATATCATTTGCAACCTCACAAGCAAGCTCACTAAAATAATTTTTATCAAAAATTTTTTTGTATTCAAAACAAAGTGTATTTATTAACATTTATTATAAAAAAAGAAAGAAGTAATAATACATTGAAGTCTGAATTGAAGAGGTCGAAACATTTGCAACTAGAAAAAGTTAATGTGAAAATTGAAGTAAAATCGAAAAAGTTTTCAAAACTTTGTCGCATATTCATTATTAGCGAACACTTTTTGTAGTTGCAAATGTTTTGACCTCTTCAATCCAGACTTCAATGTATTATTACTTCTTTCTTTTTTTATTTGCAACATATTATTGTACTTTTAATTTTTTATAATAAATGGCAATAAATACACTTTGTTTTGAATAAAAAATATTTTTGATAAAAATTATTTTAGTGAGCTTAAGAAGTCATTTAAAGTGCAAGTGATTTTGGTTGCAAATGATATGACCGGCACTGTATATACATTCGCAGTCATAATGAATATTTAATGAGGTTTAAGAAACATTTGAAACAACCCAGATGATAATTTTCTGATTACTCCTCGAACGAGTAGGTAATAAATTGTTATACGCCAAAATATTACACTGTGAGACAAGAATCAACTTTTGGTTGCACACATGAAGGTATATAGCACATATGTGCAGCTGGTTCTGGGCTCAGTTGGCAAAGCTTTAAAGTTTGTAATGCCATGTATATCAAATAAAAGAGGATAGTTCAAAGTTTTTAAAAAAAAATTACTAGGAATATTTCAGAAGAAAATGACATAAAAAACGTTATCCTCAAATTCCATTTTTTTTAACCTTTTCGGTGTCATGGTGACAACGGTGTCACAAGATTAATTTTTGTGATTTTTAAAAAACTATCCAATCAATTTTTGTAAATTTAGAGTTTTTGGAAAGAAAATTGATGGTTCTTAAATTTCATTGGAAAAACTAACAAGTATTTTCCAAAAACATTAACATTTTATCTAAAAAATCGAAGTCGATATCATTTGCTAAAGATTGCAAATTTTACTATCGCCATTCCATTACTTGCTGCATTTAACAATAATAATCGATAACAAAATCAATACAAAAATTAAAAAATTTTACTTTTTCTTACGAAATAATAATAGCCCTATTCACTCTTTAGAGTAAAAAAATAATGTTTTACCCTAGACCGTGAACGCATCTAAAACTTAGACAGTGTACTCTTTGCGATTAATGTTCCCAATTGAATTCACTATCAACAAAACTTTTGTTTTTTATTTTTTGTTGTCATACAAATCAAGACGTAGGCAACACTAATTTTCTCTCTTACTCAGAGTAACAGAGTAACAAATATTTCACTCAAGGGTCAAACCAGAGTAAATGTGTAAAGTGAGGGTAAAGAAAAATGTCATATATTTTGTTGTTGTAGAGTAATTTTGTGTTACACTTTTAACCTGTTACTCCGTTAACCAGCACTTTACTCTAAAGCGTCAATAGGGCTAATGATGTATTATAAATATATGTTTTGTATCAAAATGTACTGAAAATGCTGCTTGCATGCAGGCGTATTTCCGGGTCCTAGAGTTTAGAGTTGAAGGTGAGCTGGACTAAACCAAAGCACTCCGGGTCTTAAAATACACTGGAAAGAGTACAACCGCATTGAAAAATCCATCATTGGCGTAGAGTTTTCATTTTCGATGTGATTTTCTGCACGGAGACTTCTCTGCTCTTTTCGCACAATCGATCATGCTTGCGCCCTTGTAAACAGCCACGAATGGATAATACTATGTCCAGCTGGGAAATTAATGAAATGAGTATGTTCATACTTAGTCTTTTTGTCACGTAGATCCAAAGTTATGAACATTTGGGTTAAAAAAATTAGGTATCCTCTTTTTAAGTATCGGTTCAAAGGAAAAAGGAAAAAAAAGTAAAAAGGTATCTCCACCCCAGAGAGTTCAAATCATAAGAATGAGGGGCAATGAAATTTATAGTTCTGGAAATGTAAAAGACGATATCGCTCATTTACTAAAAGACTGTCATAAGTCAAAAAAACACGAATTTTGAGTTAATGATGCAGAATTATTCATTATATCACGCTTCATATTGTGTAAAAATTTCATATTAATATCTTGTATACTCAGCGCGTGAGAACTATAAGATTTCTTCTTTTTTCTGCAAAGTGGGAGTCAATTGAAAACTTTAAACGCGTTTTCTGCAAAATCGCGTTTTTTGAGTTATGACAGTCTTTTAGTAAATGAGCGATATGTAGTTGCGAAATAATTATTTCTTTCGCAATTTACGTCTGTAGTTAGCATGTAGCTATTACTACATCCTCAAGATGCAGTATGTTTTAGTGTCATTGATTTTGTTTAATTTTGTTTAATCTTTTTATATTCTTAGACTGTGGCTACGTCGTTCCACTTAGGCCATGTCGACCCCATAATAAAAAACTTCAAAATAAAAAAAAAAACAAAAAACAAAGTTTAAAATACGGTATCATGACCTAATGAAAGTATGATATTGAAAAAAGGTTTAGGATCAATAGAATTATTATGTTTACAGGGAAATTAAATGCAGGGATTCATTTTACCCGTTGTTTTCTGTTAGGTTAGCTGACATAGCTCAGACTATTTATTAAGCATTCCACCTTCAATTTCAGTTAGCTGAATTCTGGGATTTCAGATTAATTTAAAGTAATAAAGCTCATATTTTGAAAGTTTTTAAAAATATTTTTTATTAGCCACTTTTATCACACGTACGGGAAGCAGCGAGGGCCAGCAGCGCGATATTTTACAAATACCTGGATTATTCAAGATGGTTGCTGTACATACAGAGTTATATGGCACAACACCACATTGGATTGTTATTCAATGTTTAAAAGCTAGTATGTTCGGAAGAGATCGAATAAAGACGTGCGTGATGTGTAACCTACAAGAATATGAGGCAATGCAGTATATCTTGGGGGAATGTCCAGTGCTTAGAGAGTTTAGGGTAAGATTTTTTGGCAATACCGTAATTAATGAAGAAGCTAATTTTCAAGTATGCATTTTGTCATAGTCGTAAGTGGAATATAACTTGAATAAAAGAACATAGAAATCCCTTAGGTGGCCCACTAATTTCCTATGAGCAATTCATCTTCATTTTTTTAATTTAAAATTGTATCCAAGGAATGAAACCGAAACCGTAACCGTTATTTTCATCTGGAAAAGAACGAAACCGAAACTGATTCAAACACTGAAACCGGCTCAAATCGGTTTTAAGAATCTGTTTTTCCTATATTTTACAATTTATTCAATTTAAATTTGACGGCAGTATGTATGGCTCCGATTGAAACCGATTTCAGCGCCGCTCATTGCCTATGTTTTATCCAGAACGTCTGACACCACTGATTGTGTATAATTGTTTAACGGTTTTCTTACCAACAAAGTACAAAATACATTGTCTTCCTTTACTTTCTAATTTCACATGGGCGCAAGCATGAACGCTTGCCTGAAAACGAGAAATAGAAAAAATAAGTACTTAGAAAAAGACAGGCGAGTTTCTACCTCTTTCTTACTGCCTATTTTTTCTACCTCTCTTCTTCATCTGCGAAACAAAGTGCAGAGATTAACCCTTTCGTTTTTTTTATGCCATATGCAGCGATACCATATTGACAAATTTATCTGTAAATTACAGTTTTTTCGGTCGGCACGCGCTTTACAGATTTATCTCAAATACTACAGTTTATTCTCAAATTTTACAGTTTTTGCAATAATATGAAGAATAGACTTAAATATGTTTTTGTTATCATAAAAATATAATTGTATTTCAACACAAACTATAAATTATATGTAACAGAAGATCAGGTAGTACTTGCAGATAGCGAATGTAGAAAGAATATTTCCCCAAATTAATACCTACTAATAAAACTAGAATTCAAAATAAGCTGGAACAAATAAAAGGCTTACTTAAAAAAAATTTCTAAATTGTACAAATTTTGGGGCGTCAAGAGAAATGTTCAAAAAATTTGACGAGATCACTTTGAGAGGGTTTAAAATTGTTATATTGATTTCAGATGAACTATGACTACTCAAAACATCGGACCCAGGAATGTTAATTTATTTTTTTAAGTAGTCATAACAAAAATGTTATATCGCGTTCCTGATTAGTATTAATAACATACATTTTTCATGTATTTTTAAATGAATTTGCTTTTTAATTTTTTATTTTACTAATATTATTTTTTATTAATTTATTTTACTTTATTTTTAAGAAACTAGATTTTTTGATTTTAATTATATTATTACATATTTATTTGAATAAATTAATTTTAACTCTTTTAGATCTCGCCAATGTATTTGTGCGAGTTGAATCTGACAACTGTTAAACGGCTTAAAAAAAAAACAAATTGTGGTTGTCGTTACGATAAATAATGCAAACTAAATACATAAATTTTTTCAATTTTATTTTTGGGTGAAGAGTGTCTGAGATACAGCTTGCTAGAGAAGATGCCACAGTCGATCCCTTCCTCCAATTCGGACCCATCCATATAGACGTCAATTGAATTGTCAGTGAGCTCCTCGTCATTAATCTATTCCTCTTTACTGGGGATATGGGTGAAGAACTTGTGGTTTAAATCAGGGGTAGGGCAGATGTAGTCTACGTCAGTTGGTACAGATGTATCGTGGATTATAGTCTTGGCGTGGCCCAGGTTCGACCTGGTCCAGCAAGTTTAGGTACTGAGTCTGGCAGCAGAGTACTTAGTTTCCAACTTAACCAGAAACGAAGTTGGCAACTAATAAAGGATTGCGAAGAGACCTCTCGTACAGGTAGTAAGGAGAGCCCCAGCAATCAATAAGGCTGCCGTTCTTCTCACCTTATCGAGTGGTTTAAGGTTGCCTTTGCAGTAGCTGGCCACCAGAAAACGGATCCATAAAAAAGATTAGGCTGGACCACTGCTGTTTAGAGCCAGGAAGTGATTCAAAATTGAAGACCCCATCTTGTTCCTAATGCCCTCTTGCAGCAATAGAGAGCGCAAGAGGCTTTCCGTACTCTCTCTGCTATGTTAGCTTTCCATTGAAGTTTAGGATCAAGAACAAGTCCTAAATATTTGACGCTAAGGTAGAGCGAGGAGCTATTAATTTTGGGTAGGGTAAATGTTACTAGAAAAACAAAAAAAAAAGCAGGGAAAAAAATCTTTAACGAAGATTCACGAAACCTGACTAGCGGCCAAAAATATTGCAGAAAAATTGGGCCACAATTCAGATACTGTTTTACAGTGTTATCTTAAAGTCTTTGCTAATGCTTTATAATGAAAATAACGTTGTGGGAAATATTTTTATGCTTCCTCGCGGAAATTAGGCCTTGCAAAATTAATATGTTGCTGGAGCATATGAGCAAATGAACATATCCAGAAATTTTTTACTTATTCCTAATTTTATTTTACGATTCCTCGTAATTTGGCTGGTCTAATACATACATACATACACATATCTGCATACTTGTATATACATATATGAAAATAAATTTCTTTGTTGCCACTGTTTATTTGTTTATATATTTGGACCGCCCAGTGTTTCAAAAATAATTGTTTTTTTTTCTTTTTAGATTACATTCGATGTTGACATATGAACTAAATGCGTGAATTCAATTATGGCGTCGTGTACCATAAAATATTAACCTGGGGTACACAAGTTGTTATTGTATAGTCGACGTAGTATTCTACAATCGAATTTGCCAACGAAACAGAAACAGGAAATTTCCACATAAATTCAGGAAATTGAAATCTAATTTGAATGAAATATAAATTGGTGGAAATTTTGCACTCATCCCACTTCTCTATACATCCATACATTTCAGCATGCCACTCCAAATGAAATTGAAAACAAGAATTACCTATGTAATTTTATAAATATGGTAGGTTTGTTCCGGCAGTTATTATTTAATTATAATGCATACCTTTGTTGCATATTTTCTTAGGGGAGGTGCGCTTTAGGGGTAGATCTAGAGATCTTATTGCATTGGTCGACTAAAATTCAAGAACCGCAATATAATTTTTTTGATCTGTTTCTTATCGATGAACACAAATCTGATCGTGATCACATCAGGTTTTCGAGAAAATTGGGTTCAAAAAGTCAAAATGCACTTTTAATTAAATGTAAGTAAATCTGACGTGATAGAAGCGCCCGAATAGAGCTTATATTAAAGCCGGAAGCCTTAATTTATAGAATTTTGGAATCAGTCACAGATTTCTTACAGCACAACTTGGCGTTCTCTGCCTGGAGTCGTATGTTGCACTGTGTTCGTAAAAAATCAGTTTTCGAATTTTAATATTCTTAGGCCCCAGTTCAGTGTTAAAAACAAACAAACAAAAATGAAATAGATCTTTAAAGACATGTTGCGACCCAAGTTTTTAAGAAGTGCGCATGCATATCATCGTCTTTGGTTTTAGTGTTTGCTAAAAATGGATACTCAACAAAATTCGAAATGGAGTAACTTAAAAATTGACAAAATTCTTAAAGTGTCCCGTCAAATTGTTTGCCGGATTTCTTCGGAAACTTTGATGACAATCGAAAAGTGGGATCTAGCAGAAAAAGTGAATTGGGAGACCTACACAGAGCTAAACGAATTTTATATAATTATTTTCTAATTAATTATAATTAATCAGAAAAGTGAACTGCCAAATTTTAAAGAAATTTGAAAAAAATGTTTCCAAATTAAAAATAGTGTCGAGGACGTTTTTCATAAAAATCCAAATGCTTCGGGCAGCAAAGTAGCTCAAAAATGCTGTTGCTCCGAATCATTTACGCCCACAAAGTGAAAAGGGAAGCTGGCAAACCAATTGAACAAAGCACATAAGTCCTCAAGAAATAAAACATGGACAATTCTAAAAGAACTCATCTACCGAAAAAGATCTAGAAATTTAACTGAAATAAAATGCATAAATATAATATAAATAACGATTCCAACTGAAATTGCGAATTCTTTCAATGACTACTTCTCAACTGTGGTAAAAACGATCGAATTCGTTAATTATATTGAAGAACCAGTAACTGGAATCACAGCCTTTTTCGCTAAATACATGTGACACATTGGAAGTTAAAATGGCGATTGACAAGTTGAATCTAAAATCAGCAAATGGAATGCAAGATGGAATGTCCGGACGTTTCGTAAGGAAATACAAAGAGACTCTAGCCGGACCATTAGCTGAATTTGTTTATGAATAAAAACTGGCTCTGTGGTTCCAGTTCACAAAACGAGAAGTAAAGAGATTTGTTCAAATTATCGCCCAATAACTAAATTGAGTACAATTGATAAAATTTTCGAAAATATTATAGTAAGGCCCGGGCGACGAAAAACAACATTTCGTTTGCTCAATCTCCGATTAAGGTTTTTCTTAATGAAAAAGCTAATCGGCACTCTATTTGCCAGTAAAAAGTTTTTCTTTACTATAAACACAAACAGCTGTCGTTGTGACAGTTGTTTATTTGAAATTAACAAAAGAATTGATTTTATTTAAAAATGGATAGAAGCGTGTTCGAAATTCATTCAATAGAAGATGCACTTGAAGAGACTCAGCCACAATATATATCAGCAAGAAATATACCGAAACAGGAAAGGTATTTTCTCTAAACATACAAGCTGTATGCAATGCGAAATTCATATTTGAAGATTTGGTGGCTAGGTGGCCGGGATCATAGCGTGACAGCAATATACCATATTTAGCCACAGTCGCTTGAAATTCCGAATGCAAAACGGTGAATTTCAAAATACATTTTTATTGGGTGATAGTGGTTATGCAATAAGCGAGTATATGATGATTCCATGGTTAAAACCAAATACTGAAGCAGAAAAACTCTACAATGAGTCGCAAATAGCCTCAACGATAGTAGCCTAAGTAGTTTCAGCGACCAAGTATATAATAACAAGAAAATAACACTTCTTGATTGAGTTCTATTTCAAAACTAAAACTTTATTTAAAATTCAAACTTATTATTAATCTTAATTCTAATGATCTTAATTCTATACATATATTCCAATCCATTTCTGTGACAAGATCATAGCGTTCACAGGCTAAACTACAACGTTTGCAGAATGTCCAAGATGCATATATAACGCTCGTATCTATACAGTTTTTCGCTGTACTATACCGCGTTTTCAAGTCCAAAACCGTATACCGCATTTTTTTTTACCAAAATACCGCGTTTATACTAAGAAAAAAATATAAAAATTTTAGCGCTACGAAATTCAAATTTATCAATCGCAATGCAAAACGTCTGAAAGAACAATGGCACAACGCGTTGTGAGTATACTTTTGAAAGAAGTGGAATCATTGAACTACAGAAGGAGATATGAAAATGGAGAACGAAGACAATTCAGATGATGGATAAATTGCTTTCCTTGTTAATTTTCATTGAAAAAATTGATACCGCGAAACATACAGTTTTTTTGAAATCCATTTACAGTTTTTTAAAAATTTTTGTAAGAAATATACAGTTTTTGGTCCGAAAAAAGATACGAGCGTTATGCATATATGATACGTGCTCTCAAACATAAACCTGTTTATATATAACTTCAAATAAAAAATAAATTTATCCAAAACCAATTTCATTATTTTTAACAACTTTAAATCAATACCAAGTTTAGATGAGTTTCCAGGAATTGTTTACAATAATGTTTAGATTAATAGAGTAACAACGTTGAAATATCTAGGAATATGGTTAAATTATAACTTAATTTGGAGTGATCACGTGAATTAATTAAATTCCAAACTAATCTCTTTAAACTTATATATATAGAAATAGGAATAATATTCCAAAAAAGCATTTATAGATGTTATATGTCGCAAATCAATTATTTAAATACAATTTGGAATCGTTATTGCGAGCAAACATTAATGAATTACAAAGTAAAATAGTAAAAAATATATAAAAATAAAAAATTGGCACGAATACGTTTAAGAAACGTCTCTCAAAAGCAATGGAGGCGATTTCGAATCGATCAGGCGAAACATTTAATGGAGCCAATGCCACGTAGATATCCAACAGTGATCGCTAATAATGGATACGCGACAAAGTTTTGAAATTTTTTTATTTTTCTTCAATTTTCACATTATCTTTTTCTAGTTGCAAATGTTTTGACCTCTTCAATTCAGACTTTAATTTAATATAACTTCTTTCTTTTTTTATTTGTAACATAATTTTGTTCTTTTGATTTTTTATAATAAATGGCAATAAACACACTTTTTTGAATAAAAAAGATTTTTAACAAAAATTATTTTAGTGAACTTAAGAAGTCATTTAAAGTACAAGTGATTTAAGTTGTAAATGATATAACCGGCACTGTATATAATAGTATATATGATATTCCACACGCAGTTGATGGCTTTATGATTTTAGGTAATTTTAGTTTTTTTTTCTCACACAAAATGCATTTTTTTTTTTAAAAAAAAGTTGTATTAATTTTGTACATGCATAATAAAAAACGAAAAAACCCTAGAAATAGAACAAGAAAATTGCAGGCAAACTTTGTAACAAAATTTCAGTGTTGCATCATGGATGACAAAACATAAGTATTTGCGGACTTTTCGTAGCTTCTTTTACTTAGCGAGCCAGCGGGGAAATGTGCCAGAAAAGTACAGATCCCAAAAAAAATTCAAGTTCCTTAAGAACTTTCTCGTGTGGCAGACTATATGCAGCTGCGGTAAAAAAAATAGCCATATGTAACTTCTGGGTTAATCAACACGGATATTTGTATTGCTGAAGAGTTGCAAAAGAGGGCAGTGGAACGTTATTGGGCTTCAATTAGGCTGAAACTGAAGGAGACATAAGGAAATTTTAGATTAAGTGGACTTCAGCTTCCAAAAACATTAATGAAAGCACAATAAAGGCCTTCATGTGGGGAAATACTGAAAAAGTTCTAAATTTCCTTAAAATAAAGAATTATAAATAATATAATTAGTATAAAAAAAAAAAAAAACATTCGCATAATTTGGATTCACGGCTTACTTGATTTTTTGATTTTTCTATGTTAAAATTTTATCGTGCGTAATTGTATTATCAGTTTTTTGCTGAATGTTATATTTTTATACTTTTATCTGCAACTATGTTTTTCCAACTAAAAATTATTTAATTGTGTTTTGGAGTGAATGAAAATTCAACAATTGGAATGGAATTGGATGGAAAATAATTATAATGACAATATGAGATAATGTTGGTGGAAATAGCAACAAATTATACAAAAAATTTTGCATTTATATATGAAAAACGCAGAAAAATAATCTTTAAAATTTGCGAACTATTAAAATCAACTCCGCCACTTTGTTACTTGGCCATTGAATTACCATGTTTTAATAAAAATTATTATGTTTTTTTTTTTTAAACAGCACTCATTTTTACAAACAAACAAAAGCCAAACAACGCAAAGAAAAAAAATATCTTTAAAAGTTAGTAAAAAGTCTAGTATTTTTCATAAAATATTAGTATTTCCAATAAAATGCTACCGTGTATCTTCAGCAACCCCATTTTATTTGAAGTGATGTAGGTTTTTTTCGTCAGTAAAAAAATTTGAAGTGAAATGTTTTCATCCTCTCTTTAGCTCAGTGTTTATTTTTCAAAGCAATAACAATTTCATTGTTTGACAGCAAAACATTGATCGTGTAACATCGCCCTAAGCGAAAATTTGTATTTTATTTGATTTATTAACTGTTTAAAATGAAGTATGTCGTGGTAAATTGCTATTATTGTAATCACAACAAAATAAAAAATTACTTTTTATTACTACGAACATACCATTCCTCAATAATAAGGTTATGTCACCAGCATAGCTCTCTTCTTCTTCCCGATTTATTCGTATGATTCATATATAAAATAAATCAAGCAAAAAAATATGAAAGCAAAATAAATCAGCTGTTTTGTTATGAATTTGACAGAAGAAAAGTATTTCCAACCCAGCATACAAAAACAAAATATCGATCGGTTGCTGATATCTTTACATTTAATCGTTGTCGTTTTCAATCGTTCGGAAGCACAATACTATGAATAATAATATAATTTTGAAAAATAACAGAGACAATCAAAATACAATTATTTGCGTCAATTCAATTAATTTGTTTTGCACACCGATCATTTTGTTCGTGTTGTGAGCGAATCTGCACTTGCAGCCACGGATGAAAAGCGCATGGATCATAAATTTGCCAAATTGAAAAGCCGTGACCATTACGACCATCTGGAATCACGCCAAGATTTAACTCAATAACTTATTCTATTTCACTTTATCCTATTTTATATGTGCTTGGAAATAATTTCGTAATGATTTGTCGACACTTTCAATTTGTCAACGATATCTGATATTTCCTGATCATCCTCAATTAAGCCAGGAAGGTAACTTTTGAAATACGGAGATGTCATTTTCACTTTCAACATCATCAATTTGTTGTACAAAATTATCCAAAGACAACAGTCTCAGTACGCACTCACCACAATTTATGGCATTGACGAGTTTGAACGTTGGATTCTAAGCCGCACTTACACTGGCAAATTAGAAATAGCTTTTTTCAATTTGCTTCCTCGAATTTAGAACGATGCTTTAATATAGCATAATGTTTTTCCAACTATTGGAATCATTGCTAGTTGTCCCAACTTTCAAAGAGTCTTTACTATATAACTACTGGTATATAATCATTAAGTTTACAATTTTTTGGAGCACTTATGTATGATTTTTTAAAGAACAATAAAAACTGAATTTCGTTGATCGTCTTACGTTTTTTGTTTTAAATATTGGTCTTTTTTTTTTGAGTTACAACGAAAAATTCGAACTTAATTAAAATTAAAAGTGCATCAAAAATTTAAGTAGCTATAACTTGTTTGTTTATGGGGTTTAGTTGAATACTTCTTGGTCAAGAATTTAATAATTTTTCAAGAGCTTTAATTTTATAAAAAAATAAAATTGCATTTAGGGGGTAGAACTTTAAGTAACAGACTTCACTAGTGACATATGACATCGGAGATGAATAACATCTAAAAAGGAAATATTGTTAAGACGTTTACAATAATGTATCATTTATGAATATCGGACATCAAATACCAAAGTTATAATAAAAAATTCATTTTGGCTGTTTTTAGGGTGGTCCAAAAAATTTTTTTTTTTTTGATTTCGAGATACTCTCTACATAAGCTTTCAAATAGGGGGTGGACTTTTCAAACTTTTTTCTTTGACCCACTCTAATATAGGTACTATATATACTTATACATACACTCATCCTAAATCTACATGCAATGTCTAAAGGAAACAGAAATCTTGCGGAAGTAATGTGCCGTTCCAGTTTTCACCAATTTGCGCCCAATTTCTGACTAGGTTCATGTACTATTTCAACACTTCCTACTACCACTTAATTCTACAAGTGAAAATTTTCTTGTGAGTGAAGTTGAATAGCAGTAAATCTATGTACTTGCCAAATAATACCCTTGAAATATATTTTTTTTAGCTTCAAAAATTTTGTTGTTTTGTTGTTGTAACAGTTTTTGCGAAAAATATTAGAAATTTATTGTTTTGTTTTGTAATGGATGAAGATTGATGATGATGATGATGCATTCATTCAACCATCCATCCATTTATACACAATAGTAAAATGTGAGAGTAACAACAACAAGTGCGTAAAGGACATACACATACATACTTATGTATGTATGTATGTACTCTGCATGCATACATACGTCTATCATTGCGTGTTTAACGTATTTATTCCTTTATGGGCTGAATGGACTATTTGTGTGCTATTATTTTCCTTTCTTCCAGTCTTTTCTGCTCTATTCAATTCAATTCATTCATTTTATTTTCACTGTTTTTATTGTTTGGCAGAATTACAAAAAAAAAAGAATTAATACAAAAAGTTATTATATACGTGTAAAGCTTTTACATACCCTGTTTTCTTATTAAGCTCCTGCACTTTTCCTATCATTGACAATGATGACAACAACAATAACAATAGACGTCTAATTTGAATTCAGTCTTCTGTTGCTTTTATGTTGTTATTATTGTCGAAGATTTAATCAGTTGTTCTCTCATCATTAGAGTGTCTATTGTTGTTAAAATACTACACTGGTTTTATTTATTTTCTACGTTTATTATTGGAGAATGAATGCGACTGACGAATATGGATAGGTACACACATACACAAACATAAATGTATGTAGGCTATGGTGTGTGTCTATGCTCATAAAAATTAAAATTACAAAAATATTATGTACTGTTTGATGAGTAAAAAATCATCCTGATAACAGCAAATCGGTACAAAAATTAAGTTGGTGTTGTCAACATTTTTCATATAGTTACAAATAAAAAAATTTACAAATCCTTTTTTGTGTATAAAATTATTCCATGTATTCACAAAAATAAAAATTCTTCTATTTTCCTGTGTTTCATAACTATATAGCCACTTCCATTTAGCCCTAGATTTTTATACACTAAGGTCCGTCTTCGTCGAATCGACGACGTCTTTTTACCTCGATGCCTATTGCTCGCTATATAAAAAAATTCTGCTTTTATTATTGTGTTTTATTAAACACTTTATTTATTATTTATTCAAAGTTGTTGTTCAATTTTTCAGTACTTTTTATTACTTAAAAACAGGGACCCAAAATAATTGTTATTTTTTGTTTAAGATTAAATTGATTTTGATAAAAATAATTAATTTTAAAAAATTTTGTTTTATATCATTATAAATTACCAATTTATGTTTTGGTTTTCCAAAACCATTGTAAACAAGAATTTTTTTTTTTGGTTATAACCATATTAAAATAACAAAATTTTTTTTTTGTTATTCGGAACCAATTGAAAAAACCAACATTGTTTTTGGTCTTTCATAACCATTATATTTTTTTGTTTGTTTTTTGGTTGTATATAATATAATGTTTTTTTATGAATGAATCAAGCTCTCTCACTAAAGCCCAAGACATAAAACTGCAAGAAGTGGACTCTGCATGATTTGTTTTGAATAACCAAAAAAATACTGTCTTCTTTATAATGGTTTTGAAAGACCAAAACCGTATCGGTCATTTAAAACAATTATTCGCAACAAATTTAAAAAAAATTAAAATTTAATAATTATTTAGTGATTTTTTTTCAATATTGGTTATATTGGTTATAACTGTTATGTCCCTGCTTAAAAACAAAATTAATTAATTAATTTTTTTCCTGGTAACTTAACAAGAAAATTCGTGTCGCCGATTCGACGAAGAAGTGCCGTCTTGGGTTAATTAATAAGAATTCAAAGTTTCTAAGTTATAATTTGAATATGTTTAGTACTCGATTGAACGTCGTCTTTCCTCCAGTAAAGCGGCAAGTCTTTTGGGCATAGTCCTCACCTTTTCTTTATTGAGGTCCTTAGAAATTAATGTATTTTCAATACATTTTGCTGTAATTTAGGATGTACTCAGATTTGGTATCGATATTTCTTGGGTATTTTTTATAATTACTATTACTCATTTTGAAACGAAGATAAATATCTTCCTTTCTAACGATATACAACACTTATTTCATTTACTTTAAATTAATCAGTAAAACATAAGAAAAAAAAGTGCGCGTTATACAAATTATTAGAAAAAATGTCTTATATTTATAACAATTATAACATATGCGTTGATAATTATCTTTACTTATATAAAAGTTATATAGAATTTTGATTACTAAATATTAAGCTGCTTCCCATAAATTGGTAAATGCCTTGTAAACTCGTAAAGTGTGCAAATTTACGTGTTTATACAGTTTACAAAGTTTACGAGGCATTTACAAGTTTATGGGAATCAGCATATTCTATTATTTGGTACTAATATGCTCCATTTAGAAAACGTATCAACACATGATGTGATAACATACACTCTTTACGCATTATTATTTACTTCATTATAAAAGTTTTGGGTTTTTTATTCCAAAAAGTGCAACCATACATTTTTCATTTTCAATGCACTTTCTTTGCTTTTTGCACGTCTACATCGCCTAATGTTTTACAATTTCAAGTAAATTACATGTTGCATACTTATATGCTTAAAGTAAAATATATATACAGGGTGACAATCGTAAAGTGACGCACACATTTCAGCAGTTATTTTCAAAAGGACGTACTTCCATTAAGTACAATTAAGTGTTAACATTGCTGAATATATAAGCATTCATTTGAACCCCACCTCATTCAATATAACCTCCTTTAGCCTGCACACATGCCTTCAATCGATCCGGAAATCGTAGGACTGTTCGCCGCAGGACTTCCTGATCAATTTCAGTCCAGGCTTTCTCTAATGAATTTGTCAGCGACTCCAGATTGTGGTGTTGAGATGCACAAGTATTACTCTCTAGAATACTTCAAATAGAGTAGTCCATTGGATTCAAGTCTGGGGAGTATGGTGGCCATTCTTGAGATGTTATGAATCCAGAAAAATTGTCTTTTATCCATGTTTGCGTTAATTTTGCCATGTGGGAAGGTGCAGAATCTTGCTGGAAAGTCCAGTTTTCATTTCCAAATGTATCTTGGGCGCAGGGAAAAACATGTTCATTTAAAATGCTCCGATAAACAACCTGGTCAATTTTAACACCCTCTTCAACGAATATTAGAGGAGTTCTGGCATTAGCGGAAACTCCAGTCCATACCATAACGGAAGCTGGCTTTTGAACTCGGCCAACAGTCCTATTTTGTTGCGATGATGATGTTAGCCACATTCGGTCATTTTGCGCATTGAAATGTTGCTCAACCGTGAAAATTTTTTCATCTGTAAACAAGATATTTTCAACATTTTTTAACACGGAGGAGCGTAGCAACGCCTTGCATCGTTGCAGTCGCAAATCTTTCTTTTTTTGTGTCAGATCTTGAGCTTTTCGGAGCTTGTACGGCTTAAGATTAAGCTTTGATTTTGCAATGCTTCGCACTGTTTCACGGTTTACTCCCACTTCCTTAGCGATTTTTCTCATTGAGCGCCTTGGATTTCGCTTGATTCGTTTACGAATTTTTTCTGTTAAACCAGTAGTGGCAACTGTTGAAAATTTTCCCCGGTCTCTATCTCCAAAACCCCCAGTTTCATTATATCGAATAATAGCTCGGTCTACCGTACGACTTGACAAATTTAAAGCCTTTGCAATTTGACGGCTACTATAATTTGCCAAAGGAAATTTTATAATTTCACCACGAATATTTTCCTTGTCCATTTTTATGGAAATTTCAAAATGTAATAACAAAAATTCAAATGAAATTAAAAGCAAAGCCAATGATGAATGAATTTGCTTTTTAAATTAAAGTAACGGTAAATGGCAAAGCTTGCTGCAGAGTATTAAACTTGCGTCACTTTACAATTGTCACCCTGTATAATAAAACACATACTTATAAACTCACACATGCTATGAAACCTCACACGACACCAACGTGACATTTGATTTTAATTTCTATCCATTCACTTAACGATAAATTTTCCTTCAGCCCCGAGTAAAAAAAATTTTTTTTTTTTTATTGAAATATTGATCGAATTTAATTGAAATTCTAAGTATTATACCAATTTTGAAACTAACAAGTAGTTTTTAATTAAATTCCATATGAAATGAGTTTTTAAAAACTGGTTTGTGTTAAATGATTAGTATTTATTCAATTTTAGATTACATTTTGAGAATAAAAATAATTTTGATTCTTTAACTATGTTAGTACAGGAAACTACGGTTAATTGCAACACGGTTAAATGCAAAACCCGCATAAGTACATCGTGTCTTGAAGCTGTAAACCTTTTTTTATACTTTTAGATTAAAAATGCACGGATATGTATATGAGGCATTCTTTTACAAATCGAACACTTTTATTGGTCAACATTTTTAATTTGCTTCAAATTTTTTTTACGCGTTTCCTATACAAATTAAGCGGACTTGTAGTGCTCCATTTTTTTTTCTATTACTATTTTCGAAAATATAGAGGGGCAAAATTTACGTAAACGCCAAATTTGTGGATATTCGGCAAAATTTAGTGTAAAAATACGGAAAAAAAGTTCGAATTTATTTCGACGTACGTGCAGAAAAAGCATAATACTAATTTTTTAATCAAACTTTATTCTGTCACTTGAGTAACCTTGAACTCAAATGCAATCGTTTGGAGTCAATTGCAGTCAATTGGAGTCACTTAGAGTCTCTTGGAGTCAATTGGGATTTTGAAGCCAATTGGAGTCAGTTGAAGTCTTTTGGAGTCAATTGGGAATTTAATTGACTTCAAGTTCTCAATTGACTCCAAAAGACTTCAACTGACTCCAATTGACTCCAGAAGACTCCAAATGACTGCATTTGAGTTCAAGGTTACTCAAGTGACTCCAAGTGACTTCAAAGCAGTCATGATTTTGGAGTCATAAGATTTGCAGTCAATTGGAGTCACTTGGAGTTGATTTCAAAAAAGACTGCACTCCCTTGACTCTAAAAAAGATTTTTCTAAATTAATAACCAATCGGCGACTCCAAAAAAGACTTCCAAATGCATTTTTCATCCTGGAGTCAAATACATTATTCAATAACTGCAATCAAAAATTACTATTCATTTGTGACTTATATCCTCAATTGATTGCACTATTTTACAGCTCTGCGGTTAACTCAATTTAGTAAAATAAAGTTATTAAGAATGATCAAGATAACCTTTTTGTTATAAACCTTAAGACTTTTGCAGCTCAAATAAGATACAAAACTTTCCCTCTACTGTCATTCCCCCTCTATTTATAGGGACCGTGCAATTGAAATTTGCTGACAAAATAACTAATTTAGGTTTTTGTATTAACTCAAATCTGTCTTCTGTCGACCATGTCAATAATGTTAGTAGTAATGTTCTTAACACTTCGTAATTTGAGAGTATCTGCTGCATTTGGATATCTAGTATATATAACGCTCATATCTATACAGTTTTTCGCGGTAATATATGTACTGTTTTTTAGACTCTAAAATCGCATACCGCTTTTTAAACTAAAATACCGCGAAAAAAATATTATATTTAAAAGAAAAATGGCAGCACGGTGCTAGTATACTTTTGATAGAATTGGAAACATTGAAGACGATCTTGAAATATCCATGCGTTGATTTCTATAAATACCTCATAATAAAGCCGGAATTGCTTCGTCAAATTTCTTCAAAAGTCAAATACAATGCAACAACAACAGAAGGAGATATGGAAATGGAGAACGAAGACGATTGAAATGATGGATAATTTGCTTTCCTTGTTAATTTTCTTTGAATAAAATTAATATCGCGAAATATACAGTTTTTTTCAAATCGATTTACTGTTCTTTTTTTAATTTTTAATAGAAATATACAGTTTTTGGTTCGAAAAAAGATACGAGCGTTAAGTATATACCATATATCCAGTATAAACTGGATATCCAGTTAGTACACTGAGCTCGTATACAGTAAAGTTGACTCTTATTCGCTCCACAAGCTTGAAGTAATGGTCTGAGATTTGATCACATAACTTCATGGAGAAACTGAATTCTTGGCTGCAGTATTGCTGACTATCTGAAAGCTAGAAACTGTATATTCCAGTTCAAACTAATTATAAATAAGACTTCTCTGTATTTGTACGATAAGCTGATCTACTCTCAGTTTGCAAGGTGCCTAAATTTTATTGTACCCAACTTCAAATACCTTAATTAATCTAGAATATTTTTCGTTAACACCATTAGACTATGGAGTGCACTTCCTTTACAATTTAAAAGAAACATAAATATGTATAATGTTAAGCCATTACTACCTAAATTCTTTTCAAATGGAAATTTTTAAATTGTTTCAAAAATTGTGTCCTTAGATTCCTACTGTTAATATGTCAGTTGTTTTATTTGACCTTAACCCTTTAGTGGGCCAATTTTTTCTGCATTAAAAAGTAGTTGATTTTAATGTATAAGACTCGGAAATGAAGTCGAAAATCGAATTGGAGTCATTATTTTTGTTTGAGGTGAGAAACTAGTTGGTACATCAAAAAGCTTAAAGTCCCGATAACTGGAAAATGAAAAAATTATTGTGTATTCAAATTGCATAAATAAAAAATATAATCAATTTCCTACTCCAACTAACAACTATAAATATTTTTTATTGAAAATTAAAATTATCGCCAATAATTTTAATATCACCCAAAATAATTTTTTTCGTAAATTACTCAAAATCTGACCTTCAACTGGCGATAAAATCAAAACAAAACGACGCACAGTGTGCTGAACATACGCATCTTGTAGCTCCGGTACTCATCTATCAAATAAGCACCAATAATGCAAATAAAAAAAATTTTAAACGGCCTTTAAATTGTATCAAGCTGTTGCCCGTCTGGGGACTGTCCTGCCTACTAGAGGGTTAATCTGTTTTATATACCAACGCATCAATAGGTATATCTACTGGGAGGTCGATACAACTAAAAAATTTGGGAGGGGCTCTCCTACTACCATCTTTAATATTGAACATAGAAACGAAATTACCTTTTTTACTTGTTTCTATAAAAATAATATGTATGAAAACATACAAATTTCAACACTACGCGTACATTTTTATTATTATTATTATTTTGACGTACGTGTTTGTGATACCAAAAAATTTGGTCAAAAAGGCGTATACGGCAAAATCGTTTTGTATAAAAATTCTTTGATTTCGGGATTTTTATTCTAAAACAGGTTTCACTTTGATACGAAAATATACCCAATAAATAAACCTATCAGTAGAAAAAATATCAGAGTGAGTTTTTCAGACCATTTTGTTTTTATCTCGCTTCAAACTTAAAAGTCGATTTCCCAAAATTCGATTTTCTGGATGTACGGCAGTATATTGCGGGGTGACGAATTGTTTTTAACAATTAAATAATTAAAATTCAGTTTACTATTCGTTCGCGATGGAATAAAAAGTTGAAAAAAATACTATCGTTTTCCTCGGAACATTTCCACATATTTTTTCATAGTGGTAAGTTTATACTGTCTATATAAAATACACTAATTACAAGGGAAGAATGCGCTTCGCGACGCGTAGCGCGAATTCGGAAAACGTTCAATGTTATGCAACACTAAGTTAAGAGAGCTAGAAAGTAAATACAATAAAAAAATAACAATTCAATTAAATTCAATTTATTATTGATAGAAAAATAATAGTACATTAAGACTTTAGCAGTACATAAAAATAAAGTAAAAATATAATAATAAGTTGTATGAAGTAAGCGAACACAATTAATTTATTTACGTTTTGGTAACATTTACATACGTAAATATTTCGTGTAAAGAAAACAGCTTCGCTTGCAATGTTGTGATGCTCACTGGTAACATGGAATAAAATGTTCACGTGCTTTAATAGTTTTGGATTTTATAAAATGCTTATTTAAGTTATCCTTTTCCTGGTCATACTCGTCGTTACGCACAAATTCAAAAACTTATTGAAAATTACAATCTATATCGAATTGTCTTAAGATACGATGTTATTTACGTTTAATTACAAAATTTCTTTCAGAATAAATTGATTCACATAACATTTACACTTTTAATTACACAAATAACACTGTATGTAAACTCACAAATTGTCCAATGATTTCAACAGGCAACAGTTTACAAATAAAAAAATATAACTAAATAATATAATGCATGTATTTCACAAAGACCAATTCAAACAACAATAAGAATATATTGCCATTACAAGTAATGTTTCAAGTAATTTATCGAATTAATAATGGCGGAATGTTATATTTTTATTGTATTTATTTTCTAGCTCCCTTAACTTAGAGTTGCATCGCATTGAACGTTTTCCGAATTCGCGCTATGCGTCGCGAAGCGCATTCTTCCCTTGTAATTAGTGTATTTTATATAGACAGTATGAACTTACCACAGTAGCATTCTTCCCTTGTAATTAGTGTATTTTATATAGACAATATGAACTTACCACTCTGAAAAAATATGTTTCCTATAGGAAATTTTCCGAGGAGCACGATAGTATTTTTTTTAATTTTTTATTCCATCGCGAACGAATAGTAAACTGAATTTTAATCGTTTAATTGTTAAAAACAAATATTATTTTGAAAAATTTTTTAAATTATTGATACACAAATATAGAGCTATTTTCAATACCTTTAAAATGGTTGTTCATTTTACTCGATGCGATGAACAGAAGTGGAGTTATCGCGATTTAAAAAAGGCTATAATCGGCGAATCACGTAAACTTTACCTCTCTATATTTTCGAAAATAGTGATAGAAAAATAAAAATGACGGACTACAAGTCCGCTTTTTTTGTATAAGAAACGCGTAAAAAATTTGAAGCAAATCAAAAATGTTGACCAATAAAAGTGTTCGATTTGTAAAAGAATGCCTCATATGAATAATACGAATAAAAACAAAGATGAAAAAAAACTTTGTAATTGAATTTTTCTTTTAAACTGAACGGGGTTTTACAGATTAATGTATACAATCCAATGATTTATTTAATGTTTGTATAATTGCAATACTTGTGCACTTATCCGGGGTTTGCATAAATGCAAAAACCGCATAAATGCATAAAACCGACGTGCATTTATCAGTAGTTTACTTTATCCCTATAAATTTTAATTGAGGAATTGTTCAGAATGATTCGTAGAAATTACTTTTTATATAAAATTTAGCACGCTTATGAGCGTGGCCACTGAAAGCTAGATGAAAGGGTACTTCCCCACGCACGCACTAGCGAATCCAGAGATTTCTTTAAGGGGGGGCTCTATTTTTTCACCACTTTACAATTTTTATTTGATTTGTGACCAACGATCAAATTGTATGAGATTTTCGTTGATAAGGGGGAGAAATTTAAATGTGATGATTAATTAATTGGCATTAAAAACCTGTATTATAAACATACAAATATTAGCATTCACATTATATATTCAGCACCAATAAAGGGCGAAAATTTTTGCTACGTATAAAAATTATTTATATAATTCAAATTGTTTTCCACCGTGCATTCGAACATATTTTTATAATACATAGGTACATAGTTCTCTTTCAGGCATATATACATATGTAAGTGCGATTTTGATATGTGGTTAGGTTATTGTATTAAAACTGAATTAAAACTCTGAGCCAGTCAGCCACCACAACCACCAGCATCGCCGCCGTCAGCACCACCTTTTATCAATACAACATTAGCCTTGTTCTTATGTCATAGTGTCTCAAAAGTTATTCCCCAATGACAATCACGCAGTTTAAGTCAGCAATTCTTTGTTGTTGTAACGGAAAACCGTTAATGTTAGTCCCAAAGGTACAAAAAAAGAAGCATTCACAAAAAGAAGAAAATATCTGCACAGAAGAAAAATTTCTCTGTATGTAAAATAATTCCAATGACAAGCTGTGTCATCGTTACATCTTCGATTGATGATGACGATGATGACAAAACCGAAATATATCAAACGGCTGCCGATTGCGGCCATTGTTCATTGTATTCTTTTTTAAATGACATATACATACATACATACTTTTTTGAATTTTTTTGCGTACGCGCTTTTCGGTATTCTTATTCAAAAATTTTCTTTTGATATTTGCATTGCTTTAATTTTTTTTGGAAGTTTTTTTTGTGGATACAGCTGAGATGTTTTCGTTTGATAAGGAATAAGAATTTGCGTGGATTAAGAATGAAGAATAGTAAAGCGAAAAAAAAAAATAAATAAGAAAAATTAATGAAACAACGCAATTTTGTACTAATTTTTTTTATTTTATTTGACAGGTTGTTATTAAACGGAAGTTCGATTTTTTTTTTAGGTTTTTGTTGTTGTTGCTGTTATTGAAGAGGGTTTGGTGGAAATTCATGTTTATGAAATTAATTTGAAAAACAAAACCAAATTCATTTGCAGCGCGAGAATATCAGCCAATAGAGTGGGATGAAATTAAAATTTTTTAAAAATTTGTCAGCACAATATTTTAGAAATTTGTAAAAAATATATTTTGTTCATATTCTTAAAGAATGATATTTTAAAAGTGTCGTTTTTAGATGACCCTATTAAATTTGTTTAAGTTACAATGCCGTGAGCAGGATCTGAACTTAAAGGAAAAAGGACTCAAGAATAAAGAACGGGAAGTAGCTGTAAAAGAAAAAGAAATGGAGAAATTAAAGGGAAAAAAGGAACATAGCAATAATGAAATTATTAAAAATCCTTGAGCTTGAAATGAAAGAAAGACTGGCAATGGAAGAGCTGAAACATTAATACAAATATTTAATTTTTTTAAAAATAATTTTCTGGTTTATTTGTTTTTCTGAAAATTTGTTATTGGCAAAGTCTATTTCCACTTTGTTACTTGAAAGCACAAATATATCGCCGTCGTTCTGGCAGAATTCACTAAGTCTTTTTTTTTTTAATTTCTGAGATGAAGTTAGTTTATGCAGTGCATGGTGCTCTACGAACACTGGGAAAAGTTAAAAAGTCAACAGATTTATGTACACATTAGTGCACGTTTTAACTGGATCATCAAAAAACGAACTTCTTATGTCATTCGAATTATAGAAGCGGATCTGTTTAAAAAAAATAATTTGGACTTAGTGGTGATTTCTATTTGAACGACGGCGATGTGTACACACAATCACATAAGTATACGTACGATTTTCTTTAAATTTGATTTCCTAACGTAATAATTCAAATTTAAAATTTTGTTTGATGCAGTTTTATTTAATTCATCATTGTAAACTAAGAAAACCCAAAAACAGAACAATATCTGAATAACTAAAACGGTAAGTAAAAAAAAAATGTTCGAAATATTCGAAAAAATATTGAAAACTAAAGTTAAAAAATTTGAATGACCTCCATTGGTTTTAGCGGCCTCCGATAGATGAGACGGCATAGACAAGTTTAGGTTTCTTGTAGTTATGTGCGATTTCACTATATAGGGGTTCCGTTTTTCCTTCTTTTCACATGCTACACTAATAGGAATTGTTTTTTTGTTGTTGTTGTTATCAGTATAAAAAAGGCAAAATAACAAATCTGCATTCAAGAAATTTTCACATTTTAATTATTAGCTAAAAAAAATCGAAAAATTGTATGGTATGTATACTTTTGTGACTGTGTGTACATTAAGGTAGCCAAATGTATGTGAAAAAAGATTTAACGCAAATTTTAGTTCTCATGGGCTAACAATATTCGATCTGATTTAAAACTGAAAACTTCTTTCCAAATTAAAAATACTAAGACTATAAAGTTTTGTGCCGATTGCTGAAATTTTAGAACTCGCTCATGTGCTCTAAAGTTGAAAAAAGCATTATTTTTTATGTTATTCAACTGTATACTGTCTTTAAAGAACTCTTCACATCTGAACTAGTTAAAATCAAAGTATTTTTCTCCCAATCCAATGGTTTCGGTAAGTTGTTCAGCAATCACAAAGGTATTTTAGGGCATGTTTGGGCTCAAATGAATGCTTATTATCTAGAAAGTTGTTGGAATAGCAACTATATTATGAAGAAAATAACGTGATTCTGATTTGTTTGAACTCAATATCACTAAGTGATAGTATAATGTGACAAAAGTAAGTTTTCAAAAACTTTACTATTCACGATGGCACCATTTTACTCCAGCAATTTTAGTGAATTGGTCTTCAATAATGAAAAGAAGATTTCTACACCAACCTTCTCCAAAATATTCTTTACCAATTTTCTTCATCCTCAATCTGCTCTTGCATTACCATTTAATGGCAAGTCAGGGCTTAGAGTTTGGATTTGAAGGTGGGCTGGACTAAACCAAAGCACTCAGTCTCAAAGACCATTGTACTATATCCAAGATAGAGCCAGTAGAAGAGAGTAGAAAGACAGGAAAGTTATGTGAGGGGATAAATTGTTTCACTGATGAATCTTAAAAGCTCAGGAAGATGGAAAGTGTGGATATAATTCATACTCCAAACATCACTACCCAACAGCCCTAATCTGATTCTCGCTCCGTAGTATCGTTGTTTTCAAGATACTACTACTGTCAGCTTTTTTTTTTGGACGCCATTTTTGGACTATTTTTTATGTCACAAAAATGTCCCTTCATTTGCTCAATTTTTTTTACATACTGTATTATAGCACACCTCGTAAAGTTGAAATTACTTATAGTCTTACAGTTTAATATTTTATTTACAGTTTCTCATTCAGTTGGCAATGCTATAAAACAAAAAAATTCGGTGCGACTAGGATTTTTACATTCGTGTGTTAAAATTGTGTGACTCAAAGGGTTAAAAAACAGTAACTAGTGCTGGAAACATTGTAAGAGTAAAAGAAACAAATGAAATTAAATTCCCTTATGTGGCTCAGTTGTTAAGCGTGTTGTTTAACAGTCACGATGCGGATTTTTGGCCACAGGTTCGAGCCTGGGAAAAGACAGCTCAAAAGAAGATCAAGAAAAAATAAAATAATATAAACGTTGAAACGATAATATAGTAAATAGAAAAAAAATAAAAATTAATTAATATAAGACTAGTCGGTAAGGCCCCGGTAAGCGGGGCTATTTTTTCCCAAAAGAGAGACCAAACTACTCATTGGTGTTTGATTTGTTATTTTTGTAGGCAGATAATTCATTAGATAATCCTAAGAGATGCCGTTACTCATGTCTTCTCTCTCTCTCATTTATTATTTACTCCCGCTTTAGCAACAATTTTTACAGCGATGAATGCAATGCTTTGTTCAGTGAGCGAATTTTAAAAAACTTCCGACGCTAATATTTTAGAATTGGCTGAACCCATTGACGACCGCTCATGAATCGCTGGGAAATACTATAAATCCGACACCGGATTCGTGTTTAGCGACCCCAATTTAGTAACCAAAAGTGTCGCGAAAAAAAATTTATTTTACTTGCAAAGGTGTGAAAAATTGCGGGACCTATATCATATGTTCCAATGGTCGGTAGCTGTAAAAATTTATGCGACTATTTTCTCACGTTAGCAGTACGCGAACGCATTCCGTAATGCTTGAGACAGATGCGCAGATATGCCAGCTTAAAAATTGCTTCTAAATAGTTTGACAATAATATTAAAAGCATGTATCAAATATAATAAACATAAATTCCTGCACTATTCAGACAAAAGACAAAATTTTTTTATTTTGAACAAATTCAATTAACTGCTCTTCAATTTTGCTGGAAAAATGTGCACCTAAAATAAATACTACTAGTCTATGCAATCATGTTGTTAACCAAAATTATTGGCCCGGGTAAAGTTTTACATGTTAGTGTGCCTATAAAATTTTTAATTTTTCAAGTTTTTTTTCGTTGCCACTATTATGAACTATGTGAGGAGGTTTTTAATAATATTTTTTTATTAAACAGCCAATAAACCGCTGAATTTGACTTCAGGTAATAAAATATTATTTTTTAACTTGAACGCGGGTATGCCACTAGAAAGTTGCTGGTTAGCCTGGCTAACCACCATGATTGTTTTGTCTAGTTTACCTCAAAGCAATTCTATAATTCGTTCTCGAACCGCAAGAGATCACCATCAGAAGCCGCTTTCTCTCTGGTCACTATCTCTGAAAAAATGAAACGGACACAAGATATGTATTGTCTGCTCCAAACAAGGCAAGGACCGTCGAACAAATGTTATTTGTGTCTTTTGCAAAAAGTAATTTTGCTTCACCAATGATCGAAATTGGTTCGAAATTCATGAAAAAACATGAACTTTCAATGTAACGATCAATGATGTAAGCAAATTTGTTTTTGTTACAAATAAATCAACCTGTCAACAAAATGAAGAATATGTCATTGATTTTGATTGAGAGGAAGGTTGCCCACAACTTCTTCAAAAATTTTGAAATCTTGCAGTAAAAAGATAAGATTTTCCGACTTTGGGCAAAGGGATGAATCTACCCTTGAAAATTGGGTACTTTCTGAAAGCCATTTTCATTCCCTATTGAATGATACCTTGTTGAGGAAAATCAATTCAACAGATTTTCCAGGAAAAACTCAAAGGTAAAAGGGTCATCGGTGTCCCATTGGTCATCAAAGGGTTAAACGATTTCAAATTTGTAAATTTTTGACTAACCTACTTGTCAAGCGCCTTTAACCCATTAATTGACAATGGTGCGAAAACGCACCACCAAAAGTGTGATTTTTATCCGAAGAACGATAAATGATATTAACAATGAAATTATTATGTTAGTTCTATGCGCCTTTCAGAAGTATTGTTGATTATTTTTTAGGCCATAGGTTATATCGACACACTTCCACGCCCATTACATAATATAAGTTTATAACTATATTTTAGATCATATTTAGCCGTATGGCCGAAAACCTTTTTTTATTACAATAAAATATACATATGTAGTTCTTTTTATTGCAAGGAATGAAAATGCAAAAATTTCTTTTTTATTTATTCTATTTCTTTTTTTAATTAAACTATCTACATTTCCCACATGACATATGCAATTCATTGGCAACATAAAATTCATTGGCATATTGTTTCTTTCGGCTTATAACTCATTTCCCGAAGCTGATTGTTTTTGGTCCAAACAGCCTTCTCTTGGCATACAAGTTGTTGAAAATGCTATAAGTCAAAATGTCTCTTGGACTATAAAAAGCCGCCAAAGCCTAAATTTGATTTTCGAGTTTCAGTTACTGAATTTATTCTTCAAACCGACAATGTTGCTTGTAGAGAAGAAGTCATAAACTATGTCAATTGACTTGACCGTGTCGACCATTGTGTTGCTGCGGGACCAGATGATTCCCGTAGGAGATGCAAACACTGCCACAATCATACAACATACATATTCACAAAATGCAATGTACCATTTTATTCAGAATGCTTCCAAGCCACCCACTCCAAACAATAGTTTGGGAATCACTCAAATATTTGAAAGTTTTTTGTTTTTACTTTTTTGTCAAAAATAAATTACAAATTGTTTTTTTTTTTTACCTTGAACTAACTGTTTACTTACTAAACACTACATGTAAAACCAATTACAATTAAAAATTTAATAACTTTCTCAGTCCAACAATAAAAACACAAACTTTTAAATTTTCACCAAAAGTGAACTGATAGTGGGCGTTTTCGCACCACTGTCAGTTGGTTTATGACATTGTTTGCATCTCTTTTTCTAATTCTCCTCTATTTTTATTATGATTTGCTGACCGCTGAATCGATAATGAGTATAATGAGATCTGAGACATCAGTAGGCGGAATAATTTTTTTTATTCTTTATATACAAATATGTAAACGCTTGGTTGCGGTTTTGCATATTTTTAAATAAGTACTTTTGAATCATTATCTACTGATTTCATGAACTGTTATTACTATTTTCAACATTTTACCTAAATGTATGTAAATAAGTATATTTAGGTAAAATGTTGAAACTTTTCATATTTTATATTTCATATACTTATAAATAAATTATCCTCCTTGTACATTTTGTTACATTCATACCAACAAATCTTTGTTTTACTTAATTGTTTGTTTACATGGTATCGTAGCAGCGATATATGAAATTTAGCATGTATAAGAGAATTAACACTGCATCTCATGTTAAAATCTGATTGTAACAGAAAACCAAAGCAAAGAATAAGAAGAATTGATGTGTTTTTTTTTGTTTTCCCGATAGTTGACGAAAATAAGCCATTGCAGAATTTCAAATTTAACATTTTCAATCGTTTTAACATTTAACTCGTTGTGGTTCTACATTTTGTAACAGAAATGAAAAAAAAGGCATTTGCCAAATATCATAGTAAGAAGAAGATTTGTTGTTGTGAATGTAAAAAAATGTACAAGATGAATAATTTATTTAAAAGTTTATAAAATATAAAATATGAAAAGTTCCAACATTTTAGCTAAATATATTTAACATTTTATCTCCATATACTTATCTACAAATATTTAGGTAAAATGTTGAAAAAATTTCTTCGCATTTTGATTTCATGAAATCAGTAGAAAAATATTCCAAAGGAGTTATATGAAATATGCAAAGCCGCAACGTGGGTCGCATGCAATATGAAATTGACAGATGAATAGTTCACTTAAGTCGCTACTAATTTTACCTCTATCCATAAGCGTCCCAAGCTATTCATTTTAAATATTGCAAATATTTTCAGACCTACTAAAATTCGTAATTACATATTTTCAAGACAAAGAATGTCCCATATATATTTTTTAAAATATGGCTAAAGAGTAGGGTTTTTTAGAATCTTTGTAGTTAAAAGGGCTGAGTGGGGCCAACTGCGAAACATATATATTTTTTTGGATAATATTTCAAATAATCCATTACAAAAATAATTACATTCCAGATGTTACTGTTACGGCAAAAAAAAAAAATTTAAAGTAAGGTAAAATTAGCTGTTCGATTAATCGAACCGTGGGACGATATGGGTTAAAAAATTCTTTTTTTTTGATTTATCGGATTAAAATTTAGGCCACAAATTTAAAAGAAATAGATTTGAACCTTGGCCTACAAGTAGCTGTGTGCTTGCTGGCGTTTTCGACTAGTGTTGCTCTTAACAAATTTATAAAAGTACCAAAATTTTGGACAAAACGTACTTTTCAATTCCAAAATGTACCTCACAAAAATTGTGTATGCATAATTACTTGTCACTACCTTTCTCAATATATATTCAATATATTAACGTTTGAAAATGTTTTTTGCTCATACAAAATTTTAAAAATGTGGGCTAGGGCCTTAAATTAAAGTAGCCATATACTTTCATATGTGTGGTGTTGCACAGCCCAAAACGTACCTTAAACAAAAAAGGCGTACTTTCGTGTCATAATTTTAAAATTGTACCCTAAAAGGTACAATTGTACCCTCGATCGCAGCACGGCTTTAGACAACTAGTCCATGGCATCATGAATTTTGGCAGCAACTATTTTAGAGTTTTGTTTTTCTATGGGATGCAAGTGAGATAAATATATATTTAGTAAGGAATTTTTCCCAGGTATATACCAAATACCAAGCAAAATTTGTATGGCCAATTTTCTGTCAAAAAAAAATTTGTACTCGGGTATGAGGCACCTACAAAAATCCACTAAAAACTGGGAAATATAAAGTAAAAACGCTATAACTATTTATAAATATATATTTAGTTATTTTGTAGGCCTTCAGTGGCTAAGATAAAAAGAAATTACAGTTTTTTTTCATTATCTCCCTCATAAGGTAGGTTAGGTTGGAGTGGCTGTCGAGAGACACACTTAGGCCTGAACGGCCCATTGTGATACCACATAGTTGGACCTACAGTTTAACGCCGATTCCGAACGGCGGTGTGGCAATTTTTTATCGGCTTGGTGGTTTTGCCATTACCAACCAATGTGTGTACTTGTACACTATCTTATAATTCTCATACACTTCATATTGATAGTGAATATAAGAAAGTTATGAAAATTAACCACCAGACGAAGACGGGAATCGAACCCGAACCTCCCAGATGAAAGTCTAGTGCACTATCCACTAGGCTATCGAGGTCGTCTCCTTCATAAGGTAAATAAGGCATTAAATAAATAATAGTGTTCTAAAAAGATTTATTCTTGAAGATGTTGGTGTTAACCGTCCGCTTTATGAATTTCAAAGATGGACCGCATGCAAAAGAAATTTCCGAGATGTGACCAGGTACTTATACCAAGATATGATCAATTGAAACGTTCTTTAATTTCTAGTAACGCTTAACTTGTCAAATAGATGTTTTAGTTCTTTGGTGGTGATTAATTAAAACAGAATTATAAATTTAATGGGCTATTTAAAGAACAGCCTGCTATTGGTTTTGAATAATCAGAGATGTGTTCATGTTTTTTAATACTGAAGATGTAACTAGCACACTTATTATAAGAGCAGTTGAGTTTTGTTGTGGACTCTTGGTCCATGTGTGAAAACATTTCGCAGCTTGGCAGAATAAAAGATTTTACTAGTTTTAGCTTGACACTAGACGGTAGATATTTAGTGTTTGGTCTTAGACCGCGTAATGCACCATAAATTTTGGAAACTGTCCCCTTGATATGCACGTCCCAATTTAGGTTTCCACTAAAAAATACTCCAAAGTTTTTTATTTTATCAACATATTCTGTAGAGTTATTAAGATTAGCGATGATGGTCAAAGCCTTTGTTTTTGTTGGACAAAGATTAAGCTCATTTTCTATAGACCATATATGAACTTTATTCAACTCCTGATTTATCATTTCAATTGCTATGTGTTTATGCTACTTCGGAAACAGAGTATATATTTGCTCGTCGTCAGCGTAAATATTCCTGTCAAAATTTCCAAATCTTTCAACCGATACATTTTTTGATAGAGATTTTTAGCGATCGAGATTAAGCATAATAAAAACTGAAAATAGTTTTTGGAAACTTTAAGCAGAGTTTTTGGGTGCCCCACAACAGATACTCTAAAATTTTTTTCCACAAAAATTTACTTTCAGAAAATTGGCACAAATTTTTATTTTAATGAAACCAAAAAACGTTCTCCTGCGAGCGTTAGTTTTTGAAAGAAGCATATGACACTTTGAAATTATTCTTCAAAAAAATGTTTCAAACTTTGAACAATACATGTACAAAAGAGTACGGTTGGTAACCCTATAAATATATATATATACATTGATAGGTATGTATCACTATACATTTCTATCATATCTAAATATAACATTTATGATTGTTAACAAAAAATTTATGAAAACAAGAACAACATTTTTAAATTTCACAATAGCACAACACACGAGGTGTTTTTCTTTTTGTTTTTGTTTTTGGTTTTATATGGGGGCGGACGAAGAGAAGAGCAGCAAGCAGTAGCGTCCCTCAAACAAAATAAAACATCCAAAACATTTTATGAAATAAATTGATATGAGTTTTATTAATTTGAAATTTTAAATGTAGATACGTTCAATAGCGGATACAGAAGTCAGATTAGGGATGGGAGTTTGCTCGTTAAGTATTAACAAGCAACGATATCATTAACTATAGAGAATTGTAGCTACTTAACGATAATTGTGGATAATTCGAAAACTTTTCTTCAGTTCACTTATATCAAAGTAAAAATACTAACTCGAGTGCGGAAAGTATGGTAAAGTGGGGTACCTTTGACACCTGGCACATTTGACTTTGGCATTTTCAATGTGACCACGCCGTAATAGCCAAAAAGTTGAAATGCAGAAAAAAGCTTCATTTGATTTAAAGAAATGTAATGAACTTTGACAGTTCTACTTTAACTCTTCTTGGATTAACACATGTTTTTTTAAATTTGCTAACGCTGATGTAATTTTCGACAACCAGTAACTATGTGAGCGTTTTGTGAATTGTATTTTAAAAAAGAGTAACAAAATTTGTTAGCACTACTCTTTATAGTTAAGAAAATAAAAGTGCGTTTTGTGAAAATGAACAAATATCAAATGATCCCCATATTCCAGATTTACGTATTTGCAATACAATCGTTATATTTTCTATTTATACATTTTTAACCCTGGAAGGACATGCTTCGTCGAATCGACAATGTATGTTAACGTTTTATAATTTTTCATTCTAAGTAAGTGTTGGTAAACATTTAATTTATGAATAAATGTAATTAAAAAAAATATTCATTGTTGTTTTTCTATATAGGGTCAGAATTCGTGAAATCAATCACTGGAAATAATTTTTTCTCAAATTTTAATGTAAATATGGAAAATATCCCAAATTTTTAACTCATACATTTTTTTTTTTTACAACTTGTTGACATAAATAATTTTAAGACGTTTTTTTCAATTTGCTGTATTTCAGGATCTGCTCAACCAAATTTATGGAAATTTTCAAGATTACTTCTTTTTTTTGTGATAGTTTATGCAATTTTTTTTTCGATCGCCAAATAACATTGTTCTGGAGCATGAAAAAATCTGAAAAAAATCATAAACATTGCTAATACTGTTTTAAAAAATACGTGCAAATTTCAAAGTGTGTCCATTTTTTGTTTAAAAGTTACGATTTTTTTAAATCAGCACCACACAACGTTTTGTCGCACTTGGAGCAAACGCGCTGTCGTTCGCAAATCACTATTTACGAACACATTTTGCAAATTCTACTAAGTGCCTGGTTATATTGGTGCTCGGTGTTCGACGAACACAAAACATTTTCTCATGAGTACAGACTCTCTCTTTGTGTTCAGTGCAACAACAATTTCATGGTGTTCGCCGAGTATACTCGCAATATAACCACAGCCTAAGTATTACTATAAATAAATCGGTTATAGTCAAATATAGACTTTCCGGTTAGCTCTGAGAAAAAATTGTTCCGGATAAGGGTATATTGTCAACACTGAGATAAGAAAATCCCTTAGGAAAAATTCTTTTTCATCAAATTATTTATCATAACTTCAATAATACTAAGTTCAGAGCAATAAAATTCGGTTTTTTACATAGAAAATTTATGGTCCTTTATTTTAATGTTATATTTGTAATTGATACCTTTTTGGGTTGGAAGCAATTATTACTCAAAATCCAAATATAAATTTTTTTTCGACTTTTTTTTTAGAAAATTCAAGTTTTAGCAAAAAGTGGTGTAAAAATGTGTTTAATTTTGTGAATTATTTTTATGATCTGTAGTTCGATATATCAATTTTTATACCAAGTTCCTAACCAAGTTGTACTGTTACAAAATTTGACTACAGCAGCTGATGCTTTTAACCGCTGCAATTTTGCCTTCAACTTTCTGTACTTTTTTTTCTCCTTTTGAAATAAATAAAATTGTTTATGTTAGATAATTTTTTTCTGATAATAATGTGTTTTTCATCGATTTTTCTTCAAATTGTGATCGGCTAACAGAATCGCATTTGGATTTCAGAGCAATTTCAACTCAATTTCAAGCAGGCAACTCAATTTCGTTTGGAATTTATTTCTATAGAGAGGTTGAACAATTTCAACTTAATTACAACTAAAATTGAAAAAGAAGCCGTGATTTGCTCAGTTTGGCTCCGTGTTAATAGGGTATTAGGCAAAATGTGAGGTAATACTTTAAATTTACTAAGCGCTTTATTTAAAATTTCAGTTTACCAGTAAATAAAAGTTTAAGTTGCATTTATAGCTCGTAAGGATACAAAAGTAAGATTTTTCTTCATACAAATTTAATTATTTTAAACACAGTGGCGGATACAGGAAGCATTTTCGAGGGGAAATAAAAAATTCTCCATATGACGTTATGTAGGTGAGTGTCGTCAGGGTTGGAGCATGTTTTGACTTTGCTAATAACTTCCGTTGAATGCCGAATTTTTATTAATGTTGCATATCGTTGAAAATATCTCACAAACTGCAATGTTTTTGCTGAACATTAAAATATAATTGGATTAATAATTCAGAAGTTATGGACATTTACAAGAAACAAAAATTGTAGTCTGGGTCGGAACACTGCTGTCAGGGTCGGAGCACTGTAGAAAATCACTAAGAAATGAAGGAATATGATGATGATCAAAGAAAAAGGAAAAATTACACTTGAAACCCGGGAGAAGAGACCTGAAATCAAAATAAAAATCCCTGTGTTAATTTTAAGGAAAATTTGATTTTTTTGAAAAAATGAAAAAATTTCCAGAGCAGGGACTTTAACGGTTATGAGTTTTATAGTAAAATTCAAATATTAAGAGTTACTTTGTGACTTTTATCGTGATTGGCTAAATAATACGGTAAATTGTTGACTTTTTTGATATTTGGCAAGAAATAATAGTTATATTTGACTTTTATTTTTTTGTTTTTTTGGTAAAAAATAAATGGTCAACCCTATTTGCAAGCGAACGGCTTGAGCAATTAAAAAAAATTGAAGCCATTCGATTCAGCTCATCCGTCTGTATATTAAAGGTAAAAAATTTTTAATATTTAAATTACGAAACAACTGCTGCAATGACCAAAGTAGGTATAAAAGTATATAGGCTTTGGGGTATGAAATATTAAAGCAAAGGGGATCCAAAAAATTCTGAAACCATTAGGAACGTCTTTTCGTGAACTTTTCGAAAATGTATTGTACTTTGTATGGACGATGCCTAGATTCGAAGTTATTGCCAATTTTGTATTCCAGTTCGTATCCATATATTTGCATATGGGCAAAGGTCATAAAATGGAATGAAGCGGATCCCTATGTATTGTATACCGTTGAAAAGGTCTCAACCATGTATCTTCGGTGTTTCCTTAATTAGTTATAAGGGTTGACCATTTATTTTTGTCCAAAAAAATAAAAGTTTTGGCCAACAAAATAAAAATCATAAAATAAATGTTTTTTTTTTGCCTGACAAAAAGAAAAGTCAAATATAATTATTATTTCTCGCCAAGAATCATAAAAGTCAATAATTTACCGTTTTATTTAGCCTACTACGATAAAAGTCATCCAATATTTGTGGAATTTAGTCCATGAGGATCACAACCGTACACTTGAAGATCCTCTACGGGTATTTTTTGTGGATAACTTTTTGAGTTGAAAAATGGAAAATAACAGTTATTTTCGGTCCAGAGTCAAAACTTATCATTACAACAAAATTTTCGGTGTTCCGACCCTGATTATACGCACTGCTCCGACCCTGACAGCACACGTCATTTATATATTCGCTTAATGCAAACATCAGAAATGCTACATATTTCCACTTCTTAATATTATCAACCAATTTAAGTTAACTTACTTTGAAGTTTGCATGCTATTTTTTAAATTATTCCACTTTTTGTAGCACTACTAAAAAGTTTTTCACTCTTCCTTTAGCACGCGGTCACTTTTCTTCTTTTAACACATATATACACTTCACGCTCTGAACTCGAAATGGCATTTTCTTTCGTCATGACAATCAATACTGTATATTAACTTAAAGGACGCCAGTGAGATATTACGGAGAAAACGACGCTGTCCCGACCCTGACCGCGCCCCTACCATGACAACACTCCCCTATTTATGCATGTTTTTTTTGCTTATTCGTAACTCTATCTCGATGTCTATTAACTTCGGCGGTAAAGCCGTGCGAAAACGGACTGGGACGTTACGCATTTTGGAGAAAACCGGTTCTTGTAGCGAATCGTTTCACAATTTTTATGATCTATTTCTAAGGTAAAGGATCATGGAAAATATTAATAATAGGAAACATTTAATCAATTTTCGGCTTTTAGATTATTTTAAAAACAATGCTATCGTAGAAATATTACGCATTTAAATCTTTTGAGGATTTATTCAAATGGCATTTACGGTCAGTGATTCAGAAGTATTTTTCATCGGCCAAATAATCTGTATCTTTTGAACTATTAAAGATTTTTTAGTAAACTTTTTTTGTTTGATAACAAATTCTTCAATCTTTATTTTGTTGTGCAAATCATTTAAATCTGCTGTTTAGTTTCTGGGAGTTTGTTCGTCAAACTTGGAAATTTATTTTTTTGATTTTTATAAAAATAACTCAGTACAACGCAAAATTTCAAATAGAGAATCAATAATATTTTAAGAATAATTCAAGGTCGCTGATTCCTACCCTGTATTCAGGTTTTTTCTTTTCCATCTGGGATTTTCTTTATATCGACCTGAAACCTAAAATTTTAGTTTATACTGGACCCATATAAAATTTGTATTATTCTAATTCTTACATGTTTCATGCCAGAGGAAAATGTACTTATCATAGAAAACAAATACAATTTAAGTTTTATCACACAAAAGTCTTTATTATAACATGGAATATGCTAATACGAAAATTTGTAAACAAATTTGTAAAAATTTTGAACTTGTTCGGGAACATTGTTTAGTGCGTCTGAGTCTACAGATGACATCTGACAGCATTAAAACTTTGGTAAAGAGACAAAGAAAATGTTGTCAGCTATGATCTGAAAATAATTTATCCTTGACCGAGGCTACCTATAATATCCTCCAAAAGCGGTATTCATTAATATATTGAGCTGCATTACTTTTATTGTACCAGCAAATGTGATAACAAAAAACAAAACTAGTGAATACGAAAGCTTGGACTTTTGGCAGACGGATTTTGAACCACTGTTTTTTTTTTTTTTTTGTAATTTTCATATTTGCCGTTTTTCTTCAAAATATCTACATAATTTTTTTAATGTATGTATGACCATTGCAAACAATAAAAGTTGAAAATTTTATACTTTTCCATAAATCAACCCAAAACTGACAGATAAAATACAATATATTAGCCCGTTGGCAATCAAATATACTTAGATGAAAAAAAACTTTTTGTAATTTCAGACTGGAACGTTGTGTGTGAATTTGCGGCCCCTTTCACAGCCATCAAAAATACTGAAAAAAAAAATTATCTTGCTCATTACATTATTCCTTATTCTTATAATTGAAAGTTAATCGCAATAACTAAAAACAACAATAACTAATTATGTTAACCTTTTTGCCTGTTTAAATCTTTTGGGGGAGAGGGTGGGAAATTTCCACCATTTCCCCCCTTGTATCCGCCACTGACAAACATAAATTATATGGGTCCCAGCATTTCAAAGTTTACATCTAATTTATATTTTACCTGAGGGTTAAATTTTACCATTTATTAATTATTTTGTTACAATAAGTAGTTAGTTTTCTATTCAAGATAGTTTGAATGTTCAACGACTTATAATATAATATAAAAAAATGTTAGCACTTTAGCGCTTACACTTGGACGGGTCCATTTGTATTAACGATTTTTAACGCTACATCCGTCAGTAATTTTTGGTACATACCTTTAAATTTGGGTATCATTTTCGCTTTCCCGATGGCTTTTGAAAATTTTAAATTACGATTCAATATAAGTAGTATTAAAATTTCAAATTAGTTATATTTAACCATGATGTATTTACTGGTTTTCATAGACTTAATTGCCAGCAGGTTTTCATTGCAAAATAAAATAAAAAACTAGAAGCAAGGCGCTCCACAAAAAAAACTTCAAATAATTTGTTTAAACCCAAAACATAAAAAACAGGAACAAAACTTACACCAAAGTTTTTTTTTTTTCAAGGCCTTTTTTCAATTCATGACGAATTTGGAAAAAAAAATCGATCCGGTCACTCTTATGGGTCTTTTTTGGTGTCTTCCAAAGATTCAAAAAGGAATAATAACCTCCAGAAAAGTGCTGCTTGTAAAATATTACTAGTACAATAAATTAACCAAATAAACTTTAAAACTATAGAGGAGGGTGGTCCTATGTCGGCACCGTAAGAGTTTATGCCAAAAACAGGGGTTAAACAGGATTTAATGGTATTTTAATGCCTTTGGTAAAGTACTGTGATCCTTTATCTAAAATTCTATGTCGATCGGAGAAGTGTAGAGAGATTTTTGTAGTCGCAATGCAGCGCAAAGCAAAGAAGTTGATTTTAGCTATTTCTCAAAATGGTGGTCCTAAGCCGGCACCCCCCTGGTCCTGAGTTGGCACATACTTTTTGTTTGCCCAAATGCAAGAAAAAAGCAGGCAATGTAAGTTTTGGGAAAAAGTGAACAGATTTAAACCATATGCAGTGCAAAACATGTAGAACATTGTCAAATATTAATTATAGAATAGAATCATTTCTCCATTCCAAATAGAATCTCAAAAGGAAAGAAAAAAAAATAATATCTGTTATTTAATGAAACTGCCAACGACCGCTCATAGCTCGTTATAGCCAATTTCACATAACAAAATAACAAATAAAATTATATAATTTAGAAAAAAAAAATTTTGGTAAGCTGCCTATGATCCTGTGAGGCGTCTGTTTCACTGAGTAAATCGAAAAACCGACAAAAGCCAAGCAAAATGCAAGTGAAATACAACCAATTTAGATAACATACAAATTACAACAAAAGGAACAAAACAAAAGGTGCCGAGTTTTTACATATTTAATGCTATTACATACACAAAACAAATCCGAATGAAAAACCGACTTTAACAGACGAAAGCACACAGAACACAGACACTAATGCATCCAATCAATTGAACTTTTCAAATACTTGCACACCTGTAGCAGCTTCACAAAAATGTAAGAAAATGGAATTCCGTTTGCACGAAAAATTTGTACCGCGCTCACATTGTCAAGTGAAAACTAAAGTGGCGATTGTCTACCAACCTGTCATACGACCACAGTGTCACACAGTGCCAACTTAGGACCACTCTCCCCTACAATTTTCTCTTTTGCTATGTAAAATTTTAGAAATTTTGTTTGTACTGAATAAAATATATAGTTTACAGGTTTCTGATGTTGACTAACCTATAGTAAAATTCTATGAGCAGGATTTTTTAAGATCATTTTAATTCTCTTTGGAAATTTTTAAAAGGACAAAAATACAGATTCTTGTAAGAAGCAAAAATGACCCATAAGGGTTAACGTAATTCATAATTTTACTGTAAGTCATTTGTTTGTTGTTCGCTGTTGTACATTGCTGATTAATTTTTTTTCCCCCCAAACATTTGTTTAATAAGAATTTCAATTTGATTACTCTTCAAGGAAAAAATTAAAGAAAAAATTATGTGTCTGCAAGCACTCACAGTCGAAGTGAAACTATGTTGTTTATTAGAAAATTGTTCGAAAGTATTTAGAAAACATTCTGTTGAAGTTTCTGCAGTCCTTTTTTCTCTATTTTGTTCTTGCTTTTCCTCTATTGATACTCTCTACACTTATCGCCTTAGTACACGTATATAACACATGAAAGGAAAATTCTATATCGACTCTCTCACTAAAGCACATGCGATGAAACTGCGAGAAGTCGTCTTTCTGCTTGATTGTAATTAGCCGAATAACAACTGCATAACTTCGTTTCTTACTGGTTTTTGTAGAGTGCAACAAAAATACAATTTTTCACGTGACCGTTGTTGTTGAAGCTTTTACACTCTTCCTCTTTCTAAAGCTTTTTATACAGATTTTAAAACTAAAAATCCTTATGTTTCAAATATCATACTTAAGGATATATCTCTCAACAAAATTTTATTTCAATAAATAATAAAAATGTTAATTTCGTAGTTTGTCGCTTGTATGTCAATTTCACTGCTATTATTATGAGCACAGCTGTATGTATAAGGTTCAATCGTCACACAACAAATAAACGCATCATCATGTCATATCCTTGCGCAAATTTTTCACACATAATAAAATTCACAGGTAAAAGTAATACTTTGTATGTATTCGTTTACAGGGTGCAGCTACGATTTTTAAGTTTTTCAAAAACTTTATATATTAGGGACTGACGCACAGTGTTTCGTCTAAAAAAGCTACCTGGACAAAAGTATTTTTTTTTTTACTTTTTGGAATTTATCTGATCAAGACAATAACTAAAATTCTATGAGAGGTAGGATCGAAAATGCCACCTTAGTCGATACGGTTTAATTTATATCGAAAAGAAAGTCCCTCCCATAGTAGAAGTATTTAGAAGTAGATACATTTTTTCAAAAAGTAGCCATTTCGAATTTTTGACAAGTAAAAGGAACATTTTAGAGATGAATTTTTTGAAATGTCCTTCCATTATTTATGCCATAACTTTGAACGAAAGACCTAAAGCCAAAAAGCTAAGTAGATACATTTTGGAAAGAAAATTTCTTGCCATAACATAATGAGAAGTACAGTGGTCCGAAATGTTTGGGGGGTCGTTGGCTACACATCTGCACTCTGATTCTGCACATTCAAAATGGCGGATCAAATATGGTGGACGGATTTTATCTTACTTATGCCTACGGCCAGATATAATGAAAAGTTTAGAGGGCGGAAGTGTTTTCAGGGTCGCGGTTACAAATCTGCAGTCAGGTTTTAAAAATTCAAAATGGCGGATTAAATATAGCGCACGAATTTAGAGTGTAAGATAAAATCAGTTCTGTGTACATTTTTTTCGTGCACCCCTATACATAAGCGTAACCTCTAAAGGCACATGCGATTAATTTGGCTTAGAGTTAATTTGATGGGGCATGGTTCAGCCTTTAATTTCTGTCATTGAAACGTGTCAGGCTACAGCTTCAAAATTTTTCAGAAATGGCCAAAAACGCTGTTTTTAAGGGTTTCTACCCCTTTTTTTTCGAAAACGTGACGTGATGGGAAGTTTTTGACCTCAGATTCGTGTTCAACATGGAAAATTCATTTGGAATCACTAAAAGCCATCTTATTCGCAGAAGAAAAGTTGAAATTTGCAGGGCAGTGTAATTTGTCTTTTAGTGCTAATATCTATTTGTTTACTTACATATTACAAAAACAATTGTTTATACTGAGATTTCAAAAGTATTGTTTATAAAAAATACCTTTATTCTTCTAAAATGTGACATTCAGTTTTGTCCTGCTAGCGAAACACTGTGTGGCACGGTGTTTATTGTGACACACTAAATTTTTTTTTAATGTTACAGGCTTATTATTAGGAAGATGACAAAACTCACCACTATTACAGCGGACACACGAGAGTTAATTTCAGGCAAATTTAGCATTCCGTTGAAATGCGGAAATTTGCCATACAAAAAATGAAATTCCTCACTTCAAACACATTTCAACGAACTAGCAACCTTCAAACACAAGGTTATAAAAAAAGGGTAAAATTTAAGATCTATTACACTTCTTTTAAACATTTTGGTTTCTGTTTTCATAACAGCTGCTCCTGCAATATTTATTAAGTGAAAAAATAAAATAATGGAGTCTGAGATTAATTCAATGCCATTCTTACATTTATCCGTAATTGCTATATAAATTCTTGGTGTCCAAATCCAGTCGAAAGGCAACATGTTTATTTACACAAAATACACATAAAAAATATTCTTATTCTCCAAACTTACAATCTGCCAAAAAATTAATTTGAAATTCCTCTTTCCACCAAAATTTAAAATTCAGAATTCAGAAACTCTGGTGTGTCCGTACTATTACACAAAAATGTCTACAATGGTTGTGTTTTTTGTCGATGACAACACCGATCTTGTTGGTCGTGTGAATTTTGCGTTTGTTGCTTTCTCACTCTGATCAGTGTATACAGCAACCAGCGATCAGCATTTTAAAGCAAGTATTCCCAGCATTCATAAAAATACATTTGTGCTTCAAAAATGTATTTAATTCTTCACGACTTCTTCTGGTAAATCCATTGGCAATGTTAGGATTGTATTCCATTGCATTTGAAAATACAAAAATTTCCTAACCTACATTTTCTTTTGTACAATATATCCGTTTGAATTTTGTTAGCGGAATATTCCGTTGTTCATGATTGCAAATTTTCGGAGAAAATTTTTCGAACGTTGTTCATGATACCAATCTTCGGAGGAAGGGAAAAATTGCGTGAGAAACTTCTTTCACGATTGGGATGATTTACTTTCTCTTTGATTTTTGTTTATATCATAAAAATATCTATAAGTTGAAGTATTTTCAGTATAAAAGTTGTGATCAAAAAGTACATGAAACTGAAGCAGCTGATGATTCTTCCCCACAGCCCCCATATAGCATCATACAAAATAGAAGCACAGGGAGATTTTAGTTCATTTTTCAGTTTATTTGACATATTTTGGTAGATTAAGGCAAATAAATTCTTTTTCATACAATAAAAAAGAGAAGCGATATTTAGCCCGGTTTACGAGATATCAGCCATGAAAATTCTCCTGTAAAATTCAATTTTTGTCGCTTATGATAATTTGACGATCATGTCCAATGCCGTAATGCCGTTATTGGCGCAGAACCTTATAACAGAATTTTTTCTATCAGTTCAGAATTTTCAGAAATCATAACTTAAAATTGTTTGATAGCTAATTCGTTTTCCTAAAATTTTTGACTCTTCATTATTTATAAGGGGTTGGAAAATTCCCTAAACGATGTGATAAGGTGCGTATCCCTCGTTCGGGATCGTTCGACTTTTCGAGATTCGGGATTCAAATTCCAATCTAAATTTCAAATTAAATTTTTGGGCGTTTGAAATAAAATTTCGAACAACAAAGAAAAAAAATTTATATAATAGAAAATATAGTATCACAAACTTTTGTGTTGTCTTTTCAGAGGACTTGTCATGAACAAATTTGAAAAAATTGATTTTTTCTCTTGACTCAAAGATAACAAAATACGCAACGAAGATTATATAAAACAAAACTCTCGTAGTTCTATACGATTTCCGAAAATTTTGGGATTTTGTCTTTTCGATCCCGGAATTTTTGGGACCAACTTTAGACCGAATACCGGGATTTAAATCCCTAGTGTAGGTACATTCGATAATATTTCGAAAAAATATTTCAGTGTTGTCAATTTTGTACAATAACAAAGTTATTACAATACAATTCACCCTGTATTCAGTTTTATTTCTTTTGCTTACTATAAAAGGAATACAACATATTATTACTCATGAGGCCAGACATAAACCACAAAGCTCAACTTAACACACATAAAAGAAGAAAAACATACATAATATTGAATATAAAAGGGACGTCTACAACCACCTTCAAGCCAACTTAAGATCAACAAAAAACAACAACAACAAAAGTCAACAAACACTTCAACACACAGACAAATCCCCAACTATTAACAACAACTTCGCACCTCAATGCATACATAAATTTTCAAATGCACATTAGAGTGGTCCTTAATTTTTAAGTTTGGAATATTTTTCCATACGCCCACTAATTTTGTTTCTTTATATTTTTAATAATGTAAGCTGTAAAAGTTTCAGACAAAAATATTTATATTTAAACGTGCCTCCCCGGCTTCAAAAAATGTGGTATGTATGTATGTAATATGCTGCTTATTTCCTTAAATGATTATTTTTATTATTATATGTACTGGTTTTTCCGTCTATTATACCTCCACTAACAATTACTGAAAAAAAATTTCAGATAAGAATTATTATTATGAACTTTTGATGGATGTTTTACTCTACCGACTGGACTATTTGATAATACGGGAGGGTTTTTCACATATAAACTTTGAGTCCGAGGAGGCACGTTTAAATTAAAATATTTTTGCCTGAAACTTTTTACATTTTTCGCACAAAGGAACAAAATTAGGGGGCGTAGAGTAAAAACAATAAATAAAAAATTTCCCCCATATGCCTAAAAACCACTCTAATGCTCATGTATGTTCATTAGGGTGAACGTTATTTTTGAACTCTTGAATTTCTTTTGCGACACCCTTCAGTTCGGTTCTATTTGATGATAAAATATTCCCTGTTAAATGGTATTTTGATCAGATAAGCGGAAAGGTTGCCTCAAGGCTTTAAAAATCGAGTTTACTTGAGTTTATTAAATCAATTTTGGATTAAATATAAATTGAGTTGGCCATGCAAGTTTTACCAAGTTTAAAACAATCCAGTGTAGAAAAGTATAAAAAATACTATTCTTTTGGAATAATTGAATAGTATATAAGGCAATAGTATGAGGAATAGTCCAATAGTAAAGAATAGCTAAACTGACATAGGCATATTTAAATAGCTGTGTACTTAGAAAATGGAAACAGTATGTATTTTCTCGATGTTTATAGGAGCTTGATTAGATGTACAACTTTGCTTCCACCGTTTTCCGATAGATGGCTGCATTGGTAAGGGCTGGTCGAAATACGCCGCATAAGTGAAAGTTGATTGCTTTTTTAAATTAGTCTCGATTCAAAATGTCTGTTTTAGAGCCAAGTTCTCATCATTTGTGGGAAATTTTGATCTTTTGCTTCCATTTTAAAAAAACTGCAGCTAAGGCTCATCGAATGTTTTCAAATATTTACGGTGAGGTTGCTATGAGTGAAGAACGTGTCGTGAGTGGCTTCAACGTTTCCTGGTTATTTCTGTGTCGAGACAAGCATGGTAGTAGGAGAGAAAAAATATTCAAAAACGACGAATTGGAAGCACTGCTCGATGAAGATTCGTGCCAGAAGAACAAGAACTAGCTGAATCACTGTGAGTGGCTCAGCAAGACAACTGCTTCAAGGATAGAATTAGAAGGGATTTCTACATCGTATCGTAACTGGCAACGAAAAATGGGTCCATTACTATAATCCCAAACGTATAAAGTCATGAGTAATGCCTGGACATGCCTCCACGTCGACCGCCAAACCGAATATTCACGGTGCCAAAGTTATGCTCTGCATTTGGTGGGGCCAGCTTTGTGTGATATACTACGAGCTACTTTAACCGAGTGAAACCATCACAGGAGATCGGTATCGAACGCAATTGATGCGTTTGAGTCGAGTATTGAAGGAAAAACGGCCACAGTACCAAGAAAGACACGACAAAGTCATCCACTAGCAAGACAATGCTCGGTCGCACGTCGGAAAAGTGGTCAAGACATAGTTGGAAACCCTAAAATGGGAGGCCTTGCTCCAGTCGCAGTACTTCCCAGACGTCGCTCCTTTCGACTATCATCTTCTTTCCATGGCACGCGACCTGACGGATCAGCATTTTAGCTCGTATGGGGAAGTCTACAAATGTATCCAATCGAAAGATGGATGGATGGATCGTGTCGAAAGACGCCTTCTTTTTTCGAGATGGGATCCGAAAATTACAAAAATTGTGGAGAGATGGGTGAAAGATGTCGCTAACGACGGACAATACTTTGAATTATACAACTGTAAGTACTTTTTGACAATAAAGCTTTTAATTCCAATACTTTCGGTCTGTCTGTCCGTCTGTCTCTACGGGACTGTAATAACTCGAACAAAACTTGATAAATCGCAAAAAAACTTAGTATGAATATTTCTTGCAGCCCGACTAAGATTTTGTTCGGAAATGGGTAAAATAGGTAAAGGGGGTGCGATACTTCCGTGGATAAGATGAAACCCTAAATTCAGCCAAAGACTGGGCTTATCTAAAACTATATCCAAGTGCACACTTGAAGGCAAATCGCTTGGGATTTACACTAACTTTTTTTCCCCACACGGGTAGGCACCTTGTCGTGGTGTGGGGGCTTAAGTTGCAGTGATTCGTCGAGCTATACTGAGCGGGGGGCAGTCTTAGGCTGTCCCTCTGACAGGGGTACCCATGTTAGGCATGCCGGCTGATGAGCAATTAACAAAGTCCTACCCAGTGTGCGTCTGTTTTCTCCATGTTAGGGGCGGCACACAACGACGTCTGTTCTCCAGGTCAGGGGCGGTCGAGTCCGAGTCTTTTTGTGCGTGGGATGGCAGACTCAAAAGAAATCCCACAGGGAGGAGGAGCATGTTTTTCAATCATCAGAGACGGAAGACTTTACGGTGCAGGGAGTAGGATCTCCAGTGCCGGCGGTAGGTAGTGGACGAGAGGGCTACTCGGCGTCGATATCCAGCGACCTCTTAAGCTGTGCAGCGATACCCCAGGCTGAGCAGTCTACTAATGCAACTGGGAGGGGAAGGGAGAGTGTCACCAAGCCAACTTTGGGCAGGCAAGAAGCCGTGGTGACAGGGATCGGAGAGGATCGAGGCATTGGATCCCAGCTTTCGAACCTACGCATCGACACCGCAACCGATGATGACTCGTTATCATGACATTGGTTCGGAAGTTGAGATGCAATTGCTCAGTGATCCACCCCGGTCTCCGGCTCCGGCTTCCGCGCCGGGGAAGGAGGCAAGGAAGGTGGTAAGCCGAGAGCAACGGGCCAAAAATGGCTACAAGCGCTCGGCTTACTACCTTCGTAAAATGAGGGCAAAATATCTTTCTTCCTTTACAAAAAGGGAGAAGGATCTTATCAAGAAGCACGAGAAGGTTGTGGCAAAGCTCGAGAAGAATAACGCCACCTCCTCCTCGTGCCAAAAGGAGATGCCAACGAACCAGGCCACAGGTGGAAGCGTTAGCATGCGACCAATGCCTAAGTCCACAGGCTCTCCAAATAGGGAACAGAGTTCCTCATCGGGCAAGACTCTCAAAAGAGCCCGGTCTGATGAGATTACTCCAAGGGAGTCGGAAAAGCCGAAACCTTCGACTCTCCGATAGAGTTACAAGTAGCCATCATCGATAACGTCAACCCTGATGGGAAGATAACGCCGGAGAACTGGCTACTTGTTGAAACTAAGCTGATGGAGGCGATGCTCAGGGCTGACAGTGAGGAGCAAATTTTCGATGGGGCTGGCTGGCAGAAGGGTGTTAAGGTTGTTGGTTGCAGCAACAAGAAATCCTTAGATTTCTTAACGCAGGCAATCAGTAGCCTTGATGCACTCTGGCAGGCAGCCAGTTTGGAAGTAGTTCCTCGCTCTCGGCTTCCGGTTCGACCGATAGTATCAGTGTGGATTACTCCTTCGGTTCCGGATCAGGAATCCTTACTGAGACTTATTGGGCGTCAAAACCAAACGCTTAGCACATCGGAGTGGCAGGTAGTCTCTATGACTCCCTGAAAAAATGGAGTGGGTAGTGACGCATTGATCGCAGTAGATCAGGCTTCACTTACCAAACTAAGGAGCTGCGAGGGCAGCATCAGGTTCGGAAGATGCACCTTAAAGGTTCGTGTTCTTGGTGGGTCACAAACCAACAGGGAAGAAGCTGGAAGTGGTGCAAATTAATTTGCACTACTTCCACTTCAGCCTCTCTCGACCTGATGAAGTTCAGCGCAGAAAAGGGGGTGGACGTACTCTGGTTCAAGAACCCTGGCTTGTAAGATGCAAGGTTAACGGACTAGGGCTAAGCGGCTATCGCCTTTATGTTCCACCAACCCAAGAACCTGTATAGTTGCCAAGAAAGGTATTAATCTTTTTCTTTTAACTCCCTACAGCACTGGAGAACGTGCAACGTTGGTATGCGAACACAGCCACAAGCGTACCTTGTTGTTGCTTGTCCGCATACTTCCCATACGATGAGGAAGGTCCGCCCCCACAATCAATCCGGCAACTGATCGCATATGCGGAGTCACGCAGATTGGACATGGTGGCTGGCTGTGACGCAAATGGTCACAATGAACTTTGGGGCAGTACTGATACCAACAGTAGAGGTGAGTCCATTTTTGATTATATTCTTTCTACTAACCTAACTATATGCAACAAGGGTAATCAACCAACGTTTCGTAACAGGGTTAGGGAAGAAGTCATTGATATAACGTTGGCCACACATTCCAATACTATTAGGGTTGATAATTGGAGGGTATCAGACATTTGTTCCTTCTCGGACCACAGTCGGATATTTTTCACCATAAACTCTGAAGTAGAGGTCTCACGGCCATTTAGGAATCCCAAAAGGGCGAACTGGTCCAAATTTTCAATAACGGCTTCCCAAAAGCTTGCATCGACGAAAGTCAAAGTTGGCCAAGAGAATGCTAACACTGACAAAGCAGTAGAACGTCTGACAGGGATATTGAATAAATCTTTTGAACTTTGTTGTCCACAAACTAGGCCACGATCCAAACCCAAAAAGGGTTTGGTGGAACGCAGAGTTAGGACAACTTAGAGTAAAATCAAGGAGACTCTTTAACAAGGCTAAGCTAAGCCGACTTGAAGAGGATTGGAATAAGTATAGGGACAGTTTGAATAATGAATACAAAAGTAAAATTAAGGCTGCAAAAAGGGACTTTTGACCGCCATCGAAAATCAGATGGCAAATCTTGTCCGGGCATCAAGGACTGACGTCTTGGATATCGTAGATAGGGGAAAAGTGGCCTGGGCGATAAATTCATTCAACCCGCTTAAATCAGCGGGACCGGATGGAATTATACCAGCCATGTTACAAGTCTCTCATCGTTTATTTTAAAAACACTTGAGTGGCTAATTGACATATATATAGGAGGGACTATCAGCATTCACACAATGGACATCGCGCAGCACGCATACCGCAAAGGTAGATCAGTGGCTAGCGCTCTTCATGAAGTTGTTGGTATCATTGAGAAGTCATTAGATTTTAAGGAGTACACTTTAGTAGGTTTCCTTGACATTGAAGGAGCTTTCAATAATGTAAACACGGAAGCCATCTGTAAGGCGTTGACGGATCATGGTGTTAAGGATCTCATAGTGGCATGGATTGCCCGGACATTGCGGACAATGGATAATGCTGAGAGGCAGAGTTATTAACGCTGCTATGGGTACTGGCTCCGTGAGTAAGAGGACTACAAGGGGAACTCCGCAAGGAGGGGTGTTGTCGCCCCTCCTATGGCTCCTAGTAGTTAATGAGATTTCACGAATTTTCAAGGAAAGAGAACGAGTGGTAGCCTACGCTGACGACATAGCAATATTAATCCCTGGCAAGACGGAACGGTTAAGCAGTTAATTCTTCTAAGACTGAGCTAGTCTTGTTCACGAGGAAAACAAAAATACCTAAGTTTCCTTATCAAAGTTGGATGGAGTGACACTGAATCTCTCTTCGGAAGCAAGGTATCTCGGTACCATTCTGGATTCGAAACTTAATTGGAGAAGGAATATCGAAGAGAGAACGAAGAAGGGACTGGCTGCATACTATACCTGTAAAAGGACCTTTGGGAAAAGATGGGAATTGTCGCCGTACGATATTTTTGGAATGTACATCACTATCATTAGACCCATCATCACCTATGGGTTCCTCGTCTGGTGGCAGGCTTTAGGTAAAAAGAGCAACCAAGCTCGCATGGGAAAAATACAGAGACTTGCAAGCCTAGGGATCTCAGGGACTGTAAGTAAGGCACCTCAGGAAGGTCTGAATATGATTTTTCATCTCTTACCGTTACTGGTGTTTGTTCAAGGCTGTGCAGCAAAAGGAGCTCTTAGACTAAGAGAATCCAACGTGTGGAGATCAGCAAACTATGGACACTCTACAATTTTGAGTGAGATAAAGCGGAGGGGTCAAAATTGAATCAAAGCTGACTTAGATGTAGCCACGAATTATATGACTTCAAATTTGGATTTTATTACTAGAATTCCATCTTTTTATCCAACCAGGGAAGACTGGGAGTCGGGTTCGGTAACAGGTAATGCTGGTATTACCATCTTTACCGATGGCTCAAAGATGGAGAATGGAACTGGAGCTGGCTCTACTCCGAAGACCTGCAGCTAAGGCGGTCGTATCGTCTTCCTGACAGTTGCAGCGTCTTTCAGTCAGAGATTTTTGCTATTGAAAAAGCAGCTCGACTTCTACAAGACAGTATGATTCCGATTTCAAATATCACTATCTTTACTGACAGTCAGGCTGCAATAGAATCCAAATTAGTTAAATCAGAGATTGTACAGAAATGTCGTGCTTCACTGATGGCCATTGAGCACCACAAGGTCACTCTCTGCTGGATTCCTGGACATAGCAATATTGAAGGGAACGAAATAACAGATGAAACGGCCAGAAGGGGCTCTGAAATGGACATTAACGAGGCGGATACCTCTATACAATCTCCGATGTGTGAACTATTTAGGAAAATTTACGAGTACACCATAGCGGTGTCAAATGACGCTTGGACTAACCTAGATGACTGTATAGTTTCACGGGCCTTGTGGCCAAGGTCAGTTAGGAAGAGGACAAATGTCCTCTTAGGGCACAACAAATCTGCAGTACGCCTGCTCACAAGAAGTCATAACTAAATAATGTGCTATTGCATTAATTCTCCAACGGTGGTGTATTTCCACGAGCAGACTGTGCAGAAGATGTTTTGATAAAGAAGAGACAGAATCGATTCTTCACTTTCTATGTCAATGTCCAGGGCTGCAGATGAGCAGACTCCAATATTTGGGGTCGCGCTTTTTCAATAGTCTAACAGAGATAACGAAAGTGGAACTATCGGATCTTCTTACCTTCATCCGGAGAACCAAATGTTTCAATAAAGACATTACCTGGACTGCTGACGGAAACCGTGGTTAGAGAAGTGCCTCATCTGGGCAATTAAATGAGGGCAATCACAATGGACAATTAACGCCTTCCAAACCTAACCTAACCTACACTTACTTAATATTCAAAGGAACAGTTGGTCTTTTCTTCGGCTTTTGAATAAGAATTACAAGATACTTATCATCCTAGCAGAAAAGTTTCCAAGTACATTCAAATAAATTAACTAAATAAAAAAATCTCAATAGGATGGGTTGAAGTCCACTCAACTTGCGAATCATGAATGAGAGCAGTAAAAGAAGAAGTAAAAGGCGGAAAAAATCGTTAGTCGTCTTGAATGGTTTTTAAGCTTTGGGTTTATAACTATTATTTTATAAGGCCACATAGGTGGCCTGGTGAATTTGTGTTAGGCTGAAGTCCCAGTTGCCTCAGTTTCGATTCCCAGATGGGGAATAAATGCTTTTAAAAATGTTCGTACTGATTGTTCTAATAAAATAAATCACTTCGCTGATTTAGTGCTTAAATGTTTGACTGGAGTACCAGTTCATAGGATTCGATTCTCTGGTAAAGAATAGAAACCCAAAAAAAATGCTAGTCTGAAATTTCATGGGTTTTCCATTTTCCCCCTCTTCGATCGAGTTAAAATTTTAAATAAATTATTTATTTATGAAATGTAACCACACTGGGAATAGGTAAATCTAAAAGAAAAAATGTCAGTACATATGACGGTCACCTTAATGTGCACAATACGTACATACACACATATGGGTAGAATTTTGTGAAATGTAACCCTAAAATTCAAAGACATAATTTAAAATGTTATTATTATTGTTCCGGTAGTATTACTGACTAAAAAATATAATTAAAAAAAAAATTGTAAAATATTAATTTTCTAGTTTGTGATACACAATTAAAGTTTTAGGTAATACAAACTTATAGTTCTTAACTACAATTAATCGTGAAAGATTGCTCTACAAAATACTAAAAGTTTTTAAATACTAGGTTGTAAAAATAATTTTAGATTTTTATAAATAAATGAGTTTTTAACACCTTCTTTTTCGACCTTGCAGAAAATTTATTCTAGGTTAGATTAAAGAAGGGATGTGTGCTACGCAATTCCACTCGGAGGCCTTATTAGGCCCATTGTGACCTTTCCTATCTGTTCGGTTCCCTGCGGATCCAGACTGGATCCTTTGGAAACCACCCAGTCTTGACGAGAAAGCTGTGTAAATCTGAAATCTGTCATCAGCTATGTCTGCTAGGCCGTCGAAGAACCTTGTCCCGAGAGTTCGGAGCCGTCGTTCCTGGAATTAGGGGCAATGGCATAGCAGATGCTCGACCGATTCCACAGAGTCTTCGTCTCCACAGCCTCTACATATATCATTGGTCGATAGTCGCCATTTGCATAACATTACGCCCACAGCGCAGTGACCAGTGATAACACCCGACACCATGTGTACAGCACGTTTATCGAGTCGCAAAATACTTTTTTTCCTTTTAATGTTTAGTCGTGGCCACAGGGTACGTGCAATCTCCCCTGGCCGACCAAGCTCTGTTTGTGGTTTCGGTTAACCACTCTCCTATTGTTCCCTGCTGTAACACAAAACGGTGGTAGTAGCGTGTTGATTGCGTCACTGGCAGGCATTGATGACCCGGCTCGGGCAAGTTCGTCCGCCAAAAAAATTTATTCTAAGCTCATTTCAAAATATTATCCAGCATATAGAATTCTCCTCTGAGCATTGACTAAGAACCCTTTCTGCCTTTTTTTTTAATTTTATTATTATTTTTTTATTCCCGGATGAGGAATCATGGCGGGTTCCGGAACGGCCGTACGATTTGCCAGCCCTTTATACATTGTTGCGAAAAAATTACGTTTCATTAAAACAAACCTTAATATTTTAATAAATTTTAAATAAAGAGCTGTCGATTCCTGTGTTCGATTGTAGAAAATAATCGTTCATAATGTCAGCATTAATTACACTCCAATTTACTATTGCTTTCTATTCCTACAGATTTCAGATTGCTCCATAATCACATAGTATAATTTTTTTACGCTTTTAGTTAAAGTAGTCACAAAATACTTTACTTTTCGAAAAGCCTTCCAGTTGTAGTCCGTTAAATTTCGTTTCCAACGACTATAAATTTTACTTCGATGCTTAATTGCTTGGAGAACTTCACCATTAAATCACAGCTGGTTCAATCTTTTTATTTTAACTGTTTTATTTCAACGCTTTTCAAATATAATCAATAATCAAACAATCAAATTTTTCATTAATATTGGAGTACTTCGAACAATTATTCCATGGTAGCAAAGAAGCTTCCCACATTAGGGCGTTATAGTTCATTACATTAAAATCATTGAAACTGAAGGACGGGTCAATATTATATGTAGGGTAAAGTGGGGTACCTTTAACACTTAATTTTCAAAGGCCTGTAATTCCGAAAATTATTTATAGATTTTAAAAGATATTACTGTTTTTAAAACATTGATTTAACTAGATCAAACCTCAAAAAAACTATATTTTTATAAAAACTGCATCAGAATTTTTTTTTTTTTCCGGAAAACCCATTTTGTCAAAAGTGCCCCAGGCAATGGGCTTTACAAGGGGCACATTTGACAAAGGTTAATAACTCTGTCATACATCTATATTTATGTATAAAAATTAAAATATGTGTGGATGTCTCGAAATAACACTGAAACCTCAGCAGAGATTGACACAAATTTGTACAATGTTGCATTATTAAGTTATTACTAAAATTTTTTTATTTTTCTGTTCTGACTATTATTAATTGCTCTTTATTTAACACAATTTTCATAATGATAATGATGCATTATGTTTTTGGTCATAAGATAGGGATAGTCTGATTTCAAAACTACAAGTGGGTGTGGCACCTCCTATACAAACTATATGCTTTTTTGGATATATATCTAGAAACATTTATGGTACAGTACGCAAGAATATCGATTAACAATGTCATACTACAGGAAAAACGTGGGAGGGATTGGAAAAAAGGTTCGACTCCAATATTTAGTATGAAGGACCTTAGTACTCCATTTTTTTCGGAGGCCGTTGCCGCTGTTTCATGTTCTAATATCTGAAATAACTCTTTTAAATTTCGCTTCATCAATTTCGCTTCGATTTATCTTCTTTATGTAGATACGTACCATATCTTTAAAAATGTATAAACAGAAAATATAACAATTGTATTATAAATGTGCAATATGAGGGATATTTGATATTTGTTAAATGTGCTTTGATAAAAGTCAAATGTGTCCCAAAAGCTCCTGATGATTTTTTTCTTCCTTTTAAATTTATCTTTTTTTATTTTCACAAAACTCATTTTTATTTTGTTAACATTAAAGAACCGTGCTAACAAATTGTGTTACTCTTCTTTAAAAAACAGTTACAATTCATTTACAAAACGCTTACCTACTAGTTGTATCGTATACATATCCTTAGAGAGTAGATGTGTTTTTTTCTTTGCTCTTCAAGTTTTCTTTTTTTTAACTATTTTCATAAAATTTATTATCTTTTGGACTGCGATTGTTCCTGCTTCCTGATTTGCGATGGATGATTTCTGTGGCAAATGTGATAAAAGTTTTTCAAGAAGTGAAAGTCAAATCATTCCTGTTGCGAAAGGTGCTGTTACAGAGTATGATTTAAAGATGCTTAAAAACAACCGTCACTTTGGATACTTCTGCCTTGATTGCATTGGTATGGCTATCAAATTTGCCAAAGCTCATGACTCAGTTTTGGATTCGCAAAAGTCGGGGTTTGACAAGTTACTTAATGCTGTAAAAGGTAAATGTAAATCGGTATTCGACCAGATCGCGGAAAAAAAATGTTTTGTTGCTGCCGAGCTTAACAAGCTCTCACTTATGGAGAGCGATAATGCTAAGCGTTATTCTCCTATGTCTGCAGAGTTAACTGAACTCCGATCTTCATTGTCATCTTCTGCTGCTATTGGAGCTGCTGCTATACCTGACACCTCACATACTCTTGTTGTAAGTGGTGCTGACACCGCTAATCGCCGCTCATCGTATGCTTCTGCAATTTCTCCCGTTTGCTCATTACCTGGTCGCTCACATACTATCTCTGAGCGAACAGACAACGGTAATCTCACATGGGCACAGTGCGTGGCCAACGCTTCGCCTGCTATGTCTCACTGTCAATACTCACTTTTACCAAAAAAAAAAATACAGTAAATACTTGCTCTCGCATTGATAATGCTGCTGCTATACCGTTATTGTGTGCCTCTTCAGATACTGCCTCAATGCATTCTCCCGCTGTTACACATTCATCTTTGCCTGCCGTATTGTCGCACTCGCACAACTCTCTCTTACACAAAAAGAGTTCAGAAAATACTTGCTCCAGGAATGGTAATGTTGCTGACGTACCGTTATCATGTGCCTCTTCAAATGCTGCCTCTATGCCTTCTTCCACTGTTATCTTTGCCTGCTTTCATTGGTGCTCAATCTATAACTGCTCCTGATAATTTTACTGTTGGCCATGCTCTTACTTCGCCAAATTATACCTGCTTTGGATCGCATACTACTAATTCTCTCACTGCTGCTTCATCTCAATCATCAGACTGGAGAGTTGAGAGTAGAAAGAAACCGATGAAAAAAATAGACAATGTTGTTATTGGAAAAAATAACAACACGGAGCTCGATGTTGTTATTTTTTGTAAGTGGGTACACCTCTCATCATTCAAGCCGACTTTTACTTATGGTCAAATAATCTCTTAAGTTCAGAAACATGCTAATATTGACACGCATCACTTGGCGTGCTACAGTCTTACAAAAAAAGAAGCGAAAGCGGATAGTTTGAGAAGTGTAACGTTTAGATTGGGGGTAGCACCTAGTCATTATGCAAAGCTTTTCAACCCAACTCTATGGCCAGCTGACATAAAAATTCGCCCATTCGTATTTTTTCAGAAGCCGATAAATTCAGAGCTAGGCACTTAACTAATACACACAACGATCACATCTCATTTATATCATCTAATAACGATCGCTCTTCTTCCCCGCTACAACACAGTGATTTCTCTTCTTCTGACTCCCAAAATGTCATGTTCTCTTCGCACAAAGAAAATCAACGACAAAACAACAACAATTTACATTTGGCTTCACATACACTGATACCTCAACATAACGACCTTTCATTGTACTTCCATAATGCAGGCGGTCTTCGCACAAAAACTAACTCTTTATACAACACCGCTTTCTCTCACGATTTTGATACAATAATATTAGTTGAAACATGGATGACATCGAATTTTTTATCGTCTGAACTATTTGACAAGCACTACGAAGTACACCGTAAAGATCGCACACTGGAGTCTGGCGTATCTAGAGGTGGAGGCGTCTTGATCGCAGTCTCTTCCAAGTTTGCTAGCAGAGAAATTCAGCTTTCAATAAACACTGGATGTATTGAGCAAATTTGCGTCGCTTTTAGGGTTGATTCAAACGAAAGAATTTTTATTTTAAGCTATATTCCACCTAATAGTAGCGTAGATTTATATGACTTTCACTTATCTAATATAACTTCTATCATATCTCACTTAAATTTAAATCAAATTCCGTGCGTCTTAGGAGACTTCAATATGGGGAGTATCGATTGGAACTACTGCTCGGATAAAAAAAATCTGATTCCTTTCAACTTGAAAAATTCTATTGAACATCGTCTTTGCGATTCTTTATACTCTCTTGGTCTTTTCCAGATAAATAATATTGAGAACGATCTAAGCAGGATTTTGAATTTAGTTTTCGTTAACAATGATATGAAATACTGCATTTCTAGGTATGATTTGCCACTTACAAGTGAGTCAGTTCATCACAAAGCTCTTTTCATAGAGTTTTCATTTTATTCATTTCACGATAAAGCTTTCGATGAGAATGTCATGTATTATGATTTCCACAAAGCAAACTACCTAGCTCTGAACAATTTCTTTAACTCAATCGATTGGAATTTAATCATGCGCGATAAAGACTCTCACTCTATGTACTTCATTTTAAAAAAAGTAATTTACGAAAGTCTCCACTTTTACGTGCCCGTCAAACAGAATCACAGATCTTTCAACCTGCCTTGGTATAACAAAAGTCTTTTACGATTAAAAAACCAGCGAAATAAAGCGCATAACAGATATGAAAAATCAAACCCGTCCAAAAATTGGGCGACTTTTGTGCAGCGAAGGAAAGAATTTGAGTCTTTATCCAATATTTTATACAAAAAATATCTTGACTCCATCGAATCCAACATTAAACGTAATGCCAAATCTTTTTGGGTTTATTACAACTCGAAGCGGATAAACTCAGGTATACCTAAAACCATGGAACACCAAGGCGTTCAGGCTACTAATACACAAGACTTATGTGAACTTTCGAATAAAGGCACTGGTTTTGACCTGATTCCTCCCTTATTTCTTAAAAAATGTGCATCTTCTTTATATATACCATTGACTATTATTTTTAACACATCTCTTTCAAGCGGTATATTTCTAGACGATTGGAAAACTGCGTATATCACACCTATTTTCAAAGCTGGTCAAAAAGGTAAGATTGATAACTACCGACCAATTATAAAGCTATCAGTCATACCGAAAATACTTGATGCTATTGTTAACAAACGCCTTTTTCATGAAGTAAAAAATTATATTTCTATATATCAACATGGCTTCTTTAGCGGGCGACCTACATGAAGTAATTTGTCCATTTGTTCAGATTTTTGTATTAATGCAGTTGAATGTGGATTGCAAGTAGATGTTCTATATACAGACTTTGTTAAAGCGTTCGATTGCTTACCCCACAAGATACTCTTGCTAAAATTGGAGAAATTAGGAATTCATTCTAATCTTTTGAAATGGATAGCCTCGTACCTGACAGACAGGAAATTGATGGTCAAGGTAGGTGAATGTTATTCCAGCATTATTCATGCTAAATCAGGAGTTCCGCAAGGGAGTCACCTTGGACCCCTACTATTTAATATTTTTATTAATGATGTGATTCAAGCTTTTAGTTATTGCAGCGTTTTACTATATGCAGATGACTTGAACATGTACGCAACAATACAGGATTTGTCAGACTGCACAAAATTTCAAGATGATATTAACTCCTTCATATCCTGGTGCGCCACCAACGGAATGAAATTAAATTTTTCCAAATGTAAGCTCTTAACGTTTAATCGAAACCGCTCACCCATCTCATTCAATTACTGTCATCAATCTCAAGACTTCACCAGAGTTCCCTTAACAAAAGATCTCAGCATCTATTTTGACTCTAAACTTTCTTTTACCCCCCATAGGGACTATGTTATTTCAAAAGCAAATTCGCTTCTCGGTTTCGTTAAGCGAAACTCTAAAGAATTTCTTGATCCTTTCACGCTTAAAACCACTTTCATTTCACTGGTTAGATCAGTTCTTGAATATGCTAATATTATATGGCACCCAATCTATCAAAATGACATCGATAGGATCGAGAGAGTTCAAAAAACTTTACCAAACTTGCGCTTCGACGAAACTACGCATACGAATCTATGCCATCGTACGAAGCCAGATGTCAAGAACTTAATTTACAAAAGCTTGCAATCAGACAAAATGTATCAAGCGTGTTATTTATTAAGGACATACTTGATGGCAAAATCAATTCACCCGATCTCTTGTCCTTAATTCCATTCCATACTCAAGCAAGACCTCTTAGAGAGCTCTGTTTATTTTATGTCAAAGTTCATAGAACTAATTATGGTCACAGTGATCCTATTTCAAGATGCCTTAATCTCTGTAATAGTATTAAAATTAATTTAGATTGCGACAGATTAATTTTGATTAAAACACTAAAAAATTATTTTAGTTAATTTATTTTTCCTACTTTTCTTTTATTATTATTTTATTAGTTATTACCTTAGTTTGTAAGTAAATTTTTTGTAATCTGTGAGGGCTTGGCTCAGTAGATGAAATAAATAAATACAAATATAAAATTACATCAGCGTTAGCAAATTTACATAAACACGTATTAATCCAAGAAGAGTTAAAGTAGAATCTTCAAAGTTCATAACGTTTCTTTAAATCAAATTAAGCTTTTTTCTACATTTTAACTTTTTGGCTTTTAGGGCGTGGTCACACTGAAAATGGCAAAGTCAATTGTGCCCCGGTGTCAAAGGTACCCCATTTTACCCTGCATATTAAAACTTATATTGAATGAAATGAACAGCATGTCATGATCAGAAAGCCCAGATAAAGAAAACTGTTCATGATGAATGACATTATTGTTATCAACAACACCCATTATGTCTAGCTCGGTCTGGCATGAGGACTAAATCTAGTTGGCAAATCATTTATAACAGTCATTCCAATACCACTCAAATCAATGTTAAAATCACCACAGAGTAAAATATGTTAATAAATAGGTCCGAATTCTTTCAGTTTATTGAATAAATTTGCAAGACTAAACAAGTTTGAAGGGTTGTATACACATACTATAAGACATTTTTGGAGCGAGTCACAACCCTCAACAAACAAACATTCAACTGGATCACATATATTTGACTTAAAAATAACTTTTTTGTGAAGCTGATAAATTCAATACATCTTTATTTGTGCAAATATAGTTAGGGAATTATACTCTCTAGGACCTAGCCAACGCATTTGAATTTCAAATTTCAACAAGTTTCATTGGCCTTTAGAGGAAAAGTTACAAAATCTGACTAGAATGAATTGCAACAATAAGTTACCTATAGACCATTGTAACAATTATGGCAACAATTTTTCGGTGTCCAAGATTCAGCAGGAAATAATTCTAACTCAAAATACATCTTAAAAATATCTTCAACTTTACTATTAAAAATATTTACATGATTTTCTGAGAGAATGTATTTTCCGCATACGCAGCAAAACCAATCATATTTCTCTGCATAATTTGTCATTTTATGGAAACAAAGAAAATATTACCTATATAAAAACTTAGGAGAAAACTTTAGTAAACTCAACTGAACTGGGCTATTAAACCGAAGTATGATTTTTATAAACTTTCAGAGTTCCCTTTGCTACACAGCAAGTTTTCTTGTCGGTAAGTCGACTTGCTCGTACTGGGTATAGACTTTCTCGTACCGGTAAATTTTCTTTTGTATTGTTTGTTCTTTCACATTTCTTTTTATCCTTATTTGTTGGCTTTGCATTGATGTTGGCTTCTTATTGAAAAAAAAGAAACTTATTTTAAGTGAAATTTCACTTTTCTTCTATTTATTTTTTTTCAGTAAACTGATTTCACTTTTCTTTTATTTATTTTTATTAAATCCACTATTAACAAAAAGATATTCTCAACACGGATGTCAGATAAAGTAAAAGCAGAATAGCACAAGAAATCTTGCTGTGTGGAAAAGCAAGTGGCATGCCCAAAAGAGAATTGGAAATTTGCCGTGACGAAAAGGGGACAAAACTAATATTTGAAAAAAAATGTTTTTGGTCACTAATACTACCGGAACAATGATATTAGCATTTAAACTTCATGAACTTCCACCCATACATACGTATGTATGTATGATTCCATCCTGTACCATTGTTAAGACAAAGCAATATGTCTTGAATTTTCCATACAAACGATTTTAGATCTTTGCTATTGCTTCCCCCTTGCTTGGATGTGCATGAATGGGGTTGAAGTCGCTGATGCGGAGGGCACTGCTTAAGTTTCGGCTATGGCAACACTGAGTGTTGTCAGATGGAATCTGACGTTTGACATTTGTTAGCATATACGGACACTGAAAGTTTTGCCATATAAGCTTCATTTGTGTTGTTTACAGTGACAATTTTCGTGTCATGCGGCATACAATGAGATTGAGGCAACCTAAGGCATTAGTTCCACCAGCATACATATGATATTACATAATCATTTGGCAGTGAAAAAATTTGTTCTCGTTGGAACCAATATAAATTGAACGATGACCAAACAAGGCTCATGTTAACTGGTGCAACAAAATTATCAAAAAATTCAACGGCGGTGGGTCAAGAGATGTGTATAAGATCGTGACAGGTAACGAATCATGGATCTATGTGTATGAGCCAGAAAGTAAGCAGCAGTCGACTGTATGTGTGTTTAAAAATGAGCCAAATTCATCAAAAGTTTCTTGCGCTCGAAGCACTGCCAAGCAAATGGTCGCTTACTTCTTTGGATAAACTGCTCATGCAGCCACGGTACCACTTGAGCAACGTAGAATGGTCACTTCCGAATGGTACACAACCATTTGTTTACCAGAAGTATCATATTTTTGGTGAATTGAGGAAAAATGCACACGTCGTCGAATCATTCTGCATCACAAAAATGCGATCTCCAGCACATCTTGTCAAACAACCGAAATTTTGACCACTCAAAACGTCGAATTGATAGGCTATCCGCCGTATAGTCTTGATTTAGCACCCAACGACTTCTTTTTGTTCCCGGACCTCAAAAATAAACTGCGTGGACAACAATTTGCGATGCCCGAAGAAGCTGTTGACGCGTTCAAAAACCATGTTTTGAAGGTATCTTAATAGGAATGGAAAAACTGTTTTGACAATTGGTTTGGGATGCAAAAGTGTTTAAATGTTCATGGAGAATATTTTGAAAAACAATAAAGCCGTTTTCAAAGATTAATTTCTGTTTTTTTTTTCATTGCTACAGCTGAAACTTAAGTAGATCCCCTATTTTTTTTTTCTTCTACTCCTCTTAGGAACTTAAGCATCGTCCCTACTATTAGTTTCGTCATTTGTTATCATCTGGACAGGTGATTGGCCTACCCCAGACGAAGTCCCCTAGTAATATTGTCTTTCTTAAAAGTATTTTCGAAGGGTCAACGGCAAATGATCTCTATTTGCTTGCTAGAAATGCAAAATTTTATTTGATCGACAGTACTATTTGCAGTTTTGAAATCCATTGGTGATCTAAAGGAAAAAAAATTAAAGTTAACATGAAAAATATTTCATGAAAATAGTTTTGTATTTCAAAATTCTTTAAGTGTATATGTATTTATTAATTGTTTAGAAAAATAAAAAGTCTACAATCAATAATAAATGATTTTTAAAAATTTAGCAGCTTTGGCTCTTTTGGCCTGTTTTTTTTGCCTACTTTATTCATATTTTTCGAGTTTCATTGGTTGCGTTCAGAAGATACACAAAATTTTAAACTGTTTTGCTTGTAAATTGCCAACAGTTGTTTGGTGGTTGCCGTGGTATGGGGCGCTGCCACGGTCGACCTTCCTTTCCCCTTTGCTTTATAGAGGTTGCCGTGTATTCTGATTCGTCGGGATGCACAGCTTCGCCCTGGTTAAACAGGAGGAGTAGGCGACCTGACGAAACGGCATGAACGAAACCGAAAAAACCCACAAAGTCTCTCGAGTCCACGACAGAGAGCGCATCCCGGGGGAGAGTGGGGTTGTAATCTTTACAACCAACTCTTTTTTGGTGTCAGGGGCAGTGAACCCTCCGGCTGAGGTAAGTATGAGTCTAGACTTCACAACTGTGACTGATATACAGCGTGGCCGTTGATAAATTTCAAAAAGTTGCAAAAGTGTCACTGAGAGTAAAAAAGTCTCATGCCACTTTTTTTTTAAATAAAAGGAATATTTATTTTATTTCGCAGCAGTTTGCATATAAAAAAAGGATTAATGTATTAAAAGTAAAAGTAAAAAATCAATTATCCCAAGTAATTAATACATTAAGGTGCTTCACAACAAAAAAGTTTTTGTGCACCTCCAAAAATTAACCTCGGTTTATTTTATGATGATTCCCAAAATATTTCAGCTCTACCGATTACCGTTCCATTTTGAAAAACAACTCTAAAAAATCGCATTTTCTCGAGTCTGTTAGCAGATTTAAAAAAAATTGTATGCTAGCATTTTTAGTATCTATCATTTGCGAACTTTGAATTGGCCAAACAATTTTCCGTAAGTCAGTGTGGCAAATTTGAAAATAGCAATCAGTTTGTAAAAACAATTATGAGACGACAGTGTTGCAACTAAAAAGTATGTGTGTAATCAGTGTTGCGAACTTTCAAGTTAAAGGCAATGGATTTTTCTTATAATTTCATGTCAATATCATACTTTCTTCAAAAAAATCTCAAAAATTGCAAGGATTTTAAAAAAAGTCTCAAATTTTGGGAATTTTCGAGAAGTTGTGTCAAAGTCTCCAAGAAGTCAAAAAGGTCGCAAATTGCAGCTTTAGTCTCATAACGGTCACGCTGCTGATATACCTCCTACAGAAACCAGCTTACTGGGACCACAACATTCTCGCAGTATGAGTCGCAAAAGGAGGAAGAGTAGGTCGATAACCAGACGTAAGGAGGCCTCGGCCACTACTCTGGTTGAAGACCCAATTATGGCCAAAGAGGGTACGCTCTCCTGAGGTTAAAGCAGCCGATGCAGAGGTTCCTCAGAGAAACCAAGCCGCTTCCTTCAGGCGCGCTCAGGTAAAGAGGACGAAGACCGATACTGCCAGCGCTGCCATCTCTTGCAGTGTGGGCGCACAGATGGGAGGCTCTAACACTCTCCGAAGTATTAACGCCACCTCTGTGATGCCTACTGCTGCCGGCAATGATAACTCGAGGCTACCTCGGTCTTCTAACTCTGCAAATATTGCGGAACCTATCTGTGGACTTGCAGTAACTCAGATAAATTTGCAACACTCCAAGGCTGCTACTGCACTCCTATATAAACTCCTTTCCACGTTGCATACATTCCCTCACATAACAACAATCCAAGAACCTTGGGTCCATAAAGGACGCATCTGTGGACTTGGTGAGTTAAGGAGGCACACGATTCTATAAGATGAGAGTTCTAATAGACCTAGATCCGGTCTTATAGCATCTCCTCATCTAACAATTACCAAACTTGATCAGTTTTGTGGCCAAGATATGGAGGCTGCTAGAGTGAGTTTTCAGGACAATCGAGAATGGAAACATTTTGCGATTGCTTCTGCCTACTTTCCATACGATGCAATTTTACCACCACCGCCAGCGATGGTTGTTGAATTTTTGGAGTGAATTTGGGGCTCTTATTATGTTGTGACGCTAATGCACAGAATGTTATCTCAACTACATCCTGTCTTCTGGGTTGAACATACAAAACGTTCGGAACCAACCCACTTTTGTGACACCTACTAGACAGGAGGTTATTGACCTAACTCTTTCTAATGAAAGGTTAGTGCAGTCAATTGCAAACTGGAAGGTCCTTAGAGATAACATCTATCAGACCACAGATATATCGAGTTTCAGTATGGTGTTGAAGTTAATCATTTAACGCTCATAAGAAATCCGAGAAAGGCGGATTGGGCAAAGTTTAGAGTAAAACTGGCTTCATTTAGCTGTGCTCTACCCCCTAAACTATGCAACGAGCGAGGTCTGGAAGCAGCGGTGGAAAATCTCACCTTTGCTCTTCAGACCAGCTTCGAGCGTGCGTGTCCCCCTCGCCAACCTCTTGCTAAAATTCCTGTTGTGTGGTGGAACAAGGAGATGCAAGCCCTGCGGGTTGAGCCGAGAAAACTTATCAACAGGGCTCTCAAAACTAATCTTCATGAGCACTGAGCTCTATATCGTCAAAAGCAGAAGGAGTATAAAAAGCTAATTCGATATTCGAAAAGGGCTTTCTTTAGAAATTTCTCCAGCGGTATTGAAACAATGTCTGAAACAACTAAGTTGGTGAAAATCCTCAAAAAGAGTCAAGCCAACCGACTGTATTCACTCAAAAAACTGATGGCACTTTCACGGAATCAAAAAGTGAAATGTTCAGCTTAATGCTGGAGTCTCACTTTCCGGGCAATCAGATCTCTGTTGTTCAACATTCCACTTTTCCGGAAGCGGGGAGGGTTAGTTCGACAGTTTCGCAGCGTAACTGGTGGGTTGCCAGGACAGTGGCGAATGAAGATGCGATTAGGTTTGCTATTGTTTCCTTTGACCGCTTCAAATCGCTAGGTCCGGATGGTATACTACCAATTACTCTGAAAGAGGGTTTGGTGCAATTGCTACCGGTTTTGAAGAAGATCGTTATCTCCAGTTTGGCTCTCGCTCACATACCTCTACAATGGAGGTTGGTAAAAGTTGTATTCATTCCAAAAATAGGAAAGGACAACTATACCAATCCCAAAAGCTTTAGACCAATAAGTATGATGTCTTTCTTACTAAAATGTTATGGCGATTTAATTCCGCGGCGCGTTACTCGCGAAACTAAAGATATTTAATTTCAATTTTTTAAGAAGCGCAGCCGCGTCTGCACTTCCTAACCTCTTCTTTCTTTTTCTCTGTTTATCTTTTGCCTGTCATTCTTCCTCTTCTTTTTGGCCGATATCCACATTCACAATAGTAAAAGAGTACCATTTAGTACTACATTATACTACTGGGGATGGGGATATGGAGACTTCTGTAAGAGAGCCCAGAGGTGTATTTGTTGTAAATTTGCGGAAAACGGGAAAACTTTGGTTCTCTCGTGTGGTTGATTTTCTTGTGAGAATTCAACGGTATGACTCCGCTATGCACTAATACAGGTGCATTGCCGCCAATTCTCATACAATTGGTTGGGTCGGGGACTTTGTCCAGGGTGTAATCATGTACACCCACACATAGTTGGGTATGATGATTTCCCGTTTAGAGATCAGTTTCTTGGAGAAACTGCATTGTGTCCTGCTGACATAGCGGACGAAAAGATAATGTATGTGGCTGAATGTAAGTGGTACATATTTTTGCACCGTACTTATATTCAGTTCTGTGCTAGCTTTCGAGAGCGACTACTAGAATTTTCCTCTGTGCGATTTCTTAAGCTATTATTTTAAATTACGAGCGAATTTTAGTGCGAATTTTTAAATTTTGTTTTGTGTTCTTTTTTTTTTGCGGTCAATTAATTTTTGTGTACTTTGGTATCACCAAGTCGGGTGAACCAAAGTATTTTAAGTTAATAATATTGTGATTGGTACCACCAAGTCGTGGTGGACCAATATCGTTAAATTTATTAATTTTATTAAATATTAAAGGCGGAGAACGTGGTGCATCGGAATTTTGATAATTAAAATAAATTTTTACTTTTGTTGTGTCGCTAACTTGTAGCGATAGTGTTAGAGTAATTTTTAGCCGGGTTACTCGCGTGTTTTTGTATTTTAACTTTCGGGAATTTATTTTTCGGGTCGCGATCCGTGTGCGCGAATATAGAAGGGTTCATAAACCCATTAACCCAGGGAGTACCATTTTAATTCTATATTATTTTTTTGTGGTCACTTTTTGGCAGTTGGTGCTAACTGCAAGTGCCTATTTTGTTTGTGAAGTAGGCTTCTCCTACTATTAACTTTATTTTCTCTTCTTTCTACTAAAATTTGTGAAAGTCCGTTTGTGTGCTCGTGAGCCCAGCTGGTTGTGTGGGTGAAATTTAATTTTACATTTTGTAAAATTGTGTGGTAGCTCAGTATTGAGCTACAGAAATCGAGCGTTTCAAAAAAAATATATTTTTTTTTTATCATTTTATTTTGAACCTGCGACCACTTCTCCACTGAGATAGCTGGCAACGCTGAGGTTCTTCTCTTTTAACTTAATTTAAACGCGAAAGTGACGGTGACAATGTCTTGAGCGTTGTGTTGAACACTGCATTCGTAGTGAGTCGTTACTGTTACATCCTCTCTTCATTTCAGCATGCTTACCAATGTGGAAAATCCTGTGAGACGGCCCTACAAAATTTGGTAGGTCAGATTGAGCGGGCCCTCAACAGGAAAGAATACACTATTGGTATTTTTGTTTATATTGAGGGAGCTTTTGACAACGCGACTTTTGACGGTATGAGCAATGCAGCAGGTCAGCATGGAGTGGATCCGGTTCTTGTTAACTGCATACGCTCAATGCTGTCGTATAGACTTATGATGGTTCAAGCTGATTGTGGTCAATCTGTGTCTTGTGGCGTGAATAGAGGATGTCCCCAAGGGGGTATACTCTCTCCACTGCTATGGTGTCTACTAGTTGACTCTCTGCTTGTTTTTCTAAATGAGTCGGGTATCTACACACAGGCCTATACCGATGACGTTGCCGGCCGATCACGGGGCAATCGGTCGGGTATGTTTGTAGGAAGGCCCAAACTGCCCTGAATATGATTGACTCTTGGTGTTGCTCAAACGGGCTATCGGTTAACCCTCTTAAAACTGGTGTTATTCTTTTCACCAGGAGAAGGAAAATTAATGGTCTTGTTTTACCAGTACTCAGAGGAATTCAGCTACCCCAAGAAGTGAAATATCTAGGAGTCATTCAAGATACCAAACTTCTTTGGCGTTCTCATGTTGAGCTAAAGGTATCCAAGGCATTGGCAGCTTTTTGTCAATGCAGGGCTATTTCTGGCAAAACATGGGGTCTATCACCTAATAAAGCCTTATGGCTTTATAAGCCTATGATCAGACCCATTATCACCTATGCATCATAAGTCTGGTGGAGTAGACTTAATGTTGACAGCGTTAGAAAAGCTCTTGCCAGACTTCAAAGGACTGTGGCCATTTGCTGTACGGGAGCTTTTCCTACAACACCTGGCCCATCCTTGGATGCATTGCTCAACTTACCACCCCTTGATATTTTTGCTAAAGGAGAGGCTGTCAAGGCCATCTGTAGGCTTAAACGCAATGGGTATTGGTATGACACTTATTGGGATATTGGTGACATTGTTGAAAATACTGACTTGGACCTAACAGTTCTATCAATGCCATCCGATACAATGCCAACAATTCCAGTTTTAAAACAGCTCTATACAATACAAATTCCAGAGGCCCAAACTTGGTTTTTGCCAGGACCTGGGCCGGGAGTTGATTGTAATCGTATTTTCACTGACGGTCCAGAACAGAATTTGGTTCGGGTTCTGGGGTCTTCATTGAAAATGATGGAGTGCACCTTCACTTCTCTCTTAGGTTGTATGCCTCTGTTTTTCAAGCAGAAATTTTTGCAATCATCAAGGCAATGGACCATGTTATTGATAATGGTTGGAGAGAAAGGAGTATCTGTGTATTTAGTGACAGTCAGGCTGCGCTTAAATCCTTGCTTAATGCCCTAACCACATCTAAACTGGTTATGCATTGTAAATCCAGGCTGGATTGTGTTGGAAAACACAATAGCCTGCTGTTGATATGGGTTCCTGGACACTCAGGAATTTCAGGAAATGAGTCTGCTGACCTTCTGGCCAGAAAGAGTTCGGAAACTGGTTTCCTGGGCCCAGAACCTGTACTTTCTATATCGTCTACAGCCATCAAGACCACCATTAATGAGTGGGTCGACTTGACCCACAATGGGAGGAACTGAGAGGCTTTAGACAGACAAAGACCATGTTACCTGTTGTCTTGAAGCGTCTGACAGACTTTCTGTTATCACTTAACAGAAAGAGCTGTGGGCAGCTGGTGCGATTGTATACAGGTCATTTCTCTTGGGCCAAACATTTGCATATGATTGGCCTGGGAGCTAGTGCCTTCTGTGCTTCCTGTGGTTTGGAGGGAGAATGTGAAGAGACAGCGGACCACTTTCTTAGTGTCTGCCCCGCTTTCTGCCAGATCAGAGTAAGCATATTTGGCACTGGAGTGTTGGGAGACGAACACCTGAGCTCTTTAACACCGCAGGATCTGCTAAGATTTATTAATAAATCTGGTAGATTTAAAGAATAGCAAAAAGGAACATAGGATATAGTACAATGGACGTAAAACTGTTACAAAAAAAAAAACAAACAAAAAAATAAGGCATCACAAAGGGCCTAAGTGTGTCCTGACAGCCACTCCAACCTAACCTATTCATACAATAAAATTGACTCACAAGATATGTACAAAACTCACACAAAGCATTGTTCAATCGTTCTTGATTTAGATTCACTTATAATGAACTTCTTTAGACATATAAAAATATGCTTCGAAAGATGCACATCAGAGGGACTTTTTCACGACCGCTACTCACTAAAATACTCATCTTATTTTTACAAAAAGAACTTGTTTCTTTTCTTTTTTTTTTTTGTTCATCTGTCAAAAAATAATACACCAACCACCAACAATACATTTGTCAAGTAGTAAATGAATGAATGAAAAAAAAAAAAAAAACTAAAATTAACAAAATTTATTAATTTCGAATGACAATATTTATTTTCTTAAATTTTCTACCCTGACTGCTTGACTGCATGCTTATTTTCATCTCATTTTAAAATGATAAAATATGATTTACAATGTGACTCGTTTTTTAATGTCAATACACCACGTATCATACCATAGCATAAATACTTGTATATGTATTCACAGTGCCTCACAAAAGAATTCGGAATTTAAATTTTGCAGAAAGAAATTTAGAAATTCTCTATAATAAGCAAGAGCTCTTAATTAAAAATGAAGTGTACATTTTCATCAATATGTTAGCTCTTATTTACTAAAAAGCTCAACTTAAAACACTCAAGTATTCTACAAAGAAATTCGCAAAAAATTGGGCAACGATTCGGCAGACCCGAAAAACATAAGTCCCGTGACAAGGCTGTTACCATCAGGCAAATCAAAGCGCAACCGCGAACTTCTGCTCCACAAGTTAATAGAAGTCTCGCTGAATACAATGGAATACACGTACCTAAGTTAACCGAAAGAAGCGCTTAAAGTTCACGCAGAAGTGCAAAAACCACAGCTTTGGTCGAGTGTACTATTCAGCGAAGAAATAAAGTTCAACCTTTTCGGCCCCGATTGTGGCAATAAGGTATGGCGCAAAGTGAATACGAAAATGGATCCGAAGAATACATGCCCATCTATCAAATATGGGGTTGGAAATACCTATGAGTGGTAATGTTGCCGGAAAAATGCAATTTATAACTGAGAAAATGGACCATAGTCCGAAACATATAACTCATAATACAAACCTTTGGTTTTTTGTATAACAGAGTGAATTTGTGAAACACTCCACTCCACCGGATCTCGACCCAATTGAGCATCTGTGGGCAGATTTGGAGCACTCGATTCGAAAACACCACATCACATCGAAGGAAACTTGAAGGAAGTTTTTGTTAAGGAGTAGGCAAATATCTCGGTAGAAGGAACTCGGAAACTGTAGCCAGATTCCAGCATATGCTATCGCCAAAAATCGTCAAATAAATTTTAGCGAAAATTAGCTATAATTGCAATTCTGACGCACTTATATCGCTAATTTTGGCTCTGTCCGTTGCTAAATTTTAGCAATAAATTCGATGAACCGTATAATGCGAATCATGTATTTTCGACATTTAATTTTTCTTAACTAAGCTAAAATTGTGATTCTTAATTTCAAGATCTCAAATAGTTTTTGAGCTACAGTCTTCTGAAGAGTAGCAGAATGAAATCAATAATTGTATATTTAAACGCGTTTTTCTCGTTCTAACTCGATTACGAATCATTTGATCGATTTGTTTTTTTTTTCCAGCATATTTGGTTTTTGTTTCTCTATAAAATTACTCTCCAGTTTTTCGATTGAAACAAAAATATAAAACCAGCGAAATTTTAACTTTTTTCAAAACTCAGCCATTTTGTTAAATTTCAATTTTTTTCACAATTCTAAGTTAATACCTTCTAGTTTAATGAATTTGTTTTTGATTCCAGGCGCTGTGAAGGCCGCAATTACTCCAGCAGTTGAAGCATTTTTTTTTTGAGACTTAGGAGATGGCGAATAACTTGCTTAAAATCAAATATTTTCATTAAAAAAAATTACTGTGCATACATTATACAGTGCAACACATATTTTCGGTACAAAACCAAACCAATCGCAAACGATGGTATTTGACCTCAGTAACAAAAGCCCCAATCCTTTTTTGCTCCACTACGTCACAATTTTTTTTTACAGCGAATCAAATAATGAGAAAAATTATATGTAAAATTTTATTTAAGGTGGTTCTTGTCTTCTGTGCCCTATATAAAAAGTTTCCGAGAAATATTTCCTTAGAGCACTTTAACGCTCCCACCATCCCAGTTAAGCTAATTCTTCATATAAAGGCGCAATACGATGGGTTTCAATGCAGGGTGCTGCACAATGGTAATTTATCTGAACCTTTCTGCCAATCCTTTTCCTCCTGGTCCTTGATCAGGTTTTGCACATTACTTGGGAAAAACCGAGGCATCCCCTGGAACTTCATAGAAGAGCTAGAAGATCTCGACTACGCCGACGACATCTGCTTTTTATCCGTAAGGCACTCAGATATGCAGTCTAAGCGAGATGATTTATCCACCGAATCAGCAAAAGTCGGATTAAAAATCAACGCCAACAAAACCAAAGCTATGAAGATAAAGGCAAATCCCATTAGCACATTCTCGGTGGGAACAGCAAAGATCGAGTCCGTTGACCGCTTCACATACTTATGAAGCATCATTTCATCCGAGGACAACGCTAACCAAGATATTAAAGCGAGAATTTGAAAAGCGAACGGTGCTTTCTCGCAGCTACGCACCATTTGGAGCTCACACTTAATATCTGCAAATACAAAAATCGAAATCTTCAAATCCTCCGTCATATCTGTGCTGCTTTATGGTAGCGAAACTTGGCTTACCACCGAAGCGCTAAATCATAATCTGCAATGATTTGTCAACCGCTGCTTACGCCGAATACATTTGGTGGCCGAACGTGATCAGCAACACAAATTTGCACCAAAGATGCGGCATGGACCAGATCTCCGTTCAAATAAAACGTAGAAAGTGGAAATGGATTGGTCACACACTGCGTAAAGATCAAATGAAATGATCAAGCTCTAGACTGGAATCCGCAAGGCTCTAGAAAACGGGGACGCCCAAAGATCACGTGGAAACGCTGTCTACTTAAGGACATAGAGAAAACGGGGAAAACATGGAGTGAAGTGAAGGCACTAGCTAACAACCGATTATGCTGGAGATGCTTTGTAGAGGCTCTATGCACCACTAGGTGTTAAACGGAACTGATGATGAAGAGCTCCCACCAGTATGGGTAATTTCAGGCCCTTTTATTAAAAACTCCTTAAAACCTAGGTTTAAGGGAAGGTAAAAGGTTAAATCATTCCACAAAAATATTCTCCAAAAAATTTCATTAAAGGTCACCGAAGACAAGTAGCCTCTAGGAGTTAAATATAACACATAAAAAACGAAAGTAAATGTTAAGAAATTTATTTGTAAGCATATATTGGAAAGTGCGATATTAAGTATGATTAGTAATATTCTTTATGATGAAGTTTTTAAAAATATCAATAAATTTTGTTACATCTGTGGCCATTTCACTATGACCAGAAATTCATTTCTGATGTTCCGTGGGTGTCACAAACAATTTGCAGGAGATGCTATAACTATTTGTTCGATTGGCCACATCACAGGCGCAGATCAATGCCGTTTGGTGTTCCTATGGTATGGATTGACCCTATTCGACATGACTCTTTGAATTGCTATGCGCGTGTAAATAAGGTTGCAAAAAAAAAAACATGAAGAATATTCCATATCAAAGTGTTCCCAGTGCTCAAGTTTCATTGCCGTATTCTGATGGCATTCCTCCAAGATCTTCCAGCCCAGTTGCATTTTCAACTAAAAGTATGCCTATTCTCCCTGAAATGGAAATGCATTCTTTGTACGATCCCGGCCGGTTAGATGTCAGTTCCCCTGTTCTGATTACACAGGAAAAATTGGACTTAATTGTTCCTAAACTACAGTTGACACAACGAAAATCCGAGGAGCTCGCTTCATTTTTAAGAGAGCACAATTTGTTGACACCAATCTCTAAATTTACCTCACCCTTAATCTCCCTTAAACTTAGCTTTTAAGGAGTTTTTAAGAAAAGGGCCCGAAATGTGCCTGGTAGGAGTTAGAGGGTTAAAATGTTCTAAGGACATATATCTCTGAAAATTTTAATATAGAGCACCGAGGACGAGAACCACCTTATAAGTAAACTAGCGCCACCCGCTGCGGCTAAGCAATTTTTAACGATGTGAACGTCAGAATCGCTTTTTAGGCAAATCGTTATAAGGTAGGACAATTTTTTAGCTTTACCATTTTAGCAATTTTTAGAGTTTTAGCGATAGCGAATGCTGAAATCCGGCTACTGGTCTCCTCTATACCAAATCGATTGCAAGAAGTCCTAAGGCTAAAGGATTATGCAAATCGGTATTAATCTTGTATATTTCTGTCTATTTTTCAAATATACACTTTATTTTCAATTAACCCTTAAATACCCACTGGTCACTGCAGTGACCAACCACTTCAGCGGATGCCTGTGACGCCGTTTTACGTTCTTACTGTCTAAAGTTTTCTTTATCGATACATATAAATACGAATGGGAAACTGATAACTGTCGTATAGTTACAGTTATTTTTAACGAAAAGCATGTTTTGCACAAATTTTGAACCACAAACTAAAAAAAAGGTTTTTTTATTTTTATATATATAATATTTTTATTTATATAAAAAATATATTGCCGTGATAAAAAATTTATCCCAAACGGTATGGGATAATATCAAATAATTGTTTTTTTTTAATTATTACATATATATTTTAACTTATATTCAAGGTAACCCCCAAAGGTTACTACAGAGGTCAACCATATAAATCGAAATTACAGCGCCTTTAACTATTTATTTGAAAACACGTAGAACAAACGTTTTTCGGAATCACAAATACTACCTCTAGGCATGTGTTTAATTGAAATCCGACGTACTGAGCATTTGAGGGTTAAGAGCTCTTGCGTATTATAGAGAATTTTGCAAAACTAAAATTCCGGATAGTTTTGTGAGACACTGTATGCATGTTTGTATCAAAGTGTGCATGTATCTACGTATGTATGTGTGTACGTATGCATGTAAATGAAAAACTGAAATGGTATTGTTTTGAAACGCTTGTGAAAGCGAAGAGGTTGATGATATATGTATGCTGATATTGATGTGGCATCGCCACTGTTGCAAGTCTTGCTGCATTATTGTTGCACTCTGTACATCACATCATGCATTAACCCTATTCATAGTATTTCAAAGAAATAAATTCTGTACAGAAATAAAAAAAGGAAATTAAACATAAAACAAAAGAAAAGAAAAATAGAAATATAAAAGGGGGTACACACACAAAATTTTATAAAGCATATTAATGAGGTGAGAAATGTAACAATGATGCTTCTTTTCTTCTGCTTACATCTATGCATATTTAATTATCATCTTGACGGTGATGATGGTGATGATAATGATGATGATGCTGATGATGGAATTGCATCATATTGCAATGGCGTTCCTGGATGTACGAGTATATATACCTACATGAGCATTTGTTTGTATTTATATAAGCGCATTAAGTTATATATTTTTATATACAGTTGGCTGAATGCCAGGACCAAGAATGTGCATTTTTGCCACTTCCGAGTTATATATGTTGCGAAATCTAAAATTGATAAATTCACAATACACCCACCAAAACCTGGAGTCCGATTTCCTATTTTGGACTTAGTACTAGAAACTTTCCTTTCACGAATATGCTGATTTATTGTAATTTTTTAAAAGAGTTCAAACATTAAAATTATGTTTTTTAAATCACATTCGTGGTTCTGGTATATCCAGACAATATGTATGTAGTAGGAAGTTTTTGATATTTAATATACGATGCGCCGATCAAAAAAAGAATCTTATAAAATATTTCTTATAATTCGTAAAATATAAGTTCTTTTGAAGAAAATCAAAGTGTTTTCCAAATTTAAGACTATTAGGCATAAAAAAAACAACAATTTTATATTTATGTAAATCTTCCTCTGTAAATTTGTTTCCCTTTGTTTTAATTTTTCATTCCTCTTAAAATGTTTGTGTGAATAGAATTAGATACAAAAAAAAAAGCTGAAAATGTTTCGACAGCACGTGAGTTTAATTGAAAAGTATGTATGTATGTGTATGCTGTTGTTTTTGTAATATATTTGGGTTCTTCACTGTTTGTTGCAAATGATCTTGTATCATTATAAATGCGAAATATTTTTGATCTTCATACAAATTTGTTGTCGTGATACCATAAGGTGCAGAAATATTTTGCATTTGCAATAGTGTTACCAAACGTTTCGTTTTTACAGGTACCTCCCGAATTCGTCATTAAATGTCCCGTCGGGTATCATTTTTTCCGGATAATTTTGTTACTTAGTACTTACTTTTAATGGCAGCACTGGGCAAATATAATAGAAAGAAGAATGTAAAACAGGAAGAGGAAACGAAATAAAACGAACAAAAAATACAATGATTGTGTTTTTTTTTTTTGTTTTGTTTTGTGTAATAGTGCGGACACACGGGAGAGAATTTCAGGCAAATTTAGCATTTCGTTGAAATGCATCTGAAATGCAGGAATTGTTAAATGAAATTCAGCATTTTAGACTCAATTCGTTGAAATGCGTCTGAAATGAGAAAAGTAGCTAGCAACCTTCAATCATAAGGTCGTAAAAATCAGTAAAAATTTTAGATCTATTACATTAACAGCTACTCTTGTAATATTTATTAAGTGAAAAAATAAAATAATGGAGACGTTGAGCAACTCATTACCATTCCTCCAATTATCCATAATTGCTATATAAATTCTTGGTGTCCCAATCCAATTGAAAGGCAACATGTTTATTTAGACAAGCAAACACAAAAATTCTTCTTATTTTTCAAATTTATAATCTGTCAAAAAACGTATTTGAAATTCGTTTTTTGTCGTGTGTCCACCTAAATTTTAAATGCAGAATTTCAACGAAATGCACTTTCGCGTGTCAGCACTATAAATTAGATATTTTTTTAAATTTATGTAATTTGTAAACTATGCACAAAAAATTGTGTCTATTCTGTGCCCCGGCGGAAAAATGCAAGTCCCGTTGATTTTTGTGATTATGACTATTTGTCCCGGGATTAGATAAATTTAAATTGACATCCCCAATTTGCAATCATGCAAGACCATTTGCAACAAACAGTGAATACCCAGATGTTTGTTTTTTTTTTATATTATATTCGTTTAGAGTTGATCATAGATTCAGAGGCGGTTCTAATGTTTGGGTTTGGGGAGGGCTGATTTTACTAAATTAATATAGGATTATTATTAGACTCAATATCGACTAAAACCCTTACCTAGACCAAAAAGTAGTGCAAAAATTGTATCAATGTTCACACAAAAAAACACAGACCAAAAATTAAAAGGTAACTGGAATAAAACTGAGACAAAAATTCAAACTATAATCGGATAGAAATTTAAGTGAAAATTTAGACCAAAGTTCAAACTAAAATTCAAACCAGGGACCGAAAATAACTGTTATTTCCCATTTTTCAACTCAAAAACTTACCAACAAAAAATGGCCGTATGGGATCTTCAATTGTACGGTTGTGATCCTCACGGACTAAATTTTACTAATATTGTATGACTTTTAAATTCATGACTTTTATCGAAACGGGCTTAATAAAATGGTAAATTATTGGCTATTATGAAATTGGCAAGAAATAATTGTTATATTTGACTTTTATTTTGTTGGCCAAAACGAACCATTTAATTTATGACTTTTATTTTTTTAGACAAAAATAAATGGTCAACCCTTATAAATAATTAACAAAACACAGAAGACATATGGTGTTATATATTCCTTGATCAAAAAGTTCCCGGAATAACCACCGTGTGGCGCTCCTATCGTTCCGATTTCAGTTCTGTTTTTTTGTTAAGTTGGTATCCCTGGTTGTTGATATTCCCTCTAAATCTTAGCGTCATAGCTTGACATTTGCAAAAGTTACGTAGCCAAGAGTACATCTATCTCTGTGTGTTGGCGATTTTTTACAATTTTATTAAATTTTGCGTAAAAACGGATTTAATGGTGCGCGAAATGGTGGAAATGTGTTTCGGCAACGATTCTCTAAAGAAAACGGCTGTTTACCAGTGGCACGAGCGGCTAAAAAGTGGTCGTGAGTCAATCGAAGATGGTGAACGCAGTGGCAGACCATCGACATCGAAAACCGACGAAAACGTTGGTAAAGTAAAAGAAATTTTGGTCAATAACCGGAAATTAACCATCAGAGAGTATTATTTGGCGTTATGAGGCGTTTGCGTGAAGCAATTCGCCGAAAAAGAAAACTCGTGGATTTTGCACAATGATAACGCATCGTCGCACAGTGCCATCATTATTCTTAATTTTTTGTCCAAAAAAATAAAAAACATAAAATAACTGGTTCGATTTGGCCAACAAAATTAAAGTCAAAAATAACTGTTTTTTTTACCCAACAAAATAAAAGTCAAATATAACTATTATTTCTTGTTAAAAATCATAATAGTCAATAATTTACCGTTTTATTTAGCCTATTACAATAAAAGTCACGAAATAACTTTTAAGAAAACCAAAATTCAGACCAAAAACCAGCGGAAATATCTGATAAATAGGGCAAGGAATTTCATGTACTAAAAAATATGAGGATATAATATGCACTTAAAGTTCAAAAATATGCAACTGAAACTGCAAAAAATCCACTAAAAACATTTGAAATATGCAATTAAAAAAAAAATCTTTTGTTTTTAGTTTTGGTAAAAAAAAAACTAAGAAAAATGTATGTAATTCAACTAACAAAGAACTAAAACAATTTATTTTAAAATATAAATTAAATTTATAAAAAGCAACAAAAATATAAAATTAATAAAAAGTTTAACTCAAATCGCAGTTAAGTAAATATGTAAATGAACATGAGATCAATTTTTATTATTTGTTTTCTTATTTAAAATTTTCAAATACAAAACTTTCTCGATCGGGTCTTAAAAAATGTTTCTATAAAGAAAATGATCGCTCTACATCAACAGTCGGACGATAGGAGCATATTTGAAGGCACAAAATTCATGCTGAAATAAAAGCTTGGCATAAATCCAAAAACAAAATTTTAAGCCCTGCTGCAGCAGAGGTAGTAACCAAAGGCTGAATTGTTTCTTTTAAGCGCAATATGCACAGTTTTCCAAGGACATGCAAAAATATGCATTTATTGTGAAATATCCAAAATATGCACTAAAGATTGAATGCTATTTTAAAGGAAATTTCATGATTCGTACCGATAACTTGACCATTTCCCTTTTGAGATTCCCAGTAAAAAGCAAACCAAAATTTGGACTAGAAATCAGATTACACGCTGAGTAAACGCTGGTCAGCGCACAATTTAGACTGAGAGTTACACCAAAACTCAGACCAGAAGGATCTCAGATTAAAACTCAAACCAAATTCAGACCTAAAATCAAAACAAAATTCTGACATACAATCAAACCAGAATTTAGACCAAAAACGGAAAAGCTAAACCATATATCGGACTAAAATTCAGTTTTCGTAGTTAACAATGCCGGTTTTTTTTTTGTTTACATCGTTTGTAACTATTCAGATTAAACTTAATAAAGATATTAAAAATATAGCAATCGGGACGAAACTTAATTTTGTTTAGCTTTACATCCAATTAAATATTTTTAAGGTAAAAAAAAACAAAATTTTTATAAATTGCGGCTACCTTGTAATGTATCATTAGGCTAAGTCAGATTGTATTTGAGGAATTTTAACTACATTTTTCCTACTACAAAGACAATAGCAACATTTTTTTTTATTGATCCCTCCACTTTTTCGTTATAATTCAAGCATAAACTATGAAAGTCTTAGGAAAACATTAACATTTAGACTCCTCACCATGCTAATATTTAGTACTTCGGACTGCTAGTACTATTTAGTACAGCATCTATCGGATTATATAGAACTTTATCCCATCCCCGGTAATAGGAACAAAATTTGGTCCACCCTAATACACATAAGTATGTGTATATGAATTTTCATTCATGCTATGTATATTTTGCACTTGGTGTCCTTTCTATTTTCTTTTTTGACATTTTTGTTGTCATTGTCATAAAATTACTTGCTCTATTATTTCATACATCGTTCCACAACACAATACTGCACAAGTACAAAGTAATTTATTCCCTTCTCATACCTACTTATGTATTTATATCCCCAGTGGCTAAGAGATGCAGATCACAAGCGTTTTCTTATATGCTTCGATCAAATTGAATTCATAAACATTGAACAAATAACAATGAAATACACAGCGATATTATACGTTTGCATGGCCATGCAGCATTTCTTTGCTTGCATGTCGAGTTTGAAGGTGAGAGGAATGAGAAAGCAAAATCAGCAACCGTACTGCATGCAAAGTTTATCCAAAATAAGTGAAAATATTTTTGTTTCAATTTGCAAAAAAAAAGTTTTATATTTTAATTTTAAAGGCCTTCAGTTGCCAATTTTTGCTAAAATCCGGAAAACTTTTTTTTCGCATTTTTGAATTTGAAAAAGACAAGCTTAGACTCGAAAATTTCGACTTGCAATACCTACAGGTGCCAATTTTTGTTGAAATTGGGTTCACCCTTCTGATCTATCCGTTGTAATTTTTAAAAGATTTTATAACTGAATGCTAGATTCGAAATTTCCAGCCTCGAAAACTTAATCCAGTAGACAAGGTTTTAGGGGTCATCTCATACTTTATGACGGAGTAATTCTCCGCTTCAAAATCTTTCGGTAACAACCCTAAAAATGCCGCTCAATGTTTCACTTTCATACAAAAAGTGGCCAAAAATAGGTTGGATCGATCTGAAATTTTCCACACTAGCTGTTTTTATCAGTAGAAGCTTTTGCATTTTGAATAACATAGCTCTAACTTCATATAGTAGATTTAGATGTTACCAAAGAAGCAGCCATTCGTAATGACCTCAGACTATCAGACGGGTTGCCGATCTTAAAGTGAATATCGCTTCGTTAAAAGATAAACATGGAAACGTACTGACGATGGAAAGCCAACAATGGGTGGAATTCTTTCTAGATAATAATGCACATCCAGCGTCGTCGTAATCCAAATAGATCTATTTTTGTAGACAAACTAAATATTGTAGAAATTAAAGTCGCAATTTATAATTTAAGACTTCGAAAGTCCTGTGGTCCTAATAGTATTGCTCCTGAGCTGTTTCAGTTTGGCAACTATGCACTAGCACTCAGACTAAAGTCTATTATGAATTAAATTTGGGAATCAGGGACCGTCCTCGACAATTGGAAGAATGGCCTTATATTACCGAAGAAGTGCGATCTTTCAGTTTGCAGCAACTGGAGAGGTATTACTCACCTTAACACTATCGAAAAAGACCTGGTATCTATTTTTCTTGATCGTATAGATTCATCTATTGATTTATCTCTCCGAAGCGAACAAAACGGATTCAGACCAAATCGTTCGTGTGTAGATCATATCAACACGCTACGCATAATCATTGAGCAGTCCGCTGAGTGGCGATCACCTTTATTCATTCTTTGTTACGGTGCCTTTATATGCCAATTTCGTGCAATTACATACATAATTACAACGAAGAAACGATACTGAAGTCAATTTTGAAAATGATTTTCAATGATGGACTATAGATATTTTACATTTTGGAGGCGCATTGGTTTTACCGCTGGGTGCACACAGTAGTCGCTCTGAATGTAATATGTATAGATGGCAGGAAAAGATAAAACTGTATTAGTTAGAGTTTTCATAATTGATGTGACTCACAGTACTTCGATGAGAAAATAAAAATATTTTTGCAAAACATTTTTATAACACTCAAGTTAGCTCTTTATCACTTCGTTTCTTTAGGAGATGCAACGCTCAATTCCCCAAAAATATCGCATTATTCTCAATGACTGCTGCCAACATATTGCGATCTCTCGCAAACTGTCATTGTCTTACGAACCTGAGTTACTTGAGCTTAAAGTGTTTGGTTTGTATGGAAGATGCCACTCTCACTTGCCCAAAAACGACCACATTTTGCCCAATACCAACTACCAACATACCGCTTTCGCAAGCAAACTGTCCTCGCTATCCGAACTGTCGTTCCCCAGTTACCTCACTTTAAGTTTATATAGAAGGTGCCACACCTACTTGTCCAAAAAACACCAAATTCTACCTAATAGCTACTACTAACATACCTCCATCTCACACAAACTTTCATTGACTAATTTACTTTGGTTCCTGAGTTATGTCATGGTGTCACGCCCACTTGTTCAATTGAAATAAAATATAGCCAATGTTCAAATGGGGACTGCTACTATTACAATACTGATTTTTAAAATAGGGTCAGTAGTTCAAGAGATTATCTCAATAATACATCCAAACTTTATCAAATTATTAATAGCACTGACAGAGCGATTTTTCCAATCATCGATTAAAGTCTTAATACTTTTTTAATTTGCTCAGTATTGGAGTCAAAAAAGAGGAATTTATTTCTACAGAACACCACCAGTTGTAAGTTCTACTTTTGATAAGAAAATAATTACAGCAAAAAATTAACGCTTTCTGGTAATACGCAAAAAATTAAATAAGCATATTTTTGCAAATTTTTAGGCAGTGTCGGTCAATATCGCAGAAACTGTTAAATTTTTCTATCAATGTTTGCAGATGTCAGAAATTTTATTGCTAGCCTTTCGAGTTAGGGTCAGTGTTTTTGGGTGAAACTGTTTACCAATTTTGATCCTTAGCAAAAAATGCATTCCATTAGGACGATTGTTGTTGAAAACCATTGACCCACCATAATTAATTAAAGCACTATATTTGGCTTTAGATTAGAGCCATTTAGACTACTGTTTTATAAACCGGAATCCTTTCTATTATACACATACATTCAAATCGCACCACACAAATTTTGAGAGAAAGTGTCCCTACAAAATACTATCTTCCAAACGGAAGTGTAATCCGTATTTTTTCTTATGTTTGAGCCTGTGCCAAATGGTATCAAAGTACTCGAGTGAGTAAATTTTTGACACTTGTGAGGTGAATATGGTTGTCAAAAATGTATGTTGCCCAAGGGGCTACATTAATTTTTGACAATCATATCAATAAAACTGTAAAACAGCGGTTATCAACTGTTTTCGTTCTGCGGCCCGTCCTCTTCGCCTCCCCCACTTTGATTTTCACACAACATTTTTTGCACTGGTTTACTATTCATAAATTAAATCATACCCGCCTGGGCAAATATCTAAAAACTAACCAATAAATTAATAAATCGAATCAACGATGCATTCTCTGAAGTGATTCTTAATATCAAAGTTTGTGTAAAAGACAGTCAACAAACCCACCAAAAAAATTGTAGGAAAAGAAGCAGACAAGAATGACGGTAAGTTAAATAGTTTCACTTGCAGATATTTTTCAATCTAAAATTATTTTAAGTGAATAATGACGTTTTTAAATAAATTTGTATTATCTTCCAAGCGGGTATAAAAAGCGTATTTAAAATTTATTATTTTAAATACGCTTTTCATTATTCAGAAATTTAAATATTTGTTTATTGAAAATGTCTCCGCACCTCCCTTCAAATCTGTCTACGCTCCCTTAGGGTGGCGCACCCCACCACTTGAGAATCACTGCTGTAAAATTTCGAAATATTTGAAAGGAATATTGCTTGTTTCAATTATTTTTTTGTTTAGTTAATTGTATACGTAATTTTCCGTTGTTGTGCCAGCCATTGCTGTCAAAATTTACTCGAGTACTTTGATACCATTTGGCACAGCAAAAATGGAGATTTTTCTCACCAGACGGACCAAATTTTACACCACATCCAACCATAGTACTTTGCTACCGTTTGGCACCCACCCTTTGTTAATAAATTCTGTTCAACAATTTATAAAGCTTAAGAAATTTGCGCAAAAACGAATATTGATCATATACCCTTGGCCAAGTCTATAAACTTACGCTTAGTTGCTGAGTAATGAATTACAAGTAAAGTGTGAATACCCTTATTATTAATGTGTTTTTGTTGTGCAAAAAACACGTAAAGTTCGTTTGTATCGCAGGATTTGCGAGTAATTATTATTTTAATACAAAATCATAATAATAAGTATAATAACAATAATAGAAATATGAAAGAAATGAAGAAAATAAAGAACACGAAGATGAAATACAAAAGAGAAAAAAGTTATACACTAAAAACATCGTGAAATTTTTTTTCTAATATTGATAAGATTTGTGGAGATTTGTAGTTAATTAGCAGCAAAGTAGCAGTAGCTGTTACTAGTAGTGGGAGCAATGAAGGATGATTGCTTGATTGTATTTGGAATTGTATGTACATATTAGAGATGGGAGCGTGAGTACTTTTTGACTCGCGTTCATGCATGCTTCCAGCTTTGAAAATACTACTTTCGCATGTTTGCGCACGGAGCCTCTTTACTACTTTTTACAATCGATTTTAAACAAACAAAAAACGTGGGTCGCATGCAATAGGAAATTTATGTATAGAATAGAATTTTATCTCTATCCATATGCGTCCCACGTTTTTCGTTTAAAATCATGCAAGTATTTTCATGCCTGCTAAAATTTGGAAATACAAATTTTCAGCAGAATCTGTATGGGGTTAGGAATCTGTATGAAGTTATAAATCTCTATGGGACTAGGAGAAATTATTTTAAACTTTTTAGTCCGATTTATAAACGTAGTATATTAAAATTTTTTTTTTTTTTGTATTTAAATTATTTTATTGTTAAATTTTTATTGATGTAAATAAAAAAAAAGTACATAGAACATGGTAGAAGTATTTAGAAGTAGATGCATTTTTTCAAAAAGTAGCCATTTTGAATTTTTGATAAGTAAGAGGCACATTTTAGAAACTCATTTTTTAAAATGGGTTAGATTGAGTTAGTAGTAGATTATAAATATTACTTTTAGTACTATGGAATACTGTAAATAATGTTATTTAAATTCGTTTTCTTTATTAGCAAATACCTTGAACATGTTAAGTGTTAAAAAATAATATAAAAAACAGCAACTAATTCTTCCTATGTACATGCAATACTATGCAAATTATTTTCTTACAAATTCTCACTTAAAAATTTAACTATGAAAATACAACTCTGTTGCAAAAAAAGAATAATATCAAAACAAATATTTTCCTAATTGTCAAAGTTCCTCTTACTTGTCAAAATGAATCTACCTTCTTAATTCCTCTGCCATAGCATATACTATATGTTACATAGTGATGCCAGATTTCAAACTTCAATTCTTAGGTAAAGAAAAACACAGGGTTGATTTTTTAACCACCAAAATTAAGTATTTAAGAAATTGTGAATTATAACGACGTCAAGGACAAAAGTAACTTATAATCACGCATTTTCACATCTAAATTTGTCACGCTCACGCATGTTTACGTAGGAATTGTGGAAACTGAATCACGTTCACGCATGCTCATGTGGAAATTAGGTCACGTGCGTGTGTATTCACGCGTGTAACGTAAAATTCATGTCATGCGACCATCTTTAGTAGATATGTATGTATAATCTGATTTGCTAATCACTAATTCAGGGATTAGAAATTTATAGAAAAATGTAATTCGAGTATAGAATGTACGGAATAAATAAATAAACACACAAGAAATAGTTCCTGCTCTAGAGAATTGTACAACCAAAAAGAAGAAAACAAAACCCTAACGCGTTTTTGATGTTTTAACACGACCGTACTGAAACGGTCGATTATGTGTAGGGCTTATAAGGAAATTATCGGCACGAAAATGTTGTAGGAGCTTAGCAGCTAGCTCTTTTTTTAACATATCGATACACACAAATTACAACGGTAAAAAAGTCACATAACTTCGCTAATACAGAAAATCCTGGGTACGCAGCCTTTTAATCCATATAAAATCTGTAATATGAATTTATTTCTCTGATCTGAGAATCCTACAACAAGAAAAACAGAATCGTTAGAGAATGATGATGACAAACAAATGGCCAAAGTCTCTAAATCAAACGGAATTGACGACACTCTGATGATACCATCACCAACGTGACACCCATAGAAATTTAAATTTTTTACTTAAAACCTGTACTTTTACAAAAAAATAAGCTATAAAAGATAAAAATCTATGGAAAAATGTAAAAGTTATATGCAATTGAGTAAAAACAATTAAATTTAAAACAAAATTTTGTTTAAAAAACTCCAAATTTCTTGATAATTTACTTAATTGTGCTATACTATTTATCCAATCGAATCAAAATGTATTAACGTAAGATGAGAAATTCCATATACTGTTTGTTCAAATCGAGTTCCTAGTTTCCAAGATATTTGTAATTATCTGGACAAACGTTTTTTGCTCCGATAAAAAAGTTCAACTGGCGATATCTCCAAAACCACATCATAGAATTATAAACGGATTTTATTTTCGGGCTCAGAGACCAATTTTACAAAGCAATTGGATAGTGGTGTTCATTTTGGTAATTTTGGCTGTAAACTAGTGTAATTAATATAATTAATACAAATGGCTTAAGGAGTTATACGCCCTTAGGAGGTCGAAAAAATCTATTTTCAAGCATTTTTTTCTGAAAAGGCATTTTATTATATTTATATAAAATTTTACATACATATTGCCTAATATTTTATTAAAAATCGTTCATTTTTTAAATAATGATTTTTAAAGGTTATCTCCAGGAAGTCCTCTAAAAAAAGGCGTCTTGTTGAGAGCACGATATGCACGATATATCGGATCATCCAAAATGAAAAAACCAAAAAGATTTAGTTAATGAAAAGTATTTTTTAAGTAGTAATCGAAGGAATATTCATAATACCATTTTCAACAAAATGACAGTTTTACAAAAAAAGTTTTGATGAAAATTTTGGCCTTAAACTGTTTATAAAATGATAAATATTTACAGGAAAAATAAATCCTTCAATTACTAAATAACACCATTATAAAGCTTGTGTAAAAATTTGATCGGTTGAGCCGTTTTTAAGAAATCTTGCTCACCGACTTTGGAAATACAGCTTTGTGAAAACGCGTTCAAAGTTTTAAAAGTTCTTTACACATAGTGAATTGGTCTTTAGAAATATGCATGTAACTTCAAGAATAGCTAGAAGACCATTTGGTGAGCGTGGATATGTGGAGGTTAAAAGAGAATAGAAATTAAATCCTCCATTCTGTTTTCCTTTTGCGTCTATGATGCTGCCCAAAATTGCTTAAATCCTTATTTCGCTATTCCTGTACTTCTTCTGACATCATGCCAATTGGGAGAGGGGCATTATTTATGATGTCATCACTGTGATTTAATATCTACAAGCTGTAAAACTTTGTTGACTTAGGTTTTAGAGGTAAAATTCGATAACGCTATGTTGCAGTTCTTCCACTTTTCCACTTCTTTGTTATGAAGCTTCTCAATTTTTTTTTAATTCTCTGCACTGCTCCTCATCACATTTTATTTCTTCTATGATATTATCAAATACGTGGGCCTTCACAGCCGAAAATGTTCCAGTCGAGAAGCTTTCATTGTGCCAAATAAATAAAGTATGCGTTTGGAAACATTCATTGTGCCTAAAAAATGCTATAACCAATAAACGGGCAAGAACAGGCAGATCATTTTGGACGTTTCACAACAACAATAAATCAAATTAATAAACGAAACAAGAATTGTACGGAATCCGATTGGATCCCAAAAGTTGCACTTCACGAAACTATATAACACTTAAAATATGCTACCACAAATGTTAACTTCCACAATTTATTTCTATTAAACTAGATAAACCCAGGCCACAAAACTTTATTTTTCAATAAATACATACCTTCCACTTTCAATCAAAACTATAATTCATAAAATTAATTAATCAACTAATTTAATATTGACAAAATAAACGCACTGAGTAATTAGGCGCCATATTTTTTTAATGCACTTGCTGCAACGTATGCTACATTTGACAGCTAACAGTTTTGTGAATATTGAAAGCAAAACAAAAGTAAAATCGTCAATTTGCTCAGTGGAGTATTGGTTATCGATACAATACAAAACATTAATCGATTTAAAAGTTTTAAATTTTGAATTAAATGCCTCTAGACCAGTGATTCGGCCACTGTGCATTGGAACGAGCTGCTTCTAAGACTCGTAGCATAGCATAATTGACAATTCTCGCTCACCGCTAATAGAAGCAACACGTGCTTTTGTGTTTTCGCAGTCTCTGCTGTAATTTTTCGATGTCAGTAAGACGTTTGCCTTTCTATTTCTGTATGTTTAAGTGAATTTCGATATTTTTAAATATTAAAAATAAGACATATAAACAAATGTGAACAAGAAACTAGGGGTACATTTGACGTTTTTGAAAGAGGCACTTTTGACATTTGTCAATCGTACCCCATGTTACAATTCATTTTAGTATTAAATAGTTAAATTCATTTATTCGTGACTTTCATACAGAAATGGTTCGAAATTACCAAAAGAAAACAAATCGAAACGTAATCGATGAACAGCAAATCAAAAAAGCACTATCGGACATCAAAAATGGGATTGAAACTTAATCATCGGCTGCGACAAGGTATAATATCAACAGGACAACTTTGATTATGCGGCAGAAGCGACGAAATCCTTTAAAAATTACCACAGATTCTGGTAACGATAGTAGCTCCGAAGATGACTTCAAATTTCAATCAAATTATACATCACGTAAAATTTTTACTAAACAACAAAAAAATGAAAAAGAAGTGCGCTTTTCACTCGCATGGTTTATCCTATCAAACTTTTAAAAAGTTTGCGAATGATTATGCCAAAGCTAACAATATTTCTATTCATGTTGGTTGGGAAACTTCTAAAGAAGCAGGCGAAAATTGGCTTTATAGTTTCCGGAAAAGAAATTCTTCTATTTCACTGCGGAAACTAGAAAAAGTAAGTTTGGCCAGACTTAGAGGTTTCACAAAATCAGCTGTGGAAGATTTTTACATAAACATCTGTGATCTATATACAAAACAATCATTCCATGCAAATGATATATATAATTTAAGGTAAGGTAAGATTAACAGAAAAAATATTCGGTATTTATAGTTGGGTTTTTGCCTATACTTGCATATATCTTAATAGATATTCGCTGCAAAAGGCCAGCGCGCAGTCAGCCAAGCATCATCAGCTGAACGTGGCAGCTTGGTCACTTTTGTTGGCATTGTAAATGCCTGCGGAAATCGTCTCCCACCAGTTTATATACTTCCTCGCGTACCTTTCAGCGAAAGATTCGGAAATGGATGTTTTCCAGGCTCGCTAATATTAAATTCAAAATCCGGATGGATGATGTCAGAATTGTTTATCGACGTGCTTAAACATATATAGAAAGGAACTCTAACTGTTCGGCAGAAAAGCCAATTCTCGTTTTGCTCGACAACCATTCTTCACATTATAGTCTTCAAAGCATTAACTATTGCCGAGAAAATGGGATCGTGTTACTGTCTTTCCCACCGCACACCTCTCATCGACTTCAGCCTTTGGACGTATCAATTTTTTGGTCATTTAAACAATTTTGGCGGAAGGCCTTCAGTAATTTCCTTACTGCAAACCATGGAAAACAAATAAGTATTTACGAAATAGGCACATTGACAAATCAACCATTCCCAAGATCATGTTCGTCAGAGAGCATACTGAGCGGTTTCAGAGCGACAGGAAACCCCATTAATACCCAGATTTTTCGTGATGACGAATTTACTTTGGAAAATTTACTACCAGAAGAGTATCTACCAATTGTTCCGGCCACGGAAAACAACGCAAATTCGCCCCAAAAAAATACTACGAATATCGAAACTAGGGGAAATAATTCTATGCCATGTCTTACACCGGAATCTATACGACCCATATCACGCCCTCACGCCTCCAAGAAAACTGCCAGGTGTGGAGTTTCTCGCATCACAACTAGTTCAGCCGAGAAACAACGGGCGCAGGAGACAAATTCAAATAAAAAGGATAACACAGTGAAGCGTAGTATTAAATTTTCACAAAAAAAGGATCGCAGTAAAAAAAAGTGCATGCTATTGAACCTGAAACATCTGAAATTGCTTATGCTGAGTCAAATGACTCCATTGGGTTATTTGTTGATGAAGAAGGATATGCCGAAGTTGAAAATAATGATTTATCGAAGTATAAATTGACAGATGACGAAAAGTTGGTTATAGGCGACTATGTGCTGGTCAAATTTGCTGAATACACGAAAAAACCGGTTTTCTACATTGACGAGGTAGCGGAGCATTCTATGATTTGACTTATAACATCAATTTTCTGCGCAGAGTATCATCATCTAGTTGGGTTTTTGTTAGACCAGACGTTAAAGACATCGTCTTAACATTACGCAGAGAACATTACTGCCAGCTCCTGACAATCCAGCTTCCACATCGCGGTGCCGCTCAAAATACATTTTTAATATTAATTTTGGAAACTATAGCATTAAATAAGGTGAACAGTTTAACCCTGCTTCGATTGAATCTAATTAATATCACAATTTCATGCATTTTTAAAAATAAAAAAATTGTTTTTATTAAGTCTTTCTTAGGTTTTGCAAGTGAATTAATGAACTTATTTAATTTTTTATTTTTTACTTTAATTTTTACTTTTTTGAGTTATTGTTTAAATAAATTGATGTAATTGGAATACCAGTGTTTTATTTCCTAAATAAGAAAACAAGCCCCCCTAATATAGGAAATCAACTAAACGTTTATATATATCCTGGTCAAATGTTCCCCCTTGAAAGTCAAGAGTGTCCCTTAGTGGGGGCAATTTTGTCAAAACGACTTTTTTTAAAAACAGTAAAAAAATGAGTTTGGGTATATATTTAAAGCTAAATAATCAATCTATTATGGAGCATTCTACGTTCTATCAAATTATCAAGAATTTTCGGATAAATAAGACTTTGAAAAAATGGTGTCACAGCAACCCCAGCTTACCCTACGACCCACAAAACTTAACAGTAGTCCATAGTAAATATAAAGCCCAAAAGTTACAAATCCGCCCATTAAAGCAAACAAAAATCAAAAACACAAGTAATGACGCCGATTTTCTTCACCGGGGCAAAATTTGGAACTGCTGTTCTCCTGGAAGATGGTTAGACGGTTACTATTACTAGTTAACTAATGACTGTGAATACCCTAAATGGTATATAGCTAATTGCTTACCACAAGTTTTCAAAAACTTCTGTGGAAAAATAGAAAACACGGGAGGGAGTTTTGGGTTCAAACCGATATTAGTATTGAATTATTAAAAGGATGCCGTTGGGAAATGTATTTTATTCAAAATATTGAACGTACAAACTTTAAATCCCGTGAAATATAATAAAAAAAAATCTTTGATAACACTAGTTTACAGCCATTTTGTGTCAAGGACTATACTATTTTTTTCTTATGTGCTGTGGACCCGCTAAACTCGAAAACCGTTAATTTAAAATATATCTTTTTGTTTTTTCTGAAGTAGTTTTTATTTTTTTATTATTCATTTAGTTAGAACCGACCAATCTGGTCTTAAAAGGTATCAGGTTAAAGATATTCGAAGTCCCAAAAAAAAATTACTAACATTGTTTTCCAATCGGTTCAGCAGAAAAATATGAAAAAAATTTATATATTGACCAAAATTAAATACCTTGTTTTCTTTGTAAAAGTGGTAATTCTAATTTTGACTAATGTTCTATTTTTCATATTTTGACCCATCCCACTTAAATTACTGAACTGACTGGAAAATAATGATAATAATATTTATTGGAAACTTCAATATCCTTTTACGGCCACATGGGCCGTTTTTAACTCGAGATTTGAGCCAAATAGTCAAACTGCCTCCAAAAACTCATATCTGTTGCTAGGGCTAAATGCCCAATACTTTAGCTGCATTAAAACTTATTTAAATTGAAAATCGGTCAAACACTACTCTTCAGTAGTACAGGCAGAAATAGGGTGTGGCGTCTGAAAATTGGTCTGGTATTTCTAAAATAAAGAAAATAAAACCCTTGGGAATAGGCGTCATCAGCTAACTGTCACGCCCACCTCCTATATAAAAATTTTAGTGACGGTGAAAACTTTTTCTATTGAGATATCGGGATGATAGTTACGGAATTGTTGAGTAAATATAGAAGCTGAAACTTAAAATGGGAGTGGTCATTTAATTTCCACACCCACTTCCCTATACAAATGAGAAAGTTTTTAAAAATTCTTTTAGTGTAAATATCAAAAAAGATATAGTTCTTCCATTTCTTTGCGAGATGCTTGATATTTTAGGCGTACGCACGACACGTCTATACACTCATATGTAAGTATGTATGTATGAATGAATTGCTGCGTTTTATTCGCCACTTGCTTCTAGTTATGTATAACTAGCAGCGATAATTGTATGGGAAAACAACAAAGCCGCAGAGATAACACGTATAATTATAGCTGATATGTATAATTAACAAGTTGTTTAACTACATCAAATTGTATTGTGAACTGCCAATAGCGAAAGAAGAAGCGTGACAGTTTGACAAAAAACAGAAAAGGAAAATACTTGAATTGTCTGCTGGTGAAAATAAGTTAAAATCATAGTTAAATATTCTCATAAAGAGTAAAAACTAAGAACAATGCCCGCGATTGACCGCAATAACTAAGATCCATTAAAATGTTTCAGCTGTAGCTGCTGAGCAGTTTCATTATAACGAAAAAGAGACTTAACAACTTGACTGGCGAATAAAACACAGCTAATGTATGTATGTTAGTACCCAGCGGTTTTCAGATAAGTGCTTGAAAATTAAGTGCTTAAAAAGTGCTTGCAAGTGCACCACTTCAACCGGAAATTGCAAAGTAACCATGAGAACAACAAATTTAGTTTTCTATTGAGTAATAAAAACGAGTATCGTTCAGCGAGACGCTACGAAATATTGACTGGGCGAGAAACGAAGCGAGTTAGTTTTCACGCAACAGCGAAGTAAAGTGGTTGTGGAATTTCACGAAAAGTGTGTGTGTTTTATTTTATTTCTTTTTTGCAATTGTTTTATAAAAAATAAATAAAAATGTAATATATATATATAATTACATATGTAGATATATATATTTTTGGTTTAAAGTGAAAAAAAAGCAAATGAACAGAATAAAATAAAATGACGCAACAATGAAAAATTATGAATGCATGAATCGATACTCGATATTTTTTTCTCCCTCTTCTCTTTCTCAACTAAAGTAAGCACAAAGCAGCGAACGAACGAGCGGAAGTGCCTATCTAACGCATTCTTTCTTGCGCTTGTTTAGCGCTAAACGTACTACACTAAACAAGTGCTTTCCTCCTAGAACATGCAATGTTAAAATATATATGGAACACATGTGCTTGTAGTGCACTTAAGTGCTTGCAATCAAGCACTTGTTTAGCGCTATTCTAGTGCTTCCATTTACCGCTGGGTATGTGTATATGTAAGTATGTAGTATACATATTCCATCTTTTTGTAGGATTATGAATTGAAAATTAAACGTAACGCAAAAATTTTAAAAATAGAAATTGACAGAAGCTCTTTATGGAAGCAAATCTTTCGTTTCGCAAAATTTTTTCTGAAACGGAACTAATATTAATAATTGCAAAAAAAAAAAAAGGGAAAATTAAGGAAGAAAGAACGGAAAATTTTTAAAAATAAAATGTATGCTTAGGATGGGCATTTTGGCATGTGACATTAAGAGAACCTATACGCAGTAAGTTCGCGGCATGTTAAGACTTCTAATTTTATTAAATGAAGTCAACAATCTTTGAGATAAGCAGGCACACACTCATTCACACGCCGTTGAGTTTTATATGTATCCTAAACATACTATAGATGTATTGATTTTCATTTCTTTGTTTGGAAATGTTAAATTTGGTTGAAAAATTCTAATTTTAATTTCAATTTCGTTTTCTATAACTTTTGTCAATTTAAATTACAAGTTCCATTTTTTACTAATTTAAATGCAATTCAATTTATTTCCTTTAATTAATCTTACGGCTCGTTTACTGCAAGACTGTCATGATCTAAACAAAAACAAAAATCGAATTGAATATACAGAAATAACTGTTATTTTGGTACGAGAGACCCAAGATAAGAAAAATTTATTTATCTTCGAGCTCACAATAACATAGTTGTATGACGTTTTGAGTTTTTCGTTTTGAAAAAAATAATAAATCTCAAACACTAATTCTTATTTCTGAGCCAAAAAATTAAACTCAAAAAATCATTTTTATTCTTAAGAAAACAAAAAATAGAAATCAAAAAATAATTTTTTTGGTTGAGCAAAAACATAGAAATCAAACAATGATTTTTATACCAGTTCAAAAAAATAAAAATCTATAAATGGTAATTAGTTTTAGTTTTTAGGGGTACCGCTCACAAAATAAAAATTGTTACTGTCTTTAGTAAAGCATGCAAACAGTATCATTTTGGTGTACTCTCAGTTATGCTCCCTGACATTTAGAACATGTCGATATATTCCATTAAATTTTGTAAAATGACACCAACATACAAATCAGGTAAAGAAACAAATATACAAAATTATCGTCCATGTTTTAAATTCGATTTCGAAACTATTTGAAAATTTAGTACGTTGAACCCTTACCCATACAAGACACCATACATATATGGCCAATTTTTTTGTCTTTAACGTTACAGTCGTACGCATGGGGAAAATATCCCATGATATCAAATTTTTTTTACATTTATGTGGTCTTTAACGTTACATTTTTTGGAAGTGAGTTTTGAGGTAGCTCTACATTTTGAAAAAAATTAGAGAAAGTAGCAATGGAAAAACCTAAACTAAGGCATTGTATCGAATATCAGGGATCAAATAAACTACTGAAATCAAAATTATACCAAAAAAGTATTTCTCTTGCACTTTTAAGATCCAAAATATGCGGTCTTTAACATTACACGAAAAAGTCTATAAAGTTACCTAGCGATTTTATTTTAAGAAAAAAGAAAATATGGTGCAATGAAAAGCTAAAAATTGCTAGAAGGTGAAAAAAACAATTATTTATTGTTTGTTTTTCCCATTGTAGTGCTCTTAATCCACCGTCATTCCCACGTGGTGTAATTTGCACCCCACTACTTATATCACTGAAGAGCATTTCGGGTTTTTTTCTAGGGAATTGATGTAGCTAAGTTTTTCTAAAAGCTTGGATTGTATATAGAAAAGTAATTTCCCAGTTTTCACAGGTTGGCGATTTTAAGCGTTTTATTTTTTATTTTGAAGTTGCTGCTTTAGTCTATGGTCGTGTCGGAGCAGTGCCATTTAAATGCAAATATTTTTACCATCAAAAGGTTTTTCTGGGGGTTTTCGGGTACGAGGAATCTGAATCTGTAGTTTATTTTCACCAATAACGGCCGCTGAGGTGCGCTTCGGTGCAAAAAATATGAAAAATTTCATATTTTTTATGAAAAATTTCATATTTTTTAAGGTTTTTTTTTATATGCTTCTCATTAAGTTAGACAACTTTCTAAAACACATCATTGACGTACAACCATTTCCAGATCGATTGATGGAATTTAAAAGTCTTGCTTTTTCGATTTTTTTATAAATTCCTTACAAACTACATTTATTTTTATCTAAAAAAACAGTATATTGGACTTGAATTAAATACGAAAGTCAGTATAAATCAGTACATTTTCCAGATATATATAGATTTTTACTTTTAATTATAAGCTCACTTAATAAACTCATTAAGGCAAGTCTGAACAATAAACTGTTAGTTCTTTCAGTGGAATCGAAAAAAATTTATATTTTTTCTACAGTTGGGAATTTTACAAAACCTATCTTTCTGTCTAGTTTTCATTAAAAGAATTCAAAATAGATAAAAATTTAATAAAAAGACCAAAAATGTTGTTAAGATTACAAAACTCAGTATTAAATAAAGCAAAATCCAAAAATAGTTAGGTTTGCGTAATGATCTTAGAATAGATTAATATAGTTATTTTTGTTTTTGATCATTTTTGAAATTATTCAATTTCCTCGCTGTATTAACCATCAAACTTGTTTAACGTTAAAGAACCATTTCTCTGAAAAAATTGTACTTTGTGATTTGACATAGGTAAAAACATAATTTACTGTCCTCAGAAGCCACTGAGCCGGGCATAGAGTAGCCAGACGTACTGATTTAGTCAGTACATGTACTGATTTTCTTGTTTTTTATTTTTAAAAGTACTGATTTTTAAAGTTCTAAAATCAGTTAAGAGGAAAATACTAACACATACAAACATTAACAGTATTCATAGAAGACAATAACAACTTTTATTTACCACTTTCTTTCAGCTCCATTCCGATCTCTTCGCAAAAAAGTAAATTTGAATCCAGAAAGTAATAACTCATTGGCCTATTGGAAAGTTTACATCTGCAAGAAAATTCCAACAAGTTGAGCTCAGAAATTCTTGCTAAGAGTAGATTGCTGATGCAGAAAAGAAACTGGCGGTTTCTCGTTCAAAGAAATTTACTATCAAAGATTTTATAAAAAAAACTTGTGGCAATTTTCTTGCAAATGTGAACTCCGCCAAATAAGGTTTGCTTTCCAAGAAAACTGATTTATATGGAAAATTACATGTAAAAATTTGAATTTTTTGTTTTTCTTAAATATAAAACTTAAAACTAGTGAAAACTAAAATTTAAAAAGACAAGATTGATGGGAAATTTACTGTAGATTACGATTTTGGTGTCATAATTCTTATTTGATGCTCTAAAACTAAATAAAAAATAATCAATCACCAAAAAAGTAAATTTTTGGGAAATTTTTCACAGGTGACAATTCCTTGGTCGTGGGTGTAATTTCATGATCTCAAACACATACACAGTGCAAAAATGCCGAAATGGTGTTTTTTTTTTAAATTAGATTATTTGCATTTTCTTCACTTTCTGACCATTTTAGGATTATATTATCGTTCTAAAACATTAGGAATCGGTAAATCAAAATGTTCACAATGTTTTATACAGGATAGAGATCGAAAATACAGTTGTACAAAACAGGCAAAACCTTACTTTTTCCTTTGGTTACTGCAAACATTTGCACCATAAGTCACCACTCTATTACAAAGCTCCTTTACGGTCCCTCTAATTGCGTCAGCATAGCTTTTTCTATGACTCGGTTTTCCAAAATCTGTGTCAAATTATGTAGGTACTAAGTGTAACGGAGAAATAATTTGATGTTTTAAATATTTAGCAGTGAATTCGTATTTTATCTAACTTTGTATAAGGGTTTTTGATATTAAATATTAAAATAAAAAATTAAATTTTAAATCATGGGTTTGATGGGAAATTTTTCGTAGATCACGATTCCTAATGTGTTAGAACGATTATATAATCATAAAGTGAACTAGAAGTGAAGAAAATACTACTAATCCAATTAAAAAAAAAACACTAATTCGGCATTTTTTCATTGTTCAGGTGTTTGAGATCATGAAATTGCAACCACGACCAAGGAATTACCATTTACGAAAAATGTTCGATCGATTCTTCCTTGTTCCCTGTTAAAAATTATAGGTGGTCTCAGAACATCAGAATAATCAACGAAGTAAATTTTTTCCAGAATAATGCATAAAGCGATTTTTTTTGCACTAGAATCGAACCACTCACACTATATAAATAAAAAATGGAATCGGTTATTGTTGCAATTATATGAGGCTTCCATGTGGAGCCCAAAAAAAAAAAAAATGTTGACCCGCGGTTCAATTCCATGTGGAGCCAACATGAAAAAAAACTTAATTAATCTACATTTAATACTCTATAGTATAAAAGTTTTAAACAGAAAATACCACCCTTAAAAATTAAAAAAAAGTGATGACTACATTTGTTCATTAAGCCTGTTTATATATAACTTCAAATAACGAAATTGACATGAACTTAAGTCATGACTTTGAAAATTAACCTCTAGATTTAATTTTCATAGTCTCCTAAAAAACTATCATGAACTGATCGAATGGGGGCCCGTTCAGAAAAAATGACACCTAGAATCATTTTCTCACAAACACACACACTCTCCCATGTACTAGACTTTCAAATAACGAACTGTTATGCAGACTAGCTACAATGGGAAAAAAACAACAACATAAGTGTATAGAACGGTAGTGGTAGTTTCTTTCAATATCTCTATTCAGTGAAGATATTTGGAATCAAATCCGTAATTCTGGGTTATGATTTCAAATATTAGTAGCTTATATGGGATATTGAAAGATTAAGAACTATCACTAAGATCACTGATGAGGAATTGTGGCGGATTCCGAAACGGCCGTCTGATTTGCCCGTCTCTATTTACATTGTTGTTGTGATGACTACATTTGTTCATTAAGCCTGTTTATATATAACTTTAAAACAAATTCGTTGAAAGAATTTTTCTCATGGAAATTTTGTACAAATCGTAGATCAAAACTTTCTAAGAACAAAATATTTCTCTAGTTATCCTTAAATTGTATTGGGAGTAATTACTTAAAATTCAATCTTTTAGAAGTTATCAACGATTAAAGCCATTTACCTTTTTAAAGCCTATTTTTAAGCCTTTGATTCAAAACCGACTGGCTATTTTCCACTAGAGACCTCTATATTTTTTTGTAAATCTTATTTTTCTCATATAATCTTTCAGAAAATCCTCTAGGAGCAGAAAAAAATCTAACTTTGCACAGATGCGCAATCATATATATATAAATATTTCGTAAAAAGGATTAAGTACGATTTCAGGGTTTGAAAATGTATAATTCAGAAAGAATTTGGAGCAATACTTAATATATGGTTGGGTTTATTTTAATTTTACCTGCCGGTGATTCAAGACCGTGAAATTTTTTTACTTGATGACAGCCACTTTTTGGAAAAACTGGTAACGGTTTCAGCATCCTGTTTTGTGCCCTTCATGATATTTTACCAGAGCCCAATATCTTTCTATTGGTCTGAGCTCTGGTACAAGTGTTACATTATTCTTTCCGTACCATTCAGCTGCTGCTTTACTGTAATGGCACGCAGCCAAATCAGGCCAAAAGAAAGCAGAAACTGCGTTCTGCTTTATGAATGGCAAAATTCTTTTTTGCAGACACTCCCGCATATATATATCGGTGTTGATAGTCCCAGTTGTTACAAATGAATTGCTTCGTCTACCACAGCTGCAGATTGCCTTCCACACCAAAAACTTCTTGGGGAATTTCGACTTCTTCTGGGCCTTATACTGCTCCTGGACATTTACTCTCTACGATCTGCTACATAAAAATCCAGTTCAATTTAATCCAGGCAGTCAAATTAATTAATGAATAAATATATATCTACTATACTGAAGATATTCAACCTCAAATATATACATAGTTGGCTTTATATCAGGCCACTATGTGGTCAGATATCACATAAGTAAATAAGGTCTGCCAAACGAAACTGAGTCTCATCTATGTATGGAGAATAATGAGAAACGCCATCGTCTTTTTTTCTTAATTTGGGGCCTGGGCACAAACCTAACCATACCAATAATAACAATAACAATTGAAAATCATAGATTTGTTCGTAATCTTTACAGCGGCGAATGTGGGGAATGTTAATCACACAACACCAATACTACAAAGCTACTTCATTGGTTTGAGCGAGAACGCAACTGAGACTAAAAGAGATACATTTCACTCACTTACTTTTCTCTCAATGTATATTAGTATAGTATATTGTATATTAGTGACGCTCCAGGACATATTTGTATTGACGAATCGTCCCCTGCATAAATTGTTGTCTAATGCTACATTCGATAGTTTGTGGGAAAATACTCCGATAAAATTCCCTTAAAGTCCAAAAAAAGCCTCTACTACCAAAATACAATAATTCTACCAGAACAACTTTTTGGTTAAATGAATAAATTTAATTAAAGTCTGTTGGAGATATTAATAAATATTTGATAAAAATGCAGAGGTAGTATGTTTTGATTATTTTTCACAAAAAAAAAAAGCATTACAAAAATAGCTGTCGCATCAGATGACTCCAGAAAGCTAATTGTAGAAAATTATTTGTCAGGTCCTCTGACAGGTGTAGCGAGTGAACCGTTATTTAATGCTACTGGGCAGCTTTATGTTACGAGTACCCATTATTTATGTTTTCCTGCTTATGTTTGCAAATAGATAGAACGATTTTATTTTCAGATTTTTATTTTTTTTTATATATTTTAAATTCGGTCTTCAGCTGAAGGCTGGAGAAATGTGTACCGACATTTCGTAAAAAAAGGTGGTCACCTAACAAATACATGAACAAAAACGCTACAATTCCTCATATTTTTAGAAAGGAAGAAATTCATGTTTTATTTTTGGACACATTTTTATTTATATGTTTCAAACTTAATTGGGAGGTGCGGAAACTCAAAATTGATTTATGAACACATGAATAAATGAAATTAAAAAAAAAAAAATAAAAAAGAAATTGAAAAAGATAATAAAAACATCATTAATATAAGCCACAAGCATACATATGTATTTATATATACAAGCAAATTCTATGTTTTATTGTGTGTTTTTATTTTTAAAATATTTCCAACTGGCAAAGTTGAGCACCAAAAAATGTAGAATTATGTCACGTAGAACTACAGTGGCCATATTGTTTTCGACAAAATAAAGGATAAGTTCTTTTAATTACAAAACTTAAACGAAATGTTCCTTATTGTTTATTGCGAATTTTTTGTTTGTTGGGTATAAAATTTTACATATATGTATATTTCAAAAGAATCTACTTCTTCACCTATTGCTTGAAAAGCACGATCTCACTGATTTAGTTAATTTATACAAGTTTGATAAGATTTCGTATTTTCAATATTTTCTATCTGCGAAATTATTTGTTTGACATTTATTGATATAAGAAAAATGTCACTCATACGATTCAATTTTTAAAATATGTTTATGAAACGATGAAGCTTGACCTCGGACAAAATCATATTTTTCTTTTAAAATCAACAATCAGTATGAAAACGGAAGAGCATGTTTGTAATTGCCTAACAGAGAGCGCTATTCCATGCTGCATGTCCATGCAGCATTTCGTTCCTTGCATGTCGAGTTTGATGGTGAGAGTAGTGAAAGCTAAATCAACAGCCATGCATGTTTGTCTATCCTTCAAGCTTTACAACCCTTTTTCACCAATAAAACTCGACATGCAAGCAACGAAATGCTTCAGTGACCATGCTGCGTATAATAGCACTCTGCTGCAATTGCCGAATGGGAAAAATTAACTTCGAAACTCTGTTGCTGAAGTAAAAAGAACAATAAAATAGCCTATGTTCCCAGATTGCTAAATAAGCTTTTATTCATGAGTTTCCACTTTAATTCAATTTAATTAGCTAAAATTTTTTTTTGATTATTGTAACCAATTGCAGCATTTTGTTTTATTATGAAAATATAGGACAATATACGACTTTTTAATTTAAAAAGACGGAACCTTGAAAAAGAGGATTTTAAAATGGAAGAGGGATGGTCACCATACGTATAGCACACACTCGCATGAAAAACACAATTAAAATGTTTTTGGGAAAAAAAATATTTTTTGAATAGAAAAAAATAAAAATTTAAATATTTACGACATCATATAAAAAAAGAAACAATTAAAAAACTGTTTAATTGAAATTTGATGTTTAGAGTCTCCAATGATACATGAAATATGTAAGTTGTAAAATTTCAACTTTTAATATCTTACGCTTGGCCGCTCTCTATGAAATGCGCCATTTGTATTTTCTTAAATTATTAGCATTTTTTATTATTTTTTTTTTATATTTATCTCAATGGTGCTCGAATACCTTGTGCTGAGCCAGCAAGATATCTAGAGTTGCATCTAGATTCAAGACTAAACTAGAAACACCAAGTTAAACAAAAAGCTATACCGTTCCGAAATAAAAATAAATCTACTGGTTAGTAGGGAAGCACTACAAGCTCAACCTATAGCTTAAACGGAAGATCTACATATTTATCAATAATCAAATTGATTTAGACACACGATATCCAACTTGGGGGATGTACTAAACAATCAAATAGGTAGGTATGTAAAGTGGCTAGTCCCTCACAGAGGGGGACATTTAGCGCTATAGTGCCGTTTTTATACCACAATCTCAATTGTTAATGAGATTAAGAAATTGGAGCAGTTTCCATATTTCGAGTTTGGGGATCTTGGTTATGTCGTATAGAAAAGGTTCATGGAGTGATTTTAGTCTGGTCCTAGCAAGATCGGGGTTATTGCAGCCTCTGCGGTGCGTGTTGTGTGGGATGCGGAGTGTGGCAGCATGGTCCCCTTGGCCAAGGTTTCGTCAGTATTGCAATCAGTCTTGCTACATCAGATCGGTTGTGACAAAGAAGGTCCCTGATTCTGCTATGGTCGAATTTCGGCAAAGTTTTCTTGGTTACGTCGCATGTGGAAAAGCTTTTTCATCTGCTATTTGCAAGGGTAAGGAAGTAAGAGAGTATATCAGCCTTGATTTTATTCAGGGGAATTAGATTAAATTCTGAGCTGAACCTCGCCTCGCATTGGCCTTCAGTGTAATTTTTACATGGTCAAAGTATTTGCACAATTACGTTTATCATCCAAGTACATAATACGTTTTTGCATAAAGGGTGAAATACACAAAACAGAAAACCTTGGCCACTTCCTTTTTGAGTGTCCAATATATTCTGCAGTTCGGGAACAATACCTTAAAAACTTGCTGGCTATATTTGCTGACGATCCGATTTTGATAGCTAGTTGTGTTGATCTTTATACATTAAAAATGTTATATCTCTACATTGTTAATAGCTTAAGATTAAGATCTATGGTTCTAAATATATAATAACTTTTCTTTCAAATTGAATTGTAATTTGTAACCTGCTAAATGTATTCAACTTTTCTTTTAAATTGAATTGTAATTTGCTACAAACGATATATTTTCAAGCAATAAAATAAATAATAATAATAACAAATTGCCTTTAATGTTCCTGTGACCAGGAACCCAAATGCCAATGTTCGCCCTTTGACTTAGGGTGATCCCTTGATATTTTTGCTAAAGGAGAGGCTGTCAAAGCCATCTGTAGGCCTAAACGCAATGGGTATTGGTATGACACTTGCTGGGATATTGGTGAGATTGTTGAAAATACTGACTTGGACCTAACAGTTCTATCAATGCCATCCGATACAATGCCAACAATTCCAGTTTTAAAACAGCTCTATACAATACAAATTCCAGAGGCCCAAACTTGGTTTTTGCCAGGACCTGGGCCGGGAGTTGATTGTAATCGTATTTTCACTGACGGTCCAGAACAGAATTTGGTTCGGGTTCTGGGGTCTTCATTGAAAATGATGGAGTGCACCTTCACTTCTCTCTTGGGTTGTATGCTTCTGTTTTTCAAGCAGAAATTTTCGCAATCATCAAGGCAATGGACCATGTTATTGATAATGGTTGGAGAGAAAGGAGTATCTGTGTATTTAGTGACAGTCAGGCTGCGCTTAAATCCTTGCTTAATCCCCTAACCACATCTAAACTGGTTATGCATTGTAAATCCAGGCTTGATTGTGTTGGAAAACACAATAGCCTGCTGTTGATATGGGTTCCTGGACACTCAGGAATTTCAGGAAATGAATCTGCTGACCTTCTGGCCAGAAAGAGTTCGGAAACTGGTTTCCTGGGCCCAGAACCTGTACTTTCTATGTCGTCTACAGCCATCAAGACCACCATTGATGAGTGGGTCGACTTGACCCACAATCGTAAATGGGAGACCATGTTACCTGTTATCTCGAAGCGTCTAACAGACTTTCTGTTATCACTTAACAGAAAGAGATGTAGGCAGCTGGTGGCATTATATACAGATCATTTCTCTTGGGCCAAACATTTGCATATGATTGGCCTGGGAGCTAGTGCCTTCTGTGCTTCCTGTGGTTTGGAGGGAGAATGTGAAGAGACAGCGGACCACTTTCTTAGTGTCTGCCCAGCTTTCTGCCAGATCAGAGTAAGCATATTTGGTACTGGAGTGTTGCGAGACGAACACCTGAGCTCTCTAACACCGCAGCATCTGCAAAGATTTATTAATAAATCTGGTAGATTGAAAGAAAAGCAAAAGGGAACTCAGGATATAGTACAATAGACGTAAAACTTGTCTGAGTACTGTATTCTTGAATACTTCATTTGTTTGTTCCCACGAAAAATAGAGTGGGTTACTCCCTGCATCGGTTAACTAATCTAGGGAATATTATGTCTGAGCCTAGCCGCTTGGCTGTCTGTGAAGATAGCTGCTTTAGTCCTCCTTTGAAATTTAGTCAGTGCTTTGCAGGCTTCTCCGATCGCCAGAAGTTCTGCCGGGAAAACACTGGCTTCATTCGGGAGTCTCAAGATCAGCTCCCACACGATTTCTTTTCCAATCTGCTTTTGTTGGAAACAAAGTGTCGATGCTTTTCTTGAAGTCTAATTTGGGTATCATGTAGTCAGTGTTATGTTGGTTTGGTATATTCGGTACTCTACGGTGTCCGTTGTTTTTGGCAGCCCAAGACCCTTTTTCTCTGAGTCTAACTAGTTCCATAGGAAGCAAGTGTACTAGCACGTTTAGAGCCTCCCACTGGCATGTACGGATAGCACCTGTAATGCCTATGCATGCTGATCTTTGAACTCCAGCTAGTTTGGTTTGGTTATATCCCTTCCTCATAGCATGCCACCATACTAATGCGGATTGGCCTTATAATGGATGTAAAAATATTAGAAGGAAATTTTTAAAAATAAAAAAACAAACAAAAAAAAATAAATTTTTACTATCAACTTGAAAATATTTATACAAAGGCATAAGGCCTACTACTACTACTATTATTGGGTGTGTATGACCAGAGTGCCAAATGTGGACTTATGTTAGACACCACTTTTTTCCGAGCATTATTTTATAAGTATATAAGGCTATGTAGGCCTCCTTGACTCTAAGTTCTATGTTGGTTTTCCAACTGAGCTTAGTGCCAAGGTTGGCCCCTAAGTATCCATTCAATTAGGGTAGATTAAAGCTTGGTATCTTGGGTTTTGTGGTGAATAGCATCATTTCTGTTTTATAAAAATTCATCAGAATTTTTTCTAGAACAAATTTCTATTTAGACAAGTTATTCACCATCATCCAAAACAAACGAAATCTATGTAAACTTGGATCATGCAGAAAACTGCAAAGAAGTCTCAAAATTTCTAAAAAAAATTTGGATTAAAGGCAAAAACATTGGACACTGATTCGGAATTTTTTCCGGTTTGATGACAAAATTATATGCAGTGCTAAGTTTTAATTTAATTTTTCCGTAGTAACGTGCTTAAGAATGTTATGAAAATTAACTCTACCTCTAAAATGTTAATTGTGTTTTTTAAGAAGTGCCGTTGCGGTGATACCACGATTTCTCAAAAACCAATTTACCGATTAATCTGAACATTTGATGTGTTGTTCCTAATTACAATAGATAGTTATGGAATTCAAATCGGAAAACTCTTTTTTTGGACCATCGAAAATAGATTGTTTTTTGGAAAATTATCGCCATTTACATACAAAACTCTTCTTTTGCGAAACCTGCGCTCACGAACTATATACCAATGTGTTTTTTGTATCAAAACATATATATATATGGGACATTCTCTGTCAACGGGAGACCCCTGTCCAAAATTGGTTAAGGTATTTTAGAGCATGTTTGGGCTCAAATGAAAGCTTATTATCTCTATGCAATTGGATTCGTAGAATTTTTGTGGTGGTGATTTGCTGCGTGTAACTAAAATTTAAAAAAAAATAAAAATTGATTCTGTTTATTATTTTATCTATTACATATTTTTTAGGTGCTGTTAGTTATAAAATCTTTTGCGTATCGCTTTTTTTGTGTTCCAGCTATTTCCATAGAATCCGAGAGAATTTTCAGCAAAGTAAAAAAATGTAGATATGCTGCTTTCCCTATACAAAAACAAATAAATGATCTCAGAGGATCTCTAGTTAATAAAATAGTTTTGTATTCGTTGATCTCGATAAAAATAGTGCTTTCATACTTTTAAGGGAATATGAACTATTGAAATCATAGGATGTGATTTCTAAGCAGTGATGTTGAAAACATCCGAATAATAAGTTTTTAGCGAATCCGATGAATTTTAAAAATAGTCGGCCGTATTGGATCACCATTTTGAGTTTTGAAAATTTGATGTCTGATTGGTTATTCCGTCGATCTTAACTTTAAAGTCGAAGAAAGTGTATCCTTGAAATCAAAGAAAATTACCACAAGATTTCTTGAACAGTTAAAGCTCAACCGGTATATTTTACGTGTGCAGCGACATTAAACCAAGCCAAGTTCCAATAAGTTTTAAGATCTTTGGAAATAATTCCGATTTTTAAAGATATTCGTCAAAATGGTTGTGTTTTAAAAGTATTTCTATTTTGGGGTATTCAGGCTTTTTATAAATACGTGTGTGCTTTATATTTTTCGAACTTACAGGCCAATATCGTAAAAAGAACGGACATGCACTTAAAGTGAATATATTTAACAATTTTTCAATAAATAAACAAGCGTAGTGACACATACACACACATACAACCGCATACCTAAATATTGTGCTATTTATATTTGTAATACGTATAAATGTACAAAAAGTTAAATAAATAATATAATTGAAAATCATATTTTATCTTGTACAGCTACAAAATCCCAAAGTATTCACGCATACACATACGCAAATGGATGCACAACGCACATTAATCCAGCATTTATAAAAAAGATAATGATGACATTATTGGCATAAGCCCAATATATTTGTGAAAGCATTTGTATAATAATACATGCATATATACATATATTATAGATGTCGATCCCGAAACACTGGTTGTATTCGGTATTTCGAAGCACTATTACTGAAAATTTTAACAACGAATTTATGGTGCATTTACATATCGTCACCTTAGTAATGAAATGATGTATATGGGTGGTTCCATGTCAGATTTACAACTAAAATTTTAATTTCAGGAAAAATTTTTTCTCGCATTCTTTAAAAGAAATTAAAAGACACGTATTTTTTTATTTCAATGTGAAGTTTTTTATTTTCAAGTTACGATATTTTAAAGTCTTGGAGTTGTAAAAATGGAACGTTTTTCAATCCCTAATTACTCAAAAACTAACCGTTGTAGGAAAAAATTTTCAACTAATAAAAGTTCGTATATCGCAGAAACTTATCGAAAAAATATTGTATGAACATAAAATTGTTTTTGTTATTCTATATATGAATTCGGGAAATTTAATAAACAAATAGAATTTTTCCAAATTTGGACATTTTCTTTTTAAATTTTTTTGGTCTGCAAATAAATGTCTGCATTAGTAAAATTTAAATTTAGTTGCTATAACCCTGTGAATAATAAATTACATGTTTCAGAAATTAAAAACACTGATTTACATAGAGTTTCTGCTTCGATTCTTGATAATGGAGGTCATGAAATCTCAGAGACCGATGATAACGAATATCTGTTACAATTAATATATAAATAGCAGAAAACTTTACTCTAAACTTACTTCAGATTCTGAAAAACACAAAAAAAAAATAAACATTCGGGAATTCCCGTTGGTTTAGTTTACATTCAAAACAACAACAAATTTACGAATTTTGTTTCTGTTTTTCATATCGTCATCTGAGATCCAAATAAGTTTGTGCGATATAAGAACTTTTATTGGTTGGAAATTTTTTCCTACAACGGTTAGTTTTGGAGTAACTAGGGATTGAAAAACGTTCCATTTTTACAACTCCAAGACTTTAAAATATCGGTACTTGAAAATAAAAAACATCACATTGAAATAAAAATATTTGTCGATTAATTTCTTGTCAAGAATGTAAGAAAAAATTTTGGTTGAAATTAAAATTTTAGTTGTAAATCTGACATGGAACGACCCATATGCAAAACAAACAGTATACCGCCAAACCATTAGAAACACCACAAATTTCCTCTAATTTTGTTGGTAAATGTAGTGAGTTTTAACAGTTTTAAAAAAAAATGTTGCCAAACTTTTTTTTCAGGAACTGTTTTCTAGTGACAACTTGGGACCGATAAGTGAAGTAATAATGGAGAAGTTTAAACATAACCCTCTTCTTTGCGCCAAAAACCAAACCTATGTCTTTGGAAGTATTATGGTATAAATCAGTGTTAACCTTGACCATCTCTGATTTTATTTGGCTTGTACCATAAGTGCATAAATATCCCCCGAATATTCTATACCTGTGGGTTGACTTTAGTAGGTTTATAAGGGTCAGAGTCACCTTAAAAATGCGACTCAAAAAATGTAATTTCCTCTATTTTTTCATACCGTGAACCTGTCCTTCCATAATAATAGATAATAATGACAAAAGTTTTTGAGCCAATAACACATTGTAGAAAGATGAAATGGTATGAATAAAATAAGGGAGAAATTACGATTTTTAATCTCCTCTTTATGGCTAAACAGATCCTTGCAGGCATACATATCAAGTCAGCTTAAGATGCAATTGTGTAGAAATATCTATGCACTTATGGTGCAAATAACTTAAAAACAAAACTAAATGTGCAAATTGAAGAGTTAAAAACAGAAAATGAGAATTTAAAAGTGGAAATATTGCAACTAAAAAAAGACAGAGAAATAGATATATTGAAAGCAGACCTCAGTGTCCTAAAGAATCAAATAGATCGTCAGGAAAACTCTGCAATATCGTGCAATCAGCGGTTAAATGGAATTCCATGTATGAGCAACGAAAATCTACATGAAATTTTTAATAAAATCTGTAACACTATTAATACTAAGCCGCCTATGCGTTTGAGAAGCAACAACAAAAATTCAGCAACAGATACATCAATAATTGTTAAGTTGTCTTCACCAACTGAGAAAAATATGATATTGAGATCTATTGCAACTTCAAGCGCTCTAAAAAGAGATTTCTTTGTTTGCACGATATTGGGTTTGAGTCGACAGTACCGTTTTATGTAAACGAATGTTTGACAAAAGAAAACTACAAAATATTAAACGTTGCTCTACGTTTAAAAAAGCATATCAAGCGTGCCGAAAATGATCAACCTGTTCAAGGAAAATCTCTTAATCAACTGCTTCAACTGTTCGGTTCTATTGTCTAATCAAGAGAGAGACAATTTTTTTCTTCGCATTGAACCACATAATGATAACAATACAAATGATAAAAACAATGCCTATGTATCTATCGAACAACAAAGCGCATAGTGCGAAAACTTACATATTTTGTCCTATGAAACTCAATTTATTTTTAAATTATTTTTACTTAATTGTTTTACGTTATCGTTATCTATTCATCCAAATTTTTGTATAACTTTTGTATGTTTGCTTGCGTTGCTATGTATGCGTTATTTAATCTTTATTTTTATGAATACGCTAAATCATGTAATTAACAATAGTTCCAAAGACAGCTCTAAATACTTAATTAAAATACTTTGCAAACAACGTTTAGGTAATAAAATTGATTAATTTAGGCATACGTTCGAAGAATCAACTGTAGATATAATTTGTGTCTCTGAAACATAGTTTCGGCCGTGTTTTTCAGATACTTTGTTTAAAATAAATGGATACAAAATTTATCGTTCGGATAGACAGAGACATGTTGGTGGTGTTGCTATCTTTGTGAGGGAAGGAATAACATGTAAAGTAGTATGTAAATCTCCACCCAACTGTGCAATTGAGTACTTGCTTATTGATGTTATTTGTGGTTCTAGCAATCTTCTTATTGGTAGTGTGTATAGACCAAATCGCAACATTGACATTTTGCCACTTATTGAAATGATCCAATTATATTCGCTGCCATATACAAATATTATACTAACTGGCGATTTTAATTCTACCATTCTAGCTGAGAACAACCTGACTGACGCTATGTTATCGCTCGGACTTTTTGCCACAAACAGCACCACACCAACACATTACACTAATACCAGTAACTCTTTACTAGACATATTTTTTGTAAGTGATAATTCGAAAATTTTGCTTTATGATCAGTTATCACTGCCGGGTTTCTCTAAGCACGATCTTATATTTTTAATTTTTGATTTTAAAGTAAACCTAACTAATCAACATAATTTTACATTCCGAGATTTTAATCACATTAGTTACTCAGAACTTAACAAGAAGCTAACAAATTAAACTGGCAACAAATATACTACATGAGCTCGGTAGAAAACCAATTGTTACTTTTGGAAAGTAATATGAAGTTTCTGTACGATAGATTCGTTCCGCTCAAAAGAAAAACTACCAAAAATAATGAACAACTGTGGTTTACCAAAGAAATTAAAATTTTAATCCAAGAGCGTAATAATGCACACAGGCGTTGTAAACGCTTCAAAACAATAGAGCTGTATAATAGTTTCGAAGGATTAAGAAATGCGGTTGTTAGGATAATTAGACAAGCTAAAATTTCATTCTACGAACAAAAGTTTAGTACAGCTATAGGAAGCAAAAAAACCTGGTTACAAATAAAAAACAAGGGTGTTGCTGGGAGTGGTCCGCGGTTCGATAATATGCCCGATGTTAATGTGTCGAATGAGGGATTTTCGGAAATTTCTTCAGATACAGATATGAATCAAAATTCTGCCAGTTACAACAGTCTTTTGAATTGTGAAACATATTTTAATTTTAAGTGTGTTAATCAGCTAGATGTCGTACAAAGTATTTTATCTATAAAGTCAAATGCAATTGGCCTAGATGAAATGCATCCTGACTTTCTTAAAGCACTGCTTCCTACACTTCTACCTTATATTACTTACTTTTTCAACACAATTTTCACAACGTCTACATTTCCTAAAAGCTGGAAAAAAGCAAAATTTATAACCTTACCTAAAACAAAAAATGAGTTTAGACCGATAGCAATTTTACCATTTTTGTCTAAAGCATTTGAAAAACTAATGCACATGCAAATAAGCTCATATATTTTTGAAAACTCATTATTAACAAATTGGCAATCAGGATTTAGACCTGCGCGTGGATGTGTGACAGCCTTAATCGACGTAATAGAAGAAATTCGACATAATCTTGACAACAACAACATGACCACTCAAAAGCATTTGACACAGTTAATCATAGCACACTTTGTGCTAAACTTTCCCAGCTGTTCAACTTTTCAACCACAGCGACTAATCTACTTTCTTCTTACCTTTCTGGAAGATCACACGCAGTTTGTGTTGGAGACTCCATATCATCATTCCCGTCAACTAAAAGGGGTGTATCTCAAGGATCTATCTTGGGTCCTCTCCTCTTTTCTATCTATATCAATGACCTCCCGACAGTTTTAGATAATTGCAATATCCAAATGTATGCAGATGATGTACAATTGTATTCCAGTTGTAGTCTAGGCTGTGTAGATGAATGTGTCTCTAACTTAAATAAAAATCTTGAAAGTGTAAATAAATGGGCACTGGCAAATGGCTTAAAACTTAATCCTCACAAATCTAAGTGCATTGTTATTCATAAAAAAATAATTTTGACCGATAATTTACCTAATATAATATTAAATGGCTCAAATATAGATTTTGTTAATACTGTGAAGAATCTAGGAATCACTTTCAATAGACGGTTAACTTGGACTAATCACATCAGTGCTGCCTCTGGTAAAGTGTATGCAATGCACCGTAATTTATGGCATTCGCAGTATTTTACACCGTTCAGAATAAGAATATAGCTTGCCAAAACTTATCTGAACCACATTTTATTGTATGGATGTTAAACAAGGCCGTATTTAGGGGGGAGATTTTGGGGGTTCTGAACCCCCCTGAAATGTGAAAACTTTTTCCTAATTTTCGATATTGATTGCCAGTGGATGGAAAAAAAAATCAAAATAAAATCTATTGAATGATTTTTAAATATTTTTTAATCGGTTTCTTTCTAAAAAGTCAAATAAAAGAAAACATTTTAAAAATAAATTTGAATTGAAATCGTACGAAGTTGTGCTACATGCCCAAAAAGGGTATTTTCAGGGGTTTCAACCCCATTTTTCGAAAACGTGACGTAGTAGGAAGTTTTTGACCTCAGATTCGTGTTCAGCATGAAAAATTCCACCAAACCCATGCAGGACAGTGTTATTGATAAGCTTCAAAGTTCTTAATCTTAAAATATAATTAATCCTTTAACTCATTATTGCTCAGAGCACCCGACTCGGAAGATTTCAATGCTGTGACTGCACGAATTTAGGGAATACATGCCAACCTCATCCGGGCTCCTCATCATTGATAATGGCCCAAATTCCCACTGATAATCATTTGAAAAAAATTAGTCTTTAACTATTTTTGGCATTTTTGACAATTTTTTTGAGGTTAGGTTCATTATCAGTAATGGCAAGTCAATAAGTTATCGAAATTATGTCTTTCACGATAAAAAATGTATTGGAATCCACATTGAATAATATTTATTTGAAAAAATTTAAATTGATTATTCTGTGAATTTTTTTCAATTCGGAAACAAAAATTTTTCCTTAAGCTTTAAGACATTCATCCACTTTTCTCCCTAGTCTGATAGGGTCCATCAAATGCATCATCGTATTTAATTTATTGTATTTAAACATCAGTTTCATAAAAATTTTATATGAATATTTTCGTCGAATGAAAAATCCCCCCGAAAAAAAATCCTGGCTACGGCCCTGATGTGAAATATTTGCAAATTGTGACAAACAGAATATTCTTTATAACAACATCACAAGATATGTTTTTGGCTTGAAACGCTACGACCATGTCTTTGTATATTAAACAAAATATTTAGTGTAACATTTAACGATTTATTAAACACCAAAACTCTGGTCATGTTACATAAAATAATAAATACACAGGAACCCAATTATCTTTATGATAGATTGCAATTCCCTCGCTCAAAGAATTTAGTTCCAATTCGTCATAAGTGTTTAACATCAGATCAACAATTTTATATATACTCGATACGTCTTTGGAATTCGTTACCACCTTATTTGCATAAAATTAGCAACGCAAACAAATTTAAAAATTCTATTTTAAAATATTTTGCATAACAATTGGATGAAATATTAAACTTAATTATTAGTATATTATTATATTCAATGAAAATATTTAGTTTTAAGTTAATTAAATTTATCATTATCAATATGAAGCTAGTGCTTAAATATAAGTTAAGAACTTGTTGTACTAGCAATACGTAATAAATAAATAAAATAAATAAATAAAATAAATAAATAAAACAAATAAATAAAATAAAATAAAATAAAATAAAATAAAATAAAATAAAATAAAATAAAATAAAATAAAATAAAATAAAATAAAATAAAATAAAATAAAATAAAATAAAATAAAATAAAATAAAATAAAATAAAATAAAATAAAATAAAATAAAATAAAATAAAATAAAATAAAATAAAATAAAATAAAATAAAATAAAATAAAATAAAATAAAATAAAATAAAATAAAATAAAATAAAATAAAATAAAATAAAATAAAATAAAATAAAATAAAATAAAATAAAATAAAATAAAATAAAATAAAATAAAATAAAATAAAATAAAATAAAATAAAATAAAATAAAATAAAATAAAATAAAATAAAATAAAATAAAATAAAATAAAATAAAATAAAATAAAATAAAATAAAATAAAATAAAATAAAATAAAATAAAATAAAATAAAATAAAATAAAATAAAATAAAATAAAATAAAATAAAATAAAATAAAATAAAATAAAATAAAATAAAATAAAATAAAATAAAATAAAATAAAATAAAATAAAATAAAATAAAATAAAATAAAATAAAATAAAATAAAATAAAATAAAATAAAATAAAATAAAATAAAATAAAATAAAATAAAATAAAATAAAATAAAATAAAATAAAATAAAATAAAATAAAATAAAATAAAATAAAATAAAATAAAATAAAATAAAATAAAATAAAATAAAATAAAATAAAATAAAATAAAATAAAATAAAATAAAATAAAATAAAATAAAATAAAATAAAATAAAATAAAATAAAATAAAATAAAATAAAATAAAATAAAATAAAATAAAATAAAATAAAATAAAATAAAATAAAATAAAATAAAATAAAATAAAATAAAATAAAATAAAATAAAATAAAATAAAATAAAATAAAATAAAATAAAATAAAATAAAATAAAATAAAATAAAATAAAATAAAATAAAATAAAATAAAATAAAATAAAATAAAATAAAATAAAATAAAATAAAATAAAATAAAATAAAATAAAATAAAATAAAATAAAATAAAATAAAATAAAATAAAATAAAATAAAATAAAATAAAATAAAATAAAATAAAATAAAATAAAATAAAATAAAATAAAATAAAATAAAATAAAATAAAATAAAATAAAATAAAATAAAATAAAATAAAATAAAATAAAATAAAATAAAATAAAATAAAATAAAATAAAATAAAATAAAATAAAATAAAATAAAATAAAATAAAATAAAATAAAATAAAATAAAATAAAATAAAATAAAATAAAATAAAATAAAATAAAATAAAATAAAATAAAATAAAATAAAATAAAATAAAATAAAATAAAATAAAATAAAATAAAATAAAATAAAATAAAATAAAATAAAATAAAATAAAATAAAATAAAATAAAATAAAATAAAATAAAATAAAATAAAATAAAATAAAATAAAATAAAATAAAATAAAATAAAATAAAATAAAATAAAATAAAATAAAATAAAATAAAATAAAATAAAATAAAATAAAATAAAATAAAATAAAATAAAATAAAATAAAATAAAATAAAATAAAATAAAATAAAATAAAATAAAATAAAATAAAATAAAATAAAATAAAATAAAATAAAATAAAATAAAATAAAATAAAATAAAATAAAATAAAATAAAATAAAATAAAATAAAATAAAATAAAATAAAATAAAATAAAATAAAATAAAATAAAATAAAATAAAATAAAATAAAATAAAATAAAATAAAATAAAATAAAATAAAATAAAATAAAATAAAATAAAATAAAATAAAATAAAATAAAATAAAATAAAATAAAATAAAATAAAATAAAATAAAATAAAATAAAATAAAATAAAATAAAATAAAATAAAATAAAATAAAATAAAATAAAATAAAATAAAATAAAATAAAATAAAATAAAATAAAATAAAATAAAATAAAATAAAATAAAATAAAATAAAATAAAATAAAATAAAATAAAATAAAATAAAATAAAATAAAATAAAATAAAATAAAATAAAATAAAATAAAATAAAATAAAATAAAATAAAATAAAATAAAATAAAATAAAATAAAATAAAATAAAATAAAATAAAATAAAATAAAATAAAATAAAATAAAATAAAATAAAATAAAATAAAATAAAATAAAATAAAATAAAATAAAATAAAATAAAATAAAATAAAATAAAATAAAATAAAATAAAATAAAATAAAATAAAATAAAATAAAATAAAATAAAATAAAATAAAATAAAATAAAATAAAATAAAATAAAATAAAATAAAATAAAATAAAATAAAATAAAATAAAATAAAATAAAATAAAATAAAATAAAATAAAATAAAATAAAATAAAATAAAATAAAATAAAATAAAATAAAATAAAATAAAATAAAATAAAATAAAATAAAATAAAATAAAATAAAATAAAATAAAATAAAATAAAATAAAATAAAATAAAATAAAATAAAATAAAATAAAATAAAATAAAATAAAATAAAATAAAATAAAATAAAATAAAATAAAATAAAATAAAATAAAATAAAATAAAATAAAATAAAATAAAATAAAATAAAATAAAATAAAATAAAATAAAATAAAATAAAATAAAATAAAATAAAATAAAATAAAATAAAATAAAATAAAATAAAATAAAATAAAATAAAATAAAATAAAATAAAATAAAATAAAATAAAATAAAATAAAATAAAATAAAATAAAATAAAATAAAATAAAATAAAATAAAATAAAATAAAATAAAATAAAATAAAATAAAATAAAATAAAATAAAATAAAATAAAATAAAATAAAATAAAATAAAATAAAATAAAATAAAATAAAATAAAATAAAATAAAATAAAATAAAATAAAATAAAATAAAATAAAATAAAATAAAATAAAATAAAATAAAATAAAATAAAATAAAATAAAATAAAATAAAATAAAATAAAATAAAATAAAATAAAATAAAATAAAATAAAATAAAATAAAATAAAATAAAATAAAATAAAATAAAATAAAATAAAATAAAATAAAATAAAATAAAATAAAATAAAATAAAATAAAATAAAATAAAATAAAATAAAATAAAATAAAATAAAATAAAATAAAATAAAATAAAATAAAATAAAATAAAATAAAATAAAATAAAATAAAATAAAATAAAATAAAATAAAATAAAATAAAATAAAATAAAATAAAATAAAATAAAATAAAATAAAATAAAATAAAATAAAATAAAATAAAATAAAATAAAATAAAATAAAATAAAATAAAATAAAATAAAATAAAATAAAATAAAATAAAATAAAATAAAATAAAATAAAATAAAATAAAATAAAATAAAATAAAATAAAATAAAATAAAATAAAATAAAATAAAATAAAATAAAATAAAATAAAATAAAATAAAATAAAATAAAATAAAATAAAATAAAATAAAATAAAATAAAATAAAATAAAATAAAATAAAATAAAATAAAATAAAATAAAATAAAATAAAATAAAATAAAATAAAATAAAATAAAATAAAATAAAATAAAATAAAATAAAATAAAATAAAATAAAATAAAATAAAATAAAATAAAATAAAATAAAATAAAATAAAATAAAATAAAATAAAATAAAATAAAATAAAATAAAATAAAATAAAATAAAATAAAATAAAATAAAATAAAATAAAATAAAATAAAATAAAATAAAATAAAATAAAATAAAATAAAATAAAATAAAATAAAATAAAATAAAATAAAATAAAATAAAATAAAATAAAATAAAATAAAATAAAATAAAATAAAATAAAATAAAATAAAATAAAATAAAATAAAATAAAATAAAATAAAATAAAATAAAATAAAATAAAATAAAATAAAATAAAATAAAATAAAATAAAATAAAATAAAATAAAATAAAATAAAATAAAATAAAATAAAATAAAATAAAATAAAATAAAATAAAATAAAATAAAATAAAATAAAATAAAATAAAATAAAATAAAATAAAATAAAATAAAATAAAATAAAATAAAATAAAATAAAATAAAATAAAATAAAATAAAATAAAATAAAATAAAATAAAATAAAATAAAATAAAATAAAATAAAATAAAATAAAATAAAATAAAATAAAATAAAATAAAATAAAATAAAATAAAATAAAATAAAATAAAATAAAATAAAATAAAATAAAATAAAATAAAATAAAATAAAATAAAATAAAATAAAATAAAATAAAATAAAATAAAATAAAATAAAATAAAATAAAATAAAATAAAATAAAATAAAATAAAATAAAATAAAATAAAATAAAATAAAATAAAATAAAATAAAATAAAATAAAATAAAATAAAATAAAATAAAATAAAATAAAATAAAATAAAATAAAATAAAATAAAATAAAATAAAATAAAATAAAATAAAATAAAATAAAATAAAATAAAATAAAATAAAATAAAATAAAATAAAATAAAATAAAATAAAATAAAATAAAATAAAATAAAATAAAATAAAATAAAATAAAATAAAATAAAATAAAATAAAATAAAATAAAATAAAATAAAATAAAATAAAATAAAATAAAATAAAATAAAATAAAATAAAATAAAATAAAATAAAATAAAATAAAATAAAATAAAATAAAATAAAATAAAATAAAATAAAATAAAATAAAATAAAATAAAATAAAATAAAATAAAATAAAATAAAATAAAATAAAATAAAATAAAATAAAATAAAATAAAATAAAATAAAATAAAATAAAATAAAATAAAATAAAATAAAATAAAATAAAATAAAATAAAATAAAATAAAATAAAATAAAATAAAATAAAATAAAATAAAATAAAATAAAATAAAATAAAATAAAATAAAATAAAATAAAATAAAATAAAATAAAATAAAATAAAATAAAATAAAATAAAATAAAATAAAATAAAATAAAATAAAATAAAATAAAATAAAATAAAATAAAATAAAATAAAATAAAATAAAATAAAATAAAATAAAATAAAATAAAATAAAATAAAATAAAATAAAATAAAATAAAATAAAATAAAATAAAATAAAATAAAATAAAATAAAATAAAATAAAATAAAATAAAATAAAATAAAATAAAATAAAATAAAATAAAATAAAATAAAATAAAATAAAATAAAATAAAATAAAATAAAATAAAATAAAATAAAATAAAATAAAATAAAATAAAATAAAATAAAATAAAATAAAATAAAATAAAATAAAATAAAATAAAATAAAATAAAATAAAATAAAATAAAATAAAATAAAATAAAATAAAATAAAATAAAATAAAATAAAATAAAATAAAATAAAATAAAATAAAATAAAATAAAATAAAATAAAATAAAATAAAATAAAATAAAATAAAATAAAATAAAATAAAATAAAATAAAATAAAATAAAATAAAATAAAATAAAATAAAATAAAATAAAATAAAATAAAATAAAATAAAATAAAATAAAATAAAATAAAATAAAATAAAATAAAATAAAATAAAATAAAATAAAATAAAATAAAATAAAATAAAATAAAATAAAATAAAATAAAATAAAATAAAATAAAATAAAATAAAATAAAATAAAATAAAATAAAATAAAATAAAATAAAATAAAATAAAATAAAATAAAATAAAATAAAATAAAATAAAATAAAATAAAATAAAATAAAATAAAATAAAATAAAATAAAATAAAATAAAATAAAATAAAATAAAATAAAATAAAATAAAATAAAATAAAATAAAATAAAATAAAATAAAATAAAATAAAATAAAATAAAATAAAATAAAATAAAATAAAATAAAATAAAATAAAATAAAATAAAATAAAATAAAATAAAATAAAATAAAATAAAATAAAATAAAATAAAATAAAATAAAATAAAATAAAATAAAATAAAATAAAATAAAATAAAATAAAATAAAATAAAATAAAATAAAATAAAATAAAATAAAATAAAATAAAATAAAATAAAATAAAATAAAATAAAATAAAATAAAATAAAATAAAATAAAATAAAATAAAATAAAATAAAATAAAATAAAATAAAATAAAATAAAATAAAATAAAATAAAATAAAATAAAATAAAATAAAATAAAATAAAATAAAATAAAATAAAATAAAATAAAATAAAATAAAATAAAATAAAATAAAATAAAATAAAATAAAATAAAATAAAATAAAATAAAATAAAATAAAATAAAATAAAATAAAATAAAATAAAATAAAATAAAATAAAATAAAATAAAATAAAATAAAATAAAATAAAATAAAATAAAATAAAATAAATAAATAAAAAAAAATGTTGGAAGTCAAAGCGAAAACATTTTTTTATCCAAAAACGAATCCTTGGTTTTTTTAAAGTAATCTAAATTTCCGCAGTAAGGATACACTTTTAAATTATTACTTGACACATCGATACCAAGTTGTCACCAAAAAACAGTTCCTGAAAAAAAGTTTGGTAAATTTTTTCGACATTATTTCTTAAAAAATTGTTTGCTAAAGATTATTTTCGATTTGTTATTTAATAGAACTACTTTGCTGCTTTAACAATCAGTATACGTTTCAATTGGATCATCAAAAATCTAATCTATTATGTCATTCGAGTTGTAGAAGCTAATTAACACGGATCCAATTGAAAAATTAATTTGAAAATAGCTATTAGTGATAGTGATGGGGTACCTTTGACACTTAATTTTCAAATGCCTCTAATTCCGAAAATTATTGATAGATTTTAAAAGATGTTACAGTTTTTAAAACACTAGATCAAGCCTCAAAAAAACTATATTGTTATAAAAACTGCATCACTATTTTTTTTTTTTTACTTTTCCCAAAATGTTAATTTTTGTCAAAAGTGCCCCAAGCTCGAGGCACATTTGACAAAGGTTAATAAATTTGTCATTCGTCTACACATATTCAAATATTTGAATATATCTCATATATCTCGAACACTGAAACCTTAGCAGAGATTGACACAAATTTATACAATGATGCATCACTAAGATCACTGATGAGGAATTGTGGCGGATTCCAAAACGGCAGTCTTTATTTGCCCGTCTCTATATACATTGTTTTTGTGATGACTACATTTGTCCATTAAGCCTGTTTATATATAACTTCAAATGATGCATTAATTTTGTATTACTATTATTTTAGTTTTGTGTTCTGACTATTATTATTATTTGCTCTTTATTTAGAAAAATTTTCATTTAAAATTTCATAATGACGCATTATGTCTCTGGTCATAAAATAGCCATAGTCTGAATTCAAAATTACAAGCGGTTGTAGCACCTCCCATACAAAATATATGCTTTTTTGGGTATATATCTAGAACCATTTACGGTACAGTGCTGAAATTTCGCGCAAGAATGTCGATTGACAATACCATATTACAGCAAAAACGTGGGTTGTGTTGGAAAAAGGGTACGACTCCAAGATTTAGTATGAAGGACCTAAAATGTTGTCCTCTTTACCCCATATTTTTCTGAGGCTTATGTCTCCGTTTCATGTTCTAATATCTGAAATAGCTCTCTTCACTTTCGCTTCGATTTGTCTTCTTTATGTAGCTACGTCTTTAAAAATGTATAAACAGAAAATATAACAATTGTATTGTAAATACGTAAATCTGCAATATGAGGGGAAAATTCATTAAATGTTTTTGATGATTTTTTCTTCTTTTTCAATTGATCTTGTTTTATTTTCACAAAACGCACTTTTATTTTGTTAACGGTGTCAAAGGTACCTCACTGTACTCTATTAGCTTGTTTAAAAACAATTGTTGCAAAAATATGATCTCGATTGAATTTTGAAATGAAAAATAGCTACAAACGATTACGAATAGTTTTTCGTTGTAAAATCAATAACAACCACGTTGAAATGTAATTATTTCGAAATTTGTGCAGTTTTTTACAATGTGTGAGAAAAATAATAGGCTCAAATTTTTTTCAGTGTACTAGTAAGACATTTAGATAACGGTAAATTTTTATATTAAAATTATTTTCAATTTCGGATTGCTATAATTTCCCCAATCAATTATGAGTTCTTGATTTCATAATATCAATTTGCAATGAGTGCCAAATTCGAGAAGATATTTGAAGTTGTCTCTTTGATTAATCAACCTAATACTATATTCCCATTGAGCCGAAATGGCATAGTTTCGGCAAATGGTTTCAATCGATTATGGTTTCGTTTCACAGTTGATTGTTTATTTCTTGTTGTAAAATGCCGGCGGCTAGTAAAATTATTGCTAATATTGAAAAAATTTGAGTACGAATGATATGTGAAATATTTAGCACCAAATAAAAATGTGTAGGAGAACGGGTCAATTCTTATGGATCGTGTTTCACTCCAACCGCAGCCACTATGCAGTTTGCTGCCGCAGCTGCTCCGCTATTTGTTCATATGTAGGGCCGTTTCTTTTGAGCTATCCAGCTCCTCCATTTTTTCTGCCCATACTCGGCCTCTGAACTCCTCTTCCCGCGCACTACACAAATTACTATTTTTGTATTTTCGTTTTTCCACATTAATCAAGTTGTAAGCAAAGCAAAATATAAATGTTAGAGAAAATTCATTCATTTCAGTGAACACATTCAGGGTTGCATTAGATATTTGCGTGGTTTTGAATGCGGTTTTTTTGCGGTGGTTTTGAAACCACCTCATTTCCGTGGTTTCGTTTGATACATTTTTATATGCCGAAGTTGAACATTTCAACGTAGTTTCAGACGAAACCACAGCAATTATTGAAACCACAGAATTTCGGCTCAATGGGAACATGGTATAAGAATGCGATTAGAAAATGAACCTTTTTCTCGATATCGAGAACTAAGTCCCCTTCTCGACAGTTTTTCTAATCGTCTGCTAACGATCTACCTTAGAGAAAGATTTTATAATTCTACTCGTTTTCTTATCATTCTCTAACCGAAATGTTTGTTGGGAAGACGTGTTTTATTTCTAGATGCGCACAAATCCATTTTCATCGCCGCTAAAGGAGCTTTTTGCCCCAAAAACAACTAAAATTAATAGAAATATTAGAAGGAGAGCTCTGATTTTGATGAGATTCCCCTAAACTCAAATCTATAGTCAGCTTTAATTATCCTTTTTTAGTTTTGCTTTAAACTAAGATTAAAGTTCAAATTTTCGTCATATTTGACAAGCTAAATATAATGGGGGAATGGCCGGTTTTATCTTTTAGAAATTTATTTTATTTAGTTATTTCAAAAAGTTAAACGATATATATTGGAATCCTTTAATGTGGGATCCAGGTACATATTTTCTGAATTTTCTCAAACGAAATTCGCCAATTTTCAGTTTTCTTATCTTCAAAAATACTTAACTCTTTCATACCCAATGTTGCGTATATGCAGCATTCACTTTTATGTAACATAAATAAAATGTTTAACAGATATAACTATTAATGCTATTTGTATTCGGTTCTGTCAGGTATTCTTCAAGTTTGCCGAATATTTGAAATTACTTGCTTAAGTAATTTTTTTTAATGTTTTGTCTTTGAAGTCCAGCAAAAACCCCAAGTGCAAAAATTTTTAGTAAAATCTTTTGCACTATTTTTTGAAAAATAAATAAAATAATTTAATTATTACTAACCGGAAATTTTTTTATCAGATATGTTTATAAAAGATAAGAGAATATGAAAATCAAAAAATTGGAGAAAAGGAGTTATGCAGTGGTTGTCTACTGTAGTGTCCGACCGAATAATCGGCTTCGGCTTCGGTTCTTCAGCTATTCGGCCTAAAATTGCACCTTCGGCTTCGGCAAAAAATGGCCGAAGCTAATACAGTTAGAGGCAGCAGAAGCAAGCCAAACTTTTTTACTTTTTAAGTAAGACTTGAAGCGTATTGAAAAGAAGCGTGAATTGTTAGAAAAGCCGAAATTTTGCTTTCAAGGAGGTCAAAAAAATTTTAAATTGTTTTGGCTATAATCACAGTCGATTGAAAGTTACATATGTTTATTTGCAGGCCCTAATACAGCAGTCATGCATATTTGAACTTTGAAACTAGTTTTTCTCAAAACAGCATTTTTCGAAATGGCTGCCACAATATCTCCAAAACTAATGAAGTGATTGCGCTTAAATTTTCATCGTATCTTCAACGCATCTTTAGTTCTACTCCGTCCGAACCAGGATCATTGTGATATCTCTCAATGTGTTTTATTTAAATTGAAATAGTTAAAAAAATGACAAAAATCAAATACTTATTTTCAAAACCAGATAGATAAAAATTAACTAAAAGAACATAAGTACAATAAAACTATCCCAAAAATTTAATTTTCAATATTTTTATCTAACCCTCTAGCTCCCAAGCGTGTCTCTAGACAGCCATCATCAAAACGGGTTTAATTATCACCTTAATAGTTTTTTGTTGCCAATATGGAATTTCCCAAGCTTTTAAAAAAATGCATTAGGTATGTGTTATTATGATGTTAGCGACAGTTATTTTGTTTGAATTTGATATTAACGGCCTCTGTTTTCATAACTGTTGAATTTAACTTTAGAAACAATACAGAATTGTTAGTTTCCTAAGTCATGAGTAAAAAATAACACAAAAAATTGGGCTGGAACTTTTGGCAAGATATTATTAAAAACTTATTTTCAGATGTTGATGTCCGTTGAGTAAGACTAAAAACTAAAATCGAACGATCCAACATTTTTGTGAAAAATTTGTTGAATTTGGGCTGCTCTTGCACCTATACTAATTATTTTTTCATTTATTACTTGAGCATAAAAAAGTGATAGACTAGGAAATTTGACAGCTGAACAGCTGACGTTTCACTATTTCATGAACGCACTCTGCAGGTTTTGAGAGTGTAAATCAGCTGTCGAACAAAAGTGTTAAAAATACAAAATTAACTACACAAGATATTTTTAATGTTGGCAATGATACGAGGTTTGCACACTGAAATTGGCTTATAAGTTTTTTGTATGGAAAATTACACAGAGAGCTGATATCTATGTAAAAAGAAATGAAACACACAAGTCCAAAATAAAAGTAATATATAAAGCAGCGGTTCTCAACTGTTTTCGTCCTGCGCCCCCCACTTCGAATTACTGCCAAACCCTCGCCTCCCCCACTATGATTTTCACACAACATTTTTTGCACTGGTTTGCTATTCATAAATAAAATCATACCCGCCTGGGCAAATATCTAGTTATTGTCTAGTTTGGAGGAGACTCTGATTAGTCTGTGTTAAGGATAATCTAAACTAGTAAACTTATCTAGTGGTTGAAGTTTCTCGTGAAGAATAATATAATTTAAGTTGTAAAAGGTTCCTTTTTAGTTTTTAATTTGGGAATTTCATGGTTAGATCGAGGTTAGATCTAACCCTGCTGTCACACGCGGCATTAATGCCACGAAAGTTCCAAGCACATGTTAGTTGGTAAAAAAAAATGTAAATGTGTGTAAATTTGCTGCCATCCAAGCCCAAAGCTTTTATATATTTCAGTATAAGAGTTTAAGCTCGGGTGGAACTCGAAGTATGTATACATACTCGTATGTCACTGCCCCCATAAAAAAATAATGCAATGTCTTCATAGCAAATTTTACATAACTAGTTAATAAAACATTTTTAATATATGATACTTTTTTTAAGTGCATCCCAAGCGATAGGTTTTTTTAATACTTCCTTACAAAATCTTTACCACAAATTTTTCCTGAATATTCCATTATGAAAATTTAAGATATACGGGAGGTGACGCGTCCTGTTTTGCAACCGTACCTACATTGTCCTGTAGCATGGCATTGCCAACCAAAGTCCTTGTACAAATTAACTTTAACTAAATCCAAGTAAGACAGGACTGATGCTTTTCACCAACCGAACTAAAATACCCAACTTTGACCCTCCTCAACTTAATGGTCAAATACTAACCCTGTCAATCAGTGTTAGGTGCCTAGGAGCTATCCTGGATCCTAAGCTGAACTGGAGGATAAACCCAGAACACCGGGTGAAAAAAGCGAGCATCGCCTTCTATGCCTGTAAATGAATGATTGGTAGGAGATTGAGCCTCTAACCACAACTAACCTTATGGATGTACAAAGCGGTTGTACGTTCAATCTTAACTCTCGGAGCCTTGCTGTGGTGGAAAGTTATCAACAAGAAATACACCGTAACCATATTTAAATGTATTTAACGATCAGCATGCGTAGGAGTTGCAGGAGCAATAATAAGGTCATGCCCAACTGCGGCTCTTAATACACTAACGCATCTGATTATTATTATTATTTGAAGGATGGGACGACCTGAAAGTCAGGCACTGCGACTTATAAGATCTATTGTACCAAAGCCCCAAGTTATGAAAGGAAGAAAGAAGAAGGATAGATAAGAAACCATACCCTTGTCTCCAGAGACAAGAATCTAGCACGCTGCCACTAGACCACAATGGCGCTGAATGCACCTACAGCTTAACGCCGGCTGCGAACCGCGGTGTGGCAATTTGTTTGCCAGTATATTTCAGGCTGATCTGCTAGTAATAAGAGAGGCAAGAAGGATGCTAAAGGCAGACCACACTTTCAAAACAAAATCGAATCTGGTAAATAAATGTAAAGAAAGTATTATGGACCTAGCTCGACAGCATTATATTACTTTGATATGGGTCCCCGGGACACCGGAACATAAAGGATAATGAAAAAGCAGACGAGCTGGCCCGTAAAGGCTCTACCCTGCAGGAATCCTTGGCAGAACAGGTATTTACGCAGTTAAGCTCCGTCAAACAAGAAATCCCGACAAAATACCTCGCAAGAGCCAATTGGAGATGCAGAGCGATATGGCCCGACTACAACTGGAAAAAAAAACTATCCAACTCATAAACAAAAACCGGAAGGACATCTCGAGATTGACGGTTGTCACTGATTTCTGGCTCATCGGCGATCAAGCAGCCAGAATAAGAATCCCACATAACACCACTTGCCGCAGCTGCGACTATCCGGAGGAAAAAGAGACTATTTCCCATCTTCTCTATGAATGCCTGAGTGTACCTTACTTCAACGAGCTTGGAGAACTATGTGAAATAAGTCTAAATGAACTGATATTCTTCTTAAACCAGTCGGGATGGTTCTGATTTCTCCTCCTTGCCCACACAACCAAAAAAAACAAAACTAACTAAGGATGTGGTATCAAAACGGCGCATTAGCGCTAATTGGGTTCGCGGTGCAACCACTTTAACAACAACAACCAATCGCATTGCTGTGCTGTAAATGGTTTTGAAGATATATTCAAAGGGGCACATACATTACTCCAAGTCTGTCCACCTAACTATAATTTTTCATAGAATGCCTTTGACAAATAATATTTGTGTACCAAATCTTAGAGTCGTGCCACAAATGAATGCTCAATATTCCATAATTAATATTCAGAATACAGGTAGACCTCGCTTAACGTACGAGTTTTTATAGTACGGCCTCGCTCTTACGCGTTTTACTTTTTGCGACATATTTTCGTTTAACACGATAAAACCTCGTTCTAACACTTTGTTTTGTTCGTTTTGTAGTTTGATTTATACACATACATATATGTATGTTTACATATATACATTAGACTGCTCACAAAAAAACGGTGAAATTTTTTGAGTGCACATTGCGGAAAAGTATCACTTGGCTTCATTTAGACATTCTAAAATTTTCACGAATAAATATTGAAATTTAAAGGGACCTAGGCTTAATTTTTTACCTGGAAAATAAATTTTTAAGCAAAAAGAAATTCCTTCTAGAAGCACCAGGAACGCTGGGAAAAAATGAACTAGACGCATTGTAAGTTTTTGGCGCAAAAACAAGAGAAAAATCCCCAAGTTTAGGGGATCGATCGATGTTTTTTTATGTGCTTATATGTGTATGTATGTAGTTATAACTAAAATTTCATTTAAAAAATGTCAGAAAAATCAAAACAAAAAATATTTTTGGTTGTCTTTTAAGATATTGGAACGTAACATCCCTTTTTGCGCTGGTTCCTTGTTTCGTTTAACGCAATTTCCCTTAACACGGCATTTTCTAGCAACGTAACCCCCTGCGTTAAGCGAGGTCTACCTGTATATGGGAGGTGCCATGCCCCCTCCTCTAATTTCGCCCACCTTTTTCCTGTGACATCACATTGTCAATCAACATCCTCGTTCCAAATCTCAGTACTGTACTGTAACTGGTTGCGGAGATATATTCAAAAGAAGATTTAAGTTTTATGGGAGGTACCACGCCCACGCTTCAAAAAACTTTTTATTTACCTTGCGACATTCGTCGGAAACCAACGAATATGTTGTACTCGATTTAGTTAAGCTCGAATTAATATTCTGGAAACGTAAGAACGGTAAACAAACAAGCTTATTACAATCGTTCTGGCCGACCCTGATCTTGCATTTAATACCGGGTACCCGGGACTGACATCTCTTGTTCGTGCGTTTACAAATATATGCACATAATATATTTTTTTCTATTTTCGCATGTGGCATTATTGCGAGATTGGTCGCGTGCCAAGAAATACATTTCTTTTTACACTTTCCTGCTTCTTCAAAAATTCATGAAACTTTGCAAACAAGAAAAATAAAAAACAAAGAAAGAATTTAGCGGGCACTCACAGCTCGAACCAGCAGCAAAATAGTGACAAAAAATGCACTGGCAGTTGCAACAATATTTGTATCAAATGGTTTTTTCCAACATTTCATTTTCATTCATAAATTTTCATACGAATTTTGCATATGTGTTGCGTATATTGCAACGTCCAAATATTCAGCAATGCCTCAGTGCTGCAAGGTTGCGAGGAGTCAGCACTTTGATATTTGGTTATAATGCATAAGTACGAGTTCATATGTAGGTACGTACATACATATATATACTATTATCTCTGCATTTATATTTAAACACACATATACATGCACTCATATGTAATAACTACATACATATATCATAGCTGAATTTTGTGCGTTTAGTTTTCGTTGTTGCTTCATTTATGTCTTAAAATAAACATCATTTTTTTCGTTTATTATCAAATTAAGAACAGCAACGATGAATGAAGAAAGGGCAATTTCGTTTTGATTTCAGTTCAATTAATTTTTTATTTTTTTGAATACAAACATACATATCTTATTTTTGTTTCCGGTTCTAATACGTTGCCAATATAATTTTCCGGCCTCAGTGTGTGTAGTTCTGTTTCTGTTTGTGTTTGAGATGATTTTATATTTTTTGTATGAAGTGGTTATTGCGCTACACAGATTATAATTAGATGGATGTGCAGGATTTCAAAATCGAAGATATACGGTTTAAAAACATCAATCTTATCAAAATGTTCAGAAATATTTAAAACTATGAAATTTGATATACAAGCAAATTGTAGGTGGCTGATCTAAAATATAATTTATATTTATTATAATCCTTATGGTTCCACTGTAAATAAGATTTTAAATTGTGTTTCTCATAATTTTTAACTGGCTATAATCGCTGAACGCCGGAATAGATTTTAAATAAATTTAGTTTGTTCAATGAAGCTAACATTGCTTTGTTAAAAAATTTTATTATTTCTTTTACACACTAATTAGTTTCGCAAAAAATGTTATTTCAATGTTTTAACATTTTTAATTTTTTAACATTTTTGAAATGGTTTGCATACTTTTAGGATCAAACAAAATAATTTTGACCAAAAAATTCCTAAAATATCGAGCCAAGACCAATTTTAAAAATGATTTATTTTGAAATTTTAAGTACATATTATAAGTTGGAAGAAAAAATTTGAGAATTTCCAGTTTTGTTATTTATAAAAATAAATAAATTTATTATTGTTACAGAATACCTATTTTGCAATATTTTGAAAAATAAAAAAAAAAAAAATTTGTTGGGAAATTTTAAATGTAACACATAAGGTTATGGACTGTTTAGGTAAAAACTGTATTTTGAAGAATTTTTTTTATATCCACATCTATAAAGATGAAATTGAACATTCATAAAATTTAGCACGAAGACAATTGACTTTGAGCAGCTGTAGTACCCACAGTAGTAATTTGATGGGAAAGATTTTTTGGCTTCCTTTTAATTTTTAAATTGATATCAAATTGTTTAGGTTTTGGTTTCATGATTTACTAGACTTTTCTCTATGGGACGAATCACTGTGCGCCATCAGCAACACAATTGGTAAATCTCAATTGATCTACACATGTTTCATTGTAGTAGGAGCGCCTACTGCACTTGCACTGTTATATCCAAATCTTGATCTAAAGATACGAGTATATATAACGATACGAGTAGTATAACACTTCAATCTTCATACGTTTTTTTAACTTTTCAAATTTACTTTGATGCCATACAGTACTTTTCCCCTATTAAAGAATTCAGTGTAGCTAAACAAAATTTTGACAAATTTTAGTTAATTGAATAACGTCGAAAGTCATAAAATCTGTGTCAATAAGGAATAACAGCCAAACTCAAAAGTCGAATAAAAACCTGCTGCGAATTTTTTATTATAAATCCCAAAATGTCGAAAGTTTTTTAAAAAATTTTCCAATTTAGCAGTCTCCATAGTTTTTTATTGATTAAACTCAAATAATTATTGAAGAACTTTCAATATTTTGGGTTTTATAATGAAAAATACGCAACATGTTTTTAGTCGACTTTTGAGTTTAGCTGTTATTCCTTATTGCCACAGAAATATCCCGAAAGTAAATTGTGCCTTAAAGAAAATATTTTATAAATTTTTCATATAAAAACCTCTGTAACTCTTTTTCTTGATATCTTTTAGAGTCTCAAAAGGTTACTCTGCTACAACTGCATGTAGCCTGAGCATTTCAGCATTTCATTTGCACATAAAATTATGCAGCAAATTAGGTGATCCATCAAAAAGCTTGTAGTCCCGATAAATGAAGAAGTTAAAAAGTATTATTTATTCTAATTGCATAAATGTAAAATATAATCAATTTCCTACTTCCTAGTATATTTTTCAACTCCAACAAACAACTATAAATATTTTTTTTAATAATTAAAATTATCGCATATAGTTTTAATATCACCCAAAATAATTTTTTCTCGTTAATTACTTGAAACCTGGCTTTCAACTGACGATAGAATCAAAACGAAACCACGCACAGAGTTCTGTTCTGAAGCTACGCAACATGCAGCTCCGGTCTTCATCTATCGACTGAGTGGCATGAATACACTTAAAAAAATTTTAAAAGTCGTTTAAATTACATCAGGTGGCTGCCCGCATGTAGGTGGACCTGCCTGCTAGAGGGTTAATTGTTAAGGACCTAACACACATTTTTAGAAGTTTGTAAGAGCAAAAAAAATTTTCAAACTTTAATATACTAAGTATTTACTTCAAAATTTGTTATATTAACTAAAAGAACAGAGACGTTAGTTTAGCTTGAATGCAGTGATGTTACACTACAGTAATTACTGTATTATACAGTAATTTTGACTGCAATAATTAGTGAAAAAATACAGTAATTTGGAAATATTGAGTTTTGCTATGCTCAGAACTTTTTCGGTAAAAGTGTTTTAAATTTTACTACTTTCAAAAAATAACATCTGTAAACAAAAGAAAAATGCAGATAAGTTTAAAATACATACGAAAAATATTTCAAAAACATTGTTTTTCTTATTTATAATCTTTTATATACATTTATTGCATTCTGGACGTCTTTTCCAAAAATAGTGGAAAAGCATTTAGGAGGTGTCAACGTATGACCATCGACCAAGAGAGCCGTCAAATAAAGTTGCAGATGCGTTTATCTTTTCCAAAATTTCTACAGACAAAATCTACCAACTTCCATTTTTAACCAATGGGTCAACATAAGCCTTGGTAACATAACACGCAGCTTTGCCGGTCGTTTCATCAATTGAAATAAAAATAGGTTTTTTACTAATTTGGGACCAGATTTTTAAAAGAGTCTTGAACATAATTCTACTTATGTATTTCTTAAAACAGCTTTAAAATTTTGGACTGTGGAGCTTTTTCATTAGCATGTCGGACGTCAGCATAATTTTAGCAGGGTCGCTGTAAAACTCATGAGAAGTTATCATTTGATCCCATTTTTTTTTAAATTCACCGTCTTAATATGCTTCTATCGGTTTACGTCCATTTTCATTTTCGTGAGAAACGGAGGAAAAAATCAATTTTGTACAAAATTCCCATAGGAAAACGAATTTTATTCAATTTTTAGAAGAGGTATTTTCTGTTTAAAACTTAAATGTAGATGGATTTACAAAAGTTTTTAAAAAATGATTATTTTTAAGAAAAATAAGCCCTTTTAAAGTTAAAAAAAGTCGATTCTTTGAATTTTTTCAATTTTAAGTTTATTTACAGGTAGGCGAATCTTTATACAGTATAATCGCGATAATTCGTACACCGTTAATTCAAAAATCTCAATAATTTGTAACAAACTGTTGAAAAAAATTCGCTTTAATTCGCAAAAATTCCATACATTTTGGTCCCTATATCGTCGCTATATCATTTTTTTTCAGTACAAAGTCTGTTTAACCTCTTATATATCGTAATTGATTACACAATGCAACAAAAATTTTATGCGCAAGATTTTCGAACGGTTTTATAGTAACTTAGGGTAGCTGATCCCGACTGCGTACTCAGTTCTCAGTTCCATCACATCTAGTTCTCCCACAATATGGACCTTAAGTCGGAAAAATGGAGTCTTCAGGGGCTATTAAGAAATTTCCTTATTTCAACAGATACGAATTCGATGTCTGAAGCAAAGTTGCGTAGTATAAAGAGATAAACAGATTTTGAATACACATTTTTCCTCCATCTTCTACCCTTCTTCTTGAAAATGGGGTTTTAAACCAAAAAACATTTACTCAAAATTCAATATTTTAGAAGTTATCAACGATTAAAGCTATTTACCTTTTTAAAGCCCGTTTTTAAGTATTTGAATCAAAAACGCCTGGCTATTTTCCACTAGAGACCTTTATATTTTTTTCTTAATCTTATTTTTCTCATAAAATCTTTCAGAAAATCCACTAGGAGCCGGAAAAAATCGAACTTTGCACATTTCATTTATCTCGTAGGCAAGCTAATATACATATATATGAAGATATAGCAAATAAATGTAAAAAATATAAATATATCTATGTACTAGAGACCAGCAAGAGTATGTGAAAATGTAATCAATCAATAATCGCAGAGTACGATGCGAAACGATGCGAATACGTAACTGTAAATTCAGCATCGTAGGCATCGCGCCATAATCGCATCGTATTACTCATTTTTTGCGTGCTCTACTTTGCAAATTCAATTTTGCATACAGATGATCGCATGCTCTATATTGCATAGGAAAATATCAAATTGAAACCAATTGTAATTTGCAGTCAATGTGGCAAACTCAGCGCTTTTCTCGCTAAATTTAGTGCTTTTTGAAAATTAAAACGCGGAAAAAAGTGATTTAGCGGTCAGCTGGTTTTTTAGCGTGTTTTTTTTTTCAATTTACTACATGCACCGCTAAATACTAAATGCACCGCTAAATAACATTTTTCATCGAAACAATGAACAATAAACTTATTTAAAACCAAAGTTCGTAGCCATAAGTCACTCGATTCAAAAAATTCTTTACTTCATATAAAAAATGGATTAAAACACGAAAATTCATTTTGTGAAAACTACAAAATACCAGATGGCATAAATGTTTGTATAAGCAGCACTACTGTTTATAATGCTTCTGAATTCAGATTAACGAGTATGTTATGGCCAGAAGAAGCTGATAGTAATGAAGAGAATATAGACTTCGATTTTATAATTTAGAAATGCTGTGAATTAAAAACTTTAAAAATACATATATTTAATTAATTTTCTTTTTAATACAGCAGAATCCCGATAATTCGTAATCGCAGGGGACTAGCAAATTTTTTACGAATTACAGAGGTTTTCGATTTAACGAGATTTCGATTTAACCCTTTCACCCCCGAGTTTTTCCTCAAAATCTTTGTTGAGTTTTTTCAATATTTTATGCAAATCTTAAAATAAATCTAAAAAAATAATATGTCCAGGACTCTTAATCCTTACAGTTATCCTTAAGTTTTCCAATGAGGCATAATGTCTGCTACAACCTCTGTCACCAGGAATTATAGCAAAGCCAATTTAGTGCGATGACACTGCATATATACAATCCACTCATTGACAGCCAGCATCCATATTTTAAAGAAAATTTTTACTTAAGTTTTCGAACATTATTGGGATATACGTTAAAGAGGCTAAAAACACAAAAGCTTCCTTAAAAAAAGTGAACGTAGCTATCTACAATGATTGATTTTTTTCGAATCATAGTTCCATAGAATTTCGCTCTGCATTACGAATTATATGAGGTTGTCAATAACCAATTTAGATTTATAAGAGGTTAAACAGACCTTGTATTGAAAAAGAAATTACGAATTAGCGGGGGGACCAAAATGTGTTTTGCGAATTAAAGCGATTTTTTCCAGGGACCAGCAGTTTGCTACGAATTATTGAGATTTTTGAGTTATTGTAATTCTACTATATATAAAAAAATTTGTGTTTAACACTTTATAAGGAAAAAATTTAGCACTTTTTTAATGAAAATACGCGTTTTTTCTTCTTTTTAGTGGATTTTTAAAAACAAAAGTTGGCCACACAGTTTGCAGTCACAGCAAAAATAGGACAATTATTATTATTTTAATTAAATTTCCCAAATAAATTAATTATTTCACTATTTTTGCATTAGCATTAAAATTAATAAAATGTACTTTTTTCAAATCGATTTAATTTTTGCGAATAAATTAATTATTTCCTGTTTTAGTATTTACATTAAAATCAACAAAATTAACTTTTTCTTCAATTAAAAAAAAAATGCAAATAAAATAATTTTTAAATGCATTCATATGAAATATCTGTTAATTTTCTTCAGTTAAGTATTTGTATGGAATCCATTTGGACCGACTTCTCAACTACTTAACTACTTTCAATTCAAATGAAAAAAAAAATCGTTTGTATAAGTTAGAAAATTTCCTATTACGATGCCGATTAAAAACACTGGAATACAGTGAAAATATAACATGAACCAAAGTATGTTTTCCAAAGTAATTTGAGGTCGCTGAACACGAAAATCACATTAATTTTTTTTTCTATGGGCAAGTTTTCGAGATATGACAAAATAACGGTTTTTCAGGTTACAGTTTCACTTACAGGCTAATATCTCATTACGAATAGTTTTTACCGATCTAAGCTATATGTCATAGGAAATATATTTAAAATACGCGTTTAATGCTACCAAGTTTGTTAAAATCGGAATATAAATGATTGAAATATAGATGCTGAAATTTCAATTTTGGTGCGATTTTTGAGAAATTTTCACACAAGTCGTGGGCTAAGTTTTCTTTCTCACAAAAAGTAATCACAAAATCTAAAATTTTTTAATCGATAGACCATTTTATTGCAAAAGTTTTAAGCAATCGGATCAAAAATGACAAAGTAATCAAGGATTGAGTAAAAATAAAATATTCTCGAAAACTCGAAATTTTTCTCAAAATTCGTTCTGCTGTAGAAAATGATGAGCCACCACTTGAACTTTTGCAATTTTTCGCTGTCGGGTCTTCCCTGATCAAGAACCAGCAGTAGTCTGCCATCAGGTCCTCATCCCTGAAACTTTGATATCGTCTTTTGATTTCAGCCATATCTTGGTGGAACCGTTCGCCCTGGAATAGAACTAAAAGGAATTAATTACTTTCGAGGAATCATTCCAACAAAATTGTAATTTGATTCCAAGAAAGCACTTGATTACACTTGAAAAATAAATTCCTTTCTATTCAATAACTTTTTCAATTCCTTAAAGGAATTTTTATATTTTTAATTACATAATACAATTCCTTGTAATGGAACCGAAAATTTTTTCAATTCCATTACCTAGGAATTTAAAAATTTTAATTACAGATAACAATTTCTTGTAATGGAGTTGAAAATTTGATCAATTCCATTCCTAAGGAATTGAAAACAAAAAGTACCAATTACAAGTTCCATGGAATTGGAATGGAGATGGAATTTAATTCCTAATGGAATCATTACTACCCAACTCTGGCTGTTACTTTAAACAAATTGCTTAAATGATGTCAAAGTTTACGGAACAATTTACGTGATGAAGAAAAATTGCAAACGCTTCCATGAACTATGTATGTATATTAGAGCGTACCAATTTTTTTTGTTTGAAAAATATTCTGACAGAAAAATTCTATATTCGATTGTGGTCAACCGAAGAAAGTATGGCAAAATAATAGATCCTACCCCCTGCAAGGAGTTTTTACTTTTGAACATATATTTCAGATAAACTTGAGAGTCTATCGAAATGACCTTGAATATGTACAATTAAATCTCACATATTTAACGAAAAATAAATTGAATTTTTTTTTTTGTATATGTAAACGGAGAAAGCAGAATTATTTTCTAGAAGCTCCAGTTTCGAGTTGAGACGATTTTTAATTAATTTTTTCAATATCCTTGATGAATTCATTGCTTTCTTTTGGAAATCCTTTTCATTTTCCGGCTGGGATAACACAAATATACATACTTATATACATGTATAAATATGGTTTTTTGTGGCCAATGAGAAATAAATGAAATTCGCTATCTCACTCAAATACACAAATATATTTCATTGAATTCGCAGACAAAACATTCTTATATACATATATACTTATCTGGGTATATTGCATATACTGTGTAGTACATATTATATACATTAGTGTTCGACCGAAGGTGTTTTTTTGGCCGAACTTCGGCCATTCCTCTAACCTTCGGCCAAAGACCGAAGGAATTTTAGGGATTCGTCATATGAAATAAATTTACAAATTTGGTTAACGCGTATCATGAGCAACCCCTTAAAGCATTTGCGTAAATATTGTATATTGATTCCCTGTTCGGTGTCATTCGATATAATTAAAAAAAAAAATTTGAAGATGTCAAAAATAAGTGGAAAAAATTATATATGAAGAAAGCTAGATGTTAACTACTTAATTAAAATTAAATTAAAAATGTCATAAATTATAACATCTGAGAGCTTTGCAGGGGGTTGTATTAACATAAGTTTACGCATTTTGTGTAAATATTTTTCCATGCAAATTTTGACAGCTCATTTGCTAACTGGTAAATATAAGCATATGCAGTTTGCGCTGTTTAAGAGGCTCTTGCGTGACATCATGAATCCCTTTAATATAAAAAAGTAAAATGAGTGCCTTCTGCACTCGTCACTTGATGTGATAACATACTTTATGCATTGCTGTTTAAGTCCTTCATTATAAAAGTTTTTGTTTTTATGTGACCATTTTTTGCAGAAGATGCTTTTTTAGACCGAAAAGCAGAAAAACCGAAGCCGAATATTCGGTAGGACACTAATATACATACAAATGTAGATGTGTACCTATGCAGATGTATAAAAACCAACAACACAATTTCATCAAAAAGAATATTCTCAACTGTCTCACTTAAGCTTCTCACACTATGTGCATATGTACATTAAGACGCCTCACGAAAAAAAAAGTTGGTGGTATCGTCTCCTAAAATTTAATGATATATGAAGATTCCTAACAGATTTCGGATTGTTTTGAAAAAACCTCTAAAAAATGGAAAAAGCTTTTGTTAGCTACTCTAGTTTTATAAGGGCGAAGGGCACAAGCTTTTTCTTTGTATGGAACTTGAGGCACCTTAATGTACATAGATACCTTTACTAAGTATTGCAATATCTACTCTGTTATTTTTCCACAGCCACAACAATAGTATTAACAACAGCAACAAGGGCAACAACAACATAAACAAATATCATAATGGATAGTGGGGTGGGCCATCATTTATTGAAGTACTCAGGTAAGCAGCAGTAGCAGGTATAACAACTGCAGCTGTTACATAGACATTGCAGTTGTACACTTAGAACTGATAAAGGAAAAGAAGAATATTCATTTTGAGGATGTCATCTTGAAAGGCTTCTAAGATGTAATTTTTTTCCTCTCCAACATTTTTCCAAAGCTTTTGGAAAACCAAAAAAAAAATATTAGTTTTTTAAACAATTTATAAAAATATTACAGTTTAAATATGAACCCGACAAAATTATAATTGCATTTCTACCGCACATTTATGCATTTCTAGTGCACAAGTTTTTACTCATAGTGCTTTCCTAGTTCAAATTTAAAATTTTTTCGCATCAAAGTAGCTTTGTTAAATAAGTCAAAGCTCTCATGTCAAATTGAGCAGCGAAATAGAAGTGCGTGAAAAAGTTATTAGACTGCGCAATGAAAATCCAAATTTGGCTTTCCAAGCAATTGCTCGAAAAGCACGGGTTTCGTGAAATCCCGTTTCGTGTGTTATTAAAGTATACAATGAACTCCTGACCATTAAAGCAAGGAAGTGGTAAAAAGAAGGGGTTCTAAGATTTGGGTTTCATCAAAAATCTCGATCAAAATGAGACCAAATTCAGTCCATAATCTTGATTATGATTTTTCTGATGGATTTATATTGTTCAATGATCTATTTTGAGAAAATAATTTGAAGGAAATTTTAGTTTCCTTTGAGAAAAAATTTTGATGAAACAATTTGATACATCTTTATTTTTTAAGTCATTTTTGATCGAAACAAAAACCCGAAAAAAATTAAATTAAGATAACAGTTGATTTGGATAGTACTTTAAACGAATTTTTAAAATATATATTCATATCACTCTTAGCATCGATATGACTATTAATATCAGCCTGGTGGTGAGTTTACTATCTCACAACTCCATAACCAAGCACTTCATTGTTATGAAAAATTAAATACGTTCTTTAAGCCTGTTAAACATTACTTAAAATGTAAATGTAAAAAACCCAAAATTCAGACCTAATCAAAACCAAAATCAATTTTAAAACTCATTCCTAAATTCGAAAAATATTTAGACCACAACTCAAACCAATAGTTAGATAAAACTTTAGGCCAAAAGGACACTAAATACCGAACAAAAGTAACCCAAAATTCAGACCAAAAACTAGTGGGAATATCTGATAAATATTTACATCACAAAATTTTAACTTAAATTAAACAAAAACTAGACCAAAATTCCAGACGAATTCAGAACAAATTTTAAAACAAAATTCAGACCGATTTCGGACCGAAATTCAGACCAAAATAGTATCAATCAAAATCAAGCCAATTCAGACGAAAATATTAACCATAACTCAAACTAAGAGTTAAATTAAAAATGAGGCTAAAAATACGCCAAATACAAATTAAAGCAAAACAAAATTTAGCTCAGAAATCAGATCAAACACTGTTCTGCAAAAGCTGGAAAGGAAATCAAAATTTAGACCAAACATGGATTAAAACTCAAAGCAAATTCAGACTAAAATTCAAACTAAAATAAAACAAAATTTTTACTTACAATAAAACCAGAATTCAGACCAAAAACAAGCCAAAACGAACCACCCTTTTGGATACGCTACTACTGATATGGACAAGAAGGTGATAGCTCTTTAAAAAAAAAAATCCCAATACATCAGGCAGGAAAGTGGCTGAAAAACTAGGATGTTCTAAAACTTTTGTTAGAAAAGTTAATAGGGAGGAAGGGCTGAAGTTATATAAAGCCCAAAAAGTTCCAGACAGAAATTCGAAGAAGAACAGCAAGACAAAATAGCGAGCCAAAATATTGCACCGTGATTTTATGAGGAATTTTGATTGCTTCATTATGGACGATGAGATCTATGTGTGACATTTTCAGGGACCCTAACGGTTTTAGCGTTTTATAATAAAAGTCAAGTATTAAAAGTTATTTTGTGACTTTTATAGTGATTGGCTAAATACAACGGTAAATTGTTGATTTTTTTGATATTTGGCAAGAAATAATAGTAATATTTGACTTTTATTTTTTCGGGCAAAAAAAAAAAACAGTTTTGTTTTGGTTTTTATTTTGTTGGTCAAAACGAACCAGTTATTTTATGACTTTTATTTTTTTGGACAAAAATAAATTGTCCACCCTATTTGCAAGCGAACGGCCTGAGCAATTAAAAAAACAGTGATGCCATTAGATTCAGCTCATCCGTCCGCATATAATAGGTAAAAAAATAGGCTTTGGGGTATGAAATATTAAAGTAAAGGGGATCCAAAAAATTCTGCAACCATTAGGAACGTCTGATCGTGTACTTTTTGAAAATGTATTGTACTTTGTATGACCGATGCCTTAATTCGAAGTTATTGCCAATTTTGTATTCCAGTTCGTATCCATATATTTACATATGGGCAAAGGTCATAAAATGGAATGAAGCGGATCCCTATGTATTGTATACAGTTGAAAAGGTCTCAACGAGTACTATATGATACCATGTATCTTCGGTGTTTCGTTAATTGGTTATAAGGGTTGCAATTTTTGTCCAAAAAAATAAACGCCATAAATTAACTGGTTCATTTTGGCCAACAAAATAAAAGTCATAAAATAATTGTTTTTTTTTTGCCCGACAAAATAAAAGTCAAACATAACTATTATTTCTTGCCAAATGTCATAAAAGTCAATATTTTACCGTTTTATTTAGCCTATTACGATAAAAGTCATGAATTTAAAAGTCATACAATGTTTGTGGAATTCAGTCCGTGAGGATCACAACCGTACACTTGAAGATCCAGTACGGCTATTTTTTGTGGATGACTTTTTGAGTTGAAAAATGGAAAATAACAGTTATTTTCGGTCCCTGGACATTTTACAGCTTCCAGGTGTGGATTTTTATGTTGCAGATTGTAGAGGAAATGTCCAGGAGCAGTATAAGACCCAGAAGATGTCTACAGAACCCAAGAAGTTTTTGGTGTGGCCGGCAATCTTTAGCTGTGGTAGACGTAACAGTTCATTTGTAACAACTGGGACTATCAACACCGATATATATATCCGGGAGTGTCTGCAAAAAAGAATTTTGCCATTCATAAAGCAGCACGCAGTTTCTGCTTTCTTTTGGCCTGATTTGGCTGCGTGTCATTACAGTAAAGCAGCAGCTGAATGGTACTAAAAGAATAATGTAACACTCGTACCCACAGATATGCGAATTCACTCAACTGCCTAGAACTCAGACCAATAGAAAGATATTGGGCTCTGGTAAAAACACATTGCTGAAACCGTTACCAGTTTTTCCAAAAATTTTTCATCAAGTGAAAAAATTTTTGGAAACACTATTAACCCATTATGGACGAATCATCGAAATCGTTTTATGTTCCGACTATTGAGGTCCCACTGATCACTTTGGAACGTCTAGGTTATCAAGGGCAGCCTGTAATATTTCAAACGGTAAAATCAATCAGATAGTCTTTAGTAGTATTTAGTCTACGAGCCATTTTAAAAAATAAATATTAAGGTAAAAGCGCAGGTGTAAAATTGTAAAAATACAACAACAACAAAAAAAAGTAAAATTACACGAAAAAAGTGAAGCCAAGAGTTAAAATTATCATTTAAATAAATACTTAAATGGGATACGCATAGTTTTATCTATTTTAAAAATGTTTGAAGTTGGTGTTGTGAAAACGTAACGGCAGACGAAAACGGGTTAAAAGCTTAATGGAAGGCATTTCGGAAAAAATCAAAATTTTTATTAAAAGTTAATGACAAAAAGTATTTTGTTGATGAATAAAAATATTAAAGAAATTTTTGCTAATATAACGGTTTTTTCTTTTTAATATGTTAACTAGTTCAGAAGTAAATACAGTTAAACCTGGTAGAGGATCGCTTATGATATGGGGTTGCATATCTGCGTCATGTGTTGGCAAAATACATTCTGTAAAAGGTGTAATGGACGGAAAATATTACACTGACATTTTGAAGGAAAATGTTTTGGTTAATATATATTAAAATAATGCGTTTAAGAAAAAAATTTTAAACATGAGCAAGGACTTATATTTTTAACGTTTAACGCAGTTATACGCGCTGTCCCACTTTGAGCGTGAGTAGCTGTATATAAATACTTTGAAAAAAACTAAAAATTTTGATATTTTGTTGCTGAATAATTTCTTCATAGTTGTCTTGTAATATCGGTCATTGGAATCGTAATTTTCAGTTGGTTTAATGCAAACCAAAAGGAAAAGCTGTCAGTTGTGATGTAAAGGTAAAACAATTAATTAAAAAGAATTTAATACTACTGTTGCGATTTGTTACACCAGAATATCATTCATTTTAAAAAATTTAAATTCTAATGTTGAAGGAATTGACTATGGCCTGTTGGCTGGGCATATTTTGATACATTTTTATTTTTTTTAACTGTTAATACAAATAATTTTCTAAGGTTTTTTGTAGTGTTTTTCAAATTGCACTTTTTGTGAATTAGAATTGGTTTGTGTTACATTTTTATAAACAACAAATTTGCGTGTTTCTTTTGCGCATTCAACAAGTAAGTTGTGATTTTGCCCGCAGCCTGTCATATATGATTCTTAAAATTAATTGAAAATTCGAACCAGTTTAATGTGTATGTATAATCTAAAATATATGATAAAATATTTTAAGAAAAACATCTTTAATTTATTGCTTTTCAAGTATGTTTGCAAAAGATAAGAGAATATAAAAATCTAAAAATTGAAGAAAAAGTGTTAACCCATTTTTGTCTATAGCTTCAGAAGTTTAAATTTTCAAACTATAATAGCGGACAAACAATGATATGCAGAGAAATCAAACTTTTTCTAATTTGTTGTAGAAGTTGTAGGTAATCATAAATTTAACACAAAAGTTATCTTTCAAACTCGATTAAAAATATGTACTGAAAGGGTTAAGGATGAAATTTTAAATTTAATAAATAGATAGAGAGAGGTTGAGAGAGAGAGAGAAGTTAAAAAAGAAAAACTAGAACAAATACGTCCACATTTATTCCATGCTAATCTGACTGCCTACATTCATCCTCACATTCACCATTTACTTGCACTCAACCCGATTCACCTATAAAACACACTCAGCCGCTCGTCACACGAACATTCACACGCATCTACCTATCAACCAGCAGTTAGTTCAATACCATATCATATCACTACCACTCAATATAAACAAATACTTATCTGTCCAACAAAACGTCCGTCAACAGCAGCTGTCCCTCCCCACCTGCAGCTAAGTCTAGCATACAGCCCTGAATAATACCGCTCCTCCGGGTCCTTGTGTTATTCCCATTTTCGCTGGTAAGTCCGTCTTTAGTCAGCGTCCGTCCGCCTATATGATTGTCCTCGCCACTCGTAGAGTGTGGAACCTACACCTTAGTTCTTCATAGTGCCTTGTATTGGCATTCGACAAGGTCGTATTCAATGCAGATGCAGGAATACATATGAACATATGAAAAGACATGTAAGTATGAAACTAAAATTGTTTTTGTTATTCAACATAATGAATTCTGGAAATTTTATAAACAAATAGAATTGTTCCAAATTTGGACATTTTTAAATTTCAAAGAGGGATGAAATATAGTTTTCGAGATATTCAAATAATAACAAAACAACTACTGCTAAAGTCGCCTGGTTTCGAGCAGCGCGCACAAGAATTTACATACAATTAAAATATACGTATTGCCAGTTACTATATTTCGTTCGCCTTTTGTTGTTTGTTTAGTTTATATCGTCATCTAAAATCCAAAAAGGCGTAACTAAACATTTTTTTTTTTTACAGAAGGACCAAAAAACATTGTAAAATGAAAAATATTATAGATTTAAGAAGAATGTGATTGAGTAGGTTTAGTATCACTTAGTTACATATTATTATTGGAGATTATGAAACAAAAATCTAATTATTCATATTTCATGGTTTGACTTTCTTCTTCATTGCTAATTTAACATTTAAAGGTTTGTTTAGCAGGCTTAACAAAACGTTCTTTTTGCCGAAATGAGAGTAGGCAAATCATACGGCCGTTTTGGGACCCTCCACTGATCCTCATCAGTGATCTTTGTGATGGTTCTTACTAGCAATTTAACATTCTATATAAGTGTCTAATATTGGAAAACGTTACCGAGAATTACAAGGGGTTTGTTTTCAAGTATTTGCACTGAGCAGAAATGATGAATGAAATAATTACAACTGTTCTTTGTACTTATTTTTGTTGAAATACTTACTTAAGAAGATTCAAATAAGTATTTTGTTTCCTTTTTCATTCAAGTGTGTAAATAAAACCGTTATTTTTGGGCGTAGAAGTTTAAAATTTTGCAGAAACATGTAGTTAAGCCAAGTGCATCATAATTAATCAAAAAGTCGATTTTGAAATTTTGCATAGTTACGGCTTTTTTGAATTTTAGACGACGATATGAAAAATAGAAACAAATTCGTAAATTTGTTGTTGTTTTGCGTGTAAACTAAACCAACGATGATTATTTTTCTTCATGTGGTTCAGAATCTGAAGTCAGTTTACAGTAAAGTTTTCTGCTATTTATATCTTAACTATAATAGATATTCGTTATCATCGCACCCAGAAAAATACCCATCTCTAAAACAAAGAAAAAGTTTCCTCAATTTGAATCCACGAAAATTTCTCTCGTTTAAGTAAATTTTCCTCAAAATGAAGAAAAATGTGCTCCTTTCATACAACCATGGTGTTCAATTTGAAGTAAGTTATGTCTTTATTTTTACAAATTTTGTTGTATAGAAAATGTAAGAAAGAGACGAATATACCAAAAATGTTCTCCATACAAAATTTTGGTATACACAAAAAACTAGCTTTACTCTTTTGGCCTTAGCAGACAATCGCGTACGCTTTGTTTTTCTTTTGAATTTTTTAGTTGGCGTCTCTATTTCAAGCGAAGCGGTTGTGTTTGTGGCTGTTGATATAACTTGTGAAAAAAAAAATAAAATATATTGAAAAGATATAAATTTCAATAAACTTCAATTTATAACTTTTTGATGGCTATAAGGATCTTTTGATCATTTCAAGGCGACGGCGCCTGTAGTGCTTGTAAAAATACGCATGAATGTAAACCTTAATACTTATTAAAAATAAAATAATAAATGAATACAAGTAAAAAACATGATTTCTATGCCTTTTAATTAAAACAACATTGTAGAAAATATTCCATAAATTGAGGATTTTTTTCTACAAAGGTCGTAAATTTACTTCAATTAATGGAAAATACTGAGGAAAATTTTACCTAAATTATGTACAATTTCTCATTATTCATTTGAAAAACGGAATTTCTACAAATTGAAGACATATTTCTTTAATTAATGGAAAACTTCCTTCTTTCAAAGAAATTTTTCTCTAAAATAAAGAAAAAATATTTCCTCAATTCAAAGAAATTTTGTATATCTAAATGAGGAAACCGTTTCTATGGCGCCAAATAATTCCTATTTTTCCTCAATTTGATAGCCGTTTTTCTTCAAACGAGGTAAGTATTTCTCTGGGTGCGGTCTCTGAGATTTCATGACCTCCATTATCTGAGTTATTAAGAGTTTTTTTTCAAAACTCCTAGTCTTTTAGTTTTTCAAGAATCGAAGCAGAAACTCTACGTAAATCTGTGTTTTCAATTTTTGAAACATGTAATTTATTATTTTAAAGGTTACAGCAACTAAATTTAAATTTAACTAATGCAGGCATTATTTTGCTGTTGACCGCGTAGAAACTCGTACGAAGTAAAAAATGAACGTGAAACTGTAAAACCAGCCTTAATGAGAACTTTCTGCATTTCATTCCCGTTCGTTTAGGTGACATGCAAAACAACAACAAATTTACGAATGTTGTTTCTGTTTTATAAATAAACTAAACGAACAACAAAAGTAAGAGAAAGTGGTAAATTCATGTGGGCGCCGCTCGAAGCCAGACGACTAGTGTCCGACCGAAGGTGATTTTTTGGCCGAAGCCAAACTTCGGCCATTCATCTAACCTTCGGCCGAAGACCGAAGGATTTTTAAAATATAAAAAATAAAAATCTGGAAGTAAATTTTTTCTACCTATGTATTTACAAACATACCATATACAGAAAAATATAAATAGTAGATACTCCAAATAAAAAGCTGACCAGTAAGCTAAATAACTGTTCACTGTCGAAGGAGCTGACAAATATTATTTATTTTAAGAATCATTTAAAAATTTGTTTGCGTCAAAATATAAAGTTACATCGGCTATATATCTGTAGAACGACTGTCGTTCAACAACACCTGTGTCAAAAAAAAAGTTGGCCGATTGCTGCCATGATTCTGCTTATCTAAAATCAAAGATTGAATCATCGTATTAATTGATAGACCTGTAGCCGGAACCAGAATAAACCCAAATTTTTTATTGATTTAAAAAAAATTGGGATTGATAAATTTTAATGTAAAAAGCATAAATCTGATCTCAAAACCCTAAAAATTTAATGGGCGTGGTTTTATGAAGCCGGAAAAGTTGAATGCCTAAAAGTATTTGTTGTGGAATAAACTTTATACCAATTTTTTTAAATAACAAAATATTTTGTATAAAAAATTTAAATTCCTAGCTACTCACAGCTAGTTATTTTATCTGGCAAGTATGAAGGGAAGTATTTTATTTATTTTTTTATTTTTATCTCAAATTCAAACAAAATAATTAATTTTTTTGTTTTTGACAAATTTTGACTTTGACTGTCGCTAACATCATAATAACACATAACTAATGCATTTTTTTAAAAGCTTGGGAAATTCTATATTGGCAACAAAAAACTATTAAGGTGATAATTAAACTCGTTTTGATGATGGCTGTCTAGAGACACGCTTGGGAGCTAGAGGGTTAGATAAAAATATTGAAAATTAAATTTTTGGGATAGTTTTATTGTACTTATGTTCCTTTAGTTAAGTCATTAAAAGTTTGTATTTTTATCTATCTAGTTTTGAAAATAAGTATTTGATTTTTGTCATTTTTTTAACTATTTCAATTTAAATAAAACACATTGAGAGATATCACAATGATCCTGGTTCGGACGGAGTAGAACTAAAGATGCGTTGAAGATACGCTGAAAATTTAAGCGCAATCAGTTCATTAGTTTTGGAGATATTGTGGCACCCATTTCGAAAAATGCTGTTTTGAGAAAAACTAGTTTCAAAGTACAAATATGCATGACTGCTCTATTAGGGCCTGCAAATAAATATATGTAACTTTCAATCGACTGTGATTATAGCCAAAACAATTTAAAATTTTTTTGACCTCCTTGAAAGCAAAATGTTGGCTTTTCTAACAATTCACGCTTCTTTTCAATACGCTTCAAGTCTTCCTTAAAAAGTAAAAAAGTTTGGCTTGCTTCTGCTGCCTCTAATTGTATTAGCTCCAGTGGGTTGTTCATTAAAAAAAAATCACTGATTACTGTTTGTACGGTTGTAAATCTGTGAGTTACTTCAAAAGTAAAAATGGAACAAGCTGGCGGAGAAAACATAACACAGAAATAGTAATGTAAATACTTTATATAACCACTTCACATTTATTTATTTGTATACATTTTTAATGCCAATCAAAAGTATAAATTATTGTAAAATAAAATGCTTATAATCTTCGGCTTCGACAAAATACTTCGGCAAAAATTTCGGCGATTTTTTGCCCAAGCCGAAGAACCGAAGCCAATTATTCGGTCGGACACTACAGACGACTTTAGTAGTAGTTGTTTTGTTATTATTTGAATATCTCGAAAACTATATCACATCCCACTCTGAAATTTTTACACAATTTTCCTAACACATTAATAAATATTTGCAGACCAAAAAAATTAAAATAAAAAATGTTCGAATTTGGAAAAATTCGATTTGCTTATAAAATTTCCAGAACTCATTATGTTGAATAACAAAGAAAATTTAATATTCATACAATATTTTTTCGATAAGTTTGTGCGATATACGAACTTTTATTGGTTGGAATTTTTTTCCTACAACGGTTAGTTTTTGAGTAATTAGGGATTGAGAAACGTTCAATTTTTACAACTCCAAGACTTTAAAATATCGTAACTTGAAAATAAAAAACATCACATTGAAATAAAAAAATACGTGTCTAATAATTTCTTCTCAAGAATGCAATGGTTGAAATTAAAATTTTAGTTGTAAATCTGACATGGAACCACCCATATATATTATACTTATATTTGGACGTTTTCTTGTCTTTTTTCTTTTTATTAGTTATTTCTGTTCTCATTTTTAATCAGATATATGTAAATATAATTGTGATTTCTTACACTCACCGCAATCGTCATTCTCTTCAGTTGTTGACTTCAGCATGCAGCAGATCGATGACGAAGACCTGCGGAAACGAATGGAAATGAACCGAACAATTTATGAGGGGGGAACAGAAAAAGAGTATGGCACAACCACTCTCACTCAATTATTTTTCTGTATGTATGTGCATATGCTTTGATCTGATTTTGTTTTTGTTTCTTTTCTTATTTTGCTTATTTGTCATGTATATGTATTTTTTTTAATTCTCTTTTTTTTTTCTTTTTTTTTTAATTTTTTAAAATTTTTTTTTTTTTTGCCTCGCTCTTTAGCATATATGTATTGTATATATGTACCCAGTTGCACAAACAGTGAGTACTCCTCAAACGATTAATGATTTCATTACTCCAAAAAGAGGAATAAACGAGCAACTCCAATACAGTAACAAAATTTTTGAATTTCACTAACACAATTTTCGTAACTTTATATGGTCTATTTTTAGAAAGACAAAGACAGCCTGATTGAGCAGCTCAAATTTGTATATCTCACTCTCTCTTGCCCAGTTAACTCTTTAGGGTTAGGTAGGGGAAAAACTGCCCCACTTTTTGCATATTTTTTTATGCATAGTGTGATATATTGTATCATGCAAATATTTTCAGACCTACTCAAATTCATAATTACATATTTTCAAGACAATCTGTAAGGGGTTATGAATCTGTATGGTGTTATAAATATGTATGGGGCAAGAAAAAATTATTTTATACTTTTTAGTCCGTTTTAAAAACGTGGTATATTAGAAAATTTTTTTATTTAAATTATTATTTTCTGCTTTTTAGTCTTGTATGTGTGAAATTTTTTACTGCCAATTCAACAACTATATAAAGCAAAGCCCATATATATTTTCCGTGTTGCACGGTGTAATCGATAACAACATAAGAAAATTAGCACAGTTATATCTTTCTTTGAAATAATATCACATAAAAAGAATTGTACGAAAGTGTACCGAAAGTGTATCTTGCTTATGTACTGACGTATTTCGAACCTCAAAGTGTACTAAAAAGATTATGATCGTATCAAAAAACCCAACACTAATGTATACACATATATATTCTACTCCCGCTAAAGCAATGATTTTTACAGCGATGAATACAATGCTTTGATGTATTTCGTTCCTTTGAAGAAAGAGTATAGATTGTAAAGAGGTCGCTATTCGCTCTTGTTGAAATTGGAACAAAGAAACGTAGAAACCAGCAACGAGGTGCAATACCGATGGTTTGACAGCGACGGTTGTCGACACGTCCAGCGGATAAAAGTGTATGAATGGATGAGTTTGACGTGTTCAATAAATTCAGTATTGGGATATTTTCGTCAACTATCGGGAAAACAAAAAAAAACACATCTCTACTTCTTATTCTTTCCTTTGGTTTTCTGCTACAATCAGATTTTAATATGAGATGTAGTGTTAATTCTCTTATACATGCTAAATTTCATATATCGCTGCTACGATACCATGTAAACAAACAATTAAGTAAAACAAAGATTTGTTGGTATGAATGTAACGAAATGTACAAGGAGGATAATTTATTTATAAGTATATGAAATATAAAATATGAAAAGTTTCAACATTTTACCTAAATATACTTATTTACATACATTTAGGTAAAATGTTGAAAATAGTAAGAACAATTCATGAAATCAGTAGAAAAAGATTCAAAAGTACTTATATGAAATATGCAAAACCGCAACCAAGCGTTTACATATTTGTATATAAAGAATATATAAATACAGTAAATGCTGAATGTTATTTGCCAAAAGAAATGTTAAATATTTGTTTTATCAAACATGCAAACTCATGCATTCATACATTTTTGTCCGCTAGATGCGTCGACAAACGTCGCTGTCAAACCATCGGTATTGCACCTGGTTGCTGGTTTCTACGATTTTTTGGTTCGATTCCAGCAAAAACGAAAAGAAAAAGTTCGTTGTTGTTTGTTTTTGTTCTCTGCTTATTTCTTCTCTCTCTCATTTGTCTTTGAATTTGTGTATGTATACACATATCCATATATTCTACTTCCGCTAAAGCAATGAATTTTACAACGATGAATGCAATGCTTTGATCAATCAAAAACATTGAAAAACTTTCGATGCTAATGTTTTAAATATTATTATATTTATATATATTTTAGATACTTCATATTGCATTGTCTTCCAGTTCTGAACTATATTTAAAATTTCAAGTCTCTAGCTCATCGGGAAGTTAGTTTAAAATCGATTGCATAATTTGTACCGAACAGACTGACAGACAGACAGACACCATTGAAAGCTAGTTGATATAAACGTGGTAAAAAAAATAAAAAATAATGAACAAAAATGAATATAACATTATAATTAAACAAAAAAAAAAAAATTTGGGATTTGAACCTTGGCACACACAAGTGCTTATTGGTGTTTTAGACAACTAGTCTATGGCATCATGAATTTTGTGAGAAACTATTTCGGAGTTTTGTTTTTCTATGAAATGCAAGTGAGCTCATGCTCGTAATCGTGTCCTCCTTTATTACTCTTTTTGGAGGCTGAAACGAGTACTCCATGCCCTGGGACATGCAATGTTAAAAAGGAGTACAAAATGCAAGAGCTCTGGAGCAATAGGGAGTAATCGATTGCTCGCTTTCGAGCGCTCAATGATTACTCTTACGATAATCCAAAGTTCAACTGGGTATTTAGAATTATACAAATTTTTTATTGTTCTGTGTTATATTCGTAGGGACACATATATATTAGTTTTCTTCTGTTGGCTCACTTCGGAGTTTTCTTTTCTTTTCTTCGCACTACTACACTATTTCACTATCATTTGTATAGGCTCCTAATCTTATTTGAGGTCGTTAACCTCATCAGCTGTTGAAATCTCGGTTTCGTTGCGCTTACCCAGCAAAACCTGATGAGCCCCTACTTTTTTCCTTCTGAAGGTCCTGTTGAAAATAACAAAAATTTTTTAATTCAGAATTTTACTTTATAATTCTTTCTTTTTTTTATTCTTTTTTCTTTGTTTTTTTTATTATTTTTTTCTTACCTCAAGGCTTTTTATATTGAGGTTTTTCTCTACTAGCTCTACCCCTTGAGAACTATCCTGGATTCCTTGTCTATGTATATTTATAGCTATATACATATGACGTTGACGTCAGTCGACAATTAGATTTTATGTGCTAACTCCTTGAACTTCCTGTTGCTAGGTGTATTTTTCTAATGATCCTCCTACAAAGCGTGTTGCTTACTTATAGATTTAAATTCTCTTGAGTGCAGAAGAACTGTGCAATCTTTGACCTTTATAACTGATATTATCAATGGTAAAATAAATTGTTCTGTTTTGCTAGAACGCATTGGTTTTAATGTTCCTTCAAGGAAATTGCGTCATGCTGACTTATTTAATGTTGGATTGCAAAGAACAAACTATGCACTTAATGAGCCGATCACGAGAGCTCTTCTTGAATTTAATAGAATTAGTCTTACAAATATTTCTTTGGATATAACTTTAGGTAGAGAAACTTTTAAATCAATTCTATATTCTATTCTGAATTAATTTTATTTATTGAATTGTTAATTAAATCAAGGATTGTTATATTTATTTATATGCATTCATGACTTTATTGTTATAATTGTTATACTTCCTATGTTGATTTACATACATGAATACTTCTTTCTTTATTTTAAGTTTTTTTTTATCTATTAGTCTGTAAGGATCTGTAATTCCATAGACTAAAATAAACTAAGCTAAACTAAATATGTTTGCATATCTATATACTTATATATTTAGATACATATTTAGGTGATACAAAAACTTTGCTTTAAAAAATTCAATTTTCTGTAATAGTAGGAGAAAAACTATATGTAACTATGTGCAATGCATTAACGTGAATCTGAAAAAAAATAAAAATCATGTTATTGTACTGGCAGGTGTGCGCTTAGAATTGTACATGGTCTCCTACATTTGGTATGTGTTTCTAGCATGTGTATAAGTACACATACAGTTAGGGCTTTGAAAAGACGTATATAACGTAAGTGTTTTTGATTCGGATCGATGTATATAAGTCTGATCGATTTGGTTTTGCTAATAACTTTTCTTTGGTATTTTTTATAATTATTTCCTTTTTTCGAAACGAACGAATTTCCCATTATAATGGTATGCAAGATTTATTTCAATTATTTCAAATTAATCAGTTGTGAGCGAAGAAATGGAGAGTGAGCGTATTTTCATACAAAGCATTATCAAATAATATTAACATTCAAACTTTTTTTTTAATGAGTGCAGGTTTTTATATAATCTTTAAATTAACCAATATCGTCCACCATAGATGCCATGCCATTCAATTCGGAAAATTTTCAAAGCACAATTCCCATATGTCTTCAATAAGAAATTTTAGCACTTAAAAAATAAAAAAAATGGTTTCTGAATTTTAGAGGGTATAGTAGTTTTTAGCTTACCCCAAGAAAATAAGTTTATCATGTTTAAAAAAAAAAAAATATTTCTACGACACATCATAAGCAATAAGTATTCCCTCTGATCAAATGTATTTAACACATTATGTTAGAAGTTATTATAAGTTAAAAACGGAAAATGTAAATTTTTGTTGAATTTTGACTATTTCTCCATACATTTTTTTACTAAAGTTTGGTCAGCTGTAGCCTCAGAAAAATATATTAGGACCTGTTAAGTTATAATTTCCACATCAAGTTTGTTCTTTTATCTAGGCGAATTTCGCATTTCAATGCAAAATAATTAATTTGACTATTTTTTGTTGATTTTCAAAACCACCTTCCAAAAAAGTATGTCTGTTCCCTTGACCTTGAAGTCAGGTGAAATACAATATTTTTCAATTATTTAAATGCAATTTTAAAATCAAATATAGAAATATTTAACAGTGATTACCTCTGGGAAAAAATTATAAATGTATTTTTGACGAATTTTCAAAGTTGCTGTTCGATTAATTGAACGTTGGGACGGGGGGGAGGGGGGTTTGAGGGTAGGGGGAGGGGCGTGTCCCCAGGCCCCTACCTAGTTACGACAATGCCAGTGGAACGGGACACATACAGACACTAAGTCAAATGATGAAAAAATTTGTTTTAAAGTTGAAAATTAATCAGCTGTTGAAGTAAAAGTAAAGGCAGAAAATAACAAAAAATAAAAAAGATAGTGTACATAATAAAATTGTTTGTTTAAAACAAATCTTATGATATGATGTAGTGGTTTTCAACGTTATTTTCAGCATCTTATTGAAAAATATCTCCGATCCACTTTTGAGATTGTAGATTTAACATCAAAGAATTTGGCATTGCCACCACTGATTAAAAGTTATAAAATTAAAAGTATTTAGTTTTTTTTAATATTTACGCTTTTTATTTAAAACGGACAAAACAAAAGAAAAAGTAAAACAAAATTAATACTAAAAAAAAATAAAGGCACAAATTTATATTACGATGGCACAAAAACAACTTTGTTTACAAATCAAGAAAACATCAAAAGCATTTATTTTACCATTTACTCAGTTAAAAAACAAACAAACTGGTGAAATGTGTGTGTCTGGGAGAAGAGGGGTATAATTATCCCAACGGATGAACAAACGCTTCCTTTCCCACATTGAATAGCTTTATTAAGTTAATTTATTAAATTTATTGTAACATTGCACGTCATTTGAGGGCAGCGCTGAAAGATACTTTCTTAAAGGTACAGAAAGAACATCCAAGGAAGGCTGGAGACATATCTATGTATTATTGCAAACTTTTCATGGCCCTGCGGACAGCACAATGTTAGTTTTCAATGTACTTATTTGAGTGCGCTTCAAATTTTCCCATTGGGATGGTCAGAAACGCAAATGTACGAGTGACAAGTCATTGAGTGAGTGAGCGAGTGAAATGAAATGAATATGCCATTTTCAGTTAGTTACATAGATGATAATGCAAAAGTCAGAGAGAGAGAGAGAGAGAGAGTAATAATGGGTTTCCCACTTGGGTTAAATTTGCAATTTATTAATTCATTATTTAATGTTGTAATTGCTGCTAATCAATGATGCTGTGAACCCATTACATCAAATTAACATAATAGACAATATACGCAGCAAAAGCATCAGCAATAGCAACAACCACCCCCAATCAAGTAGCTAGAAATTCTTATGTATATTTACCATTTCCAAATATTTTTCACTTTCAATTGGGAGTTCCATAAATATTGTTAAATGTTTAAACTGGGCCTGGATTCTGCAATTGTGAGAACAAAAAAGTGTACACACTATGCAAAAAGTAAGGAGGGAATGGGAGGGGGAAATGGGGTAGTAAATTTGAAGGGGAGGGAAAAGGTCTTTTACAATACATTAATATAAACTTTTATAGTACATAGGCAGCTCCTGTATTAAATTTTGTAACTCTACGACGACTCCTTCTATTTTTGTCCGTCTTTGGTTATATGGGAAATGAGTGTGACAGTGGGCGTATCGTTTTCATTTTATACCCTGACGATGTATTGACATTAGCCGCTTTTGTACCAAAATTTGTGACTCTACGACGACTCCTTCTATTTTTGTCATCTTTTTATATGATGATCAACCACTGTGCGGCGGTGTCCAGTAAAGGGAGTACCAAATTCACTGTTTACAGTGGAAATGAGAAGGAAGGAAATCGATTCGCTGAATTTCAGACCCTGATCTGTCTACAGCAGATGTGCTTTCCTGTTGGAATGCCCAGAACCAAGGCATTGACACAAGGTCTTGGAAAGTCTTTTCGCACAGGAAGAGTAAGAACCGTGAGAATAAGGACGGAGCTTCTCTTGTTGTGCTAATGGACCAAGACTCAGTTGATGTTCAGGGAACCAGGTACAACAATCGTCTCAGCATTTTCTTTGGAGTGGTTACTTTTCACGTCTATCCAAAATGAGTGGCTCTAAGATCTTATCCGTTACTGTGCACTCACAGTAGCGCAGATAAATTTGCAACATTCCATGGCGGCTATTGCACTTCTATGTAAACGCCTATCCATGTTGTATACATTCCCTCACATAACAGCAATCCAAGAACCTTGGGTCCATAAAGGACGCATCTGTGGACTTGGTGAGTTAAGGGGGCGCATGATCAGCTCCATGATCACCTAAGCATCTATAGTCTGGTGGAGCAGACTTAATGTTGACAACGTTAGGAAAGTTCTTGCCAGACTTTAAAGTACTGTGGCCATTTGTTGTACGGGAGCTTTTCCTACAACACCTGGCCCATCCTTGGATGCATTGCTCAACTTACCACCCCTTGATATTTTTGCTAAAGGAGAGGCTGTCAAAGCCATCTGTAGGCTTAAACGCAATGGGTATTGGTTTGACACAAGCTGGGATATTGGTGACGTTGTGGAAGATACTGATTTGGACCTAACAGTTCTATCAATGCCATCCGATGCAATGCCAACAATTCCAGTTTTAAAGCAGCGCTATACAAATTCCAGAGGCCCAAACTTGGTTTTTGCCGGGATTTGGGCCGACAGTTGATTGTAAGCTTATTTTCACTGACGGCTCCATAACAGAATTCGGTTTGGGTTCTGGGATCTTCATTGAAAATGATGGAGTGCACCTTTCTGTTAAGTAGGCAGCTGGTGGGATTATACACAGGTTTGAATATTATTGGCCAGGAAGCTAGTGCGTTCTGTGCTTCCCGTGGTTTGGAGGAAGAATGTGAAGAGACGTCGGACAACTTTCTTAGTATCTGCCCCGCTTTCTGCATATTTGGGGCTGGAGTGTTGGGAGACGAACACCTGAGCTCTTTAACACCGCTAATCTGCTAAGATTTATTAATAAATATGGTAGACTTAAAGAATAGCAAAAGTTATCGCAGAATATAGTACAATGGACATAAAACTTGTCTGAGTGCTGTATTTTTTAATACTCTTTTGTTGTTCCAACAAAAAAAAAAAAAATTCACTTTCAATACGTTTTTTTATAACAAAATGAAAGCAATTTCCAAAATTAAACTTTTAAACTCATCTAATTGTAGTATTTACGATTGATCTGCATTCAAATATTGTCAATATTCGAAATTTAACCTTTTTGAATTTTGTACACCTTCGTAAGACTGTGCGGCGCACTGTACGACGGCTGGGTAGCGATGTCTTAGGGATGAGCCATGCTCATTTTATTCCCATACCTGATCTTCTCAGGTTTCTTAAAGAGGCCATGAAATTTGGTGGGGTGTAAAAATCCTTCTTTAAATTTTCTCTTCTCCTTTTCCTCTATCTGGGCAAAATACATTGGTCCAGAAGACTGAGGTGGTCTGTATCCTTCCAGCCCACCTCTAAATCGAATCTATCTAAAATCCATGCCGGCTATGATGGCGCCACAGTTCAGTGTCATCATTATATTAAAAACAAACTGGAATATGTATGTATGTTGAAATATTGTTTAAAACTTACCAATCATTTTCCATTTTTGATAAAATATATTTTGTATTTTTTATTTTTTTTTTTTTGGAACAGCTGTGAGCTATCAATTGTCAAATACAACTCTGAGTAGTATGCAAAAATGCAACATTGCACTGAATTTCACAATTTCATTTTTCTTTATTACTTATTTTCGTTCTACTGACTCACAAGCGTCATTTTCCAATGTTATAAAAATAATTTTATTTCAAATATTACTGATATATTGTTAGTATTGAATTTAAATTATTGTATACTAAATTTTTTATGCTAAAATATAGTTTTTTTAAAGCTTGACGTTTGCTTACTCATATTTGTACGTGTTTATATTTTGAGCGAATGACTGCTGAATAAAGTTAGCTACATTTTAAAGCTCAAGAAACAATGTTGTTATTTTTTTGGAGGTAAATACAGAACTTTACTCTGCAATGCTTTATTAAATCAATTATTATATAGCCTTTCAAACGACATGTAAATCTTGCAGATCGAGTAAAAAGTAAATAGAGCTAAGGCCAAGTATATACTTGGACCTCCCAGTAATCTAGTTTTTGGCATGGAATGCCACTGACAAAATAGCAACTGATGTAATGAAACTAGTGAGCAGAAATGAGCAAACAAGTATATGCAACACGATGCTTAATGCAATCTTGGGGTCACCAACACAATGACAAGAAGAGCATATACCATAACCTACCCTACGAAAAAAAGTGACCGAATAGGACAGTGGATCATACGTAGGTCGTTTCGGTGAGTTGAAATCTCACGCTACCAAAAATGCTGGATCAGCCAGTGTCTTTTGAAGATTACCACCTTCCAACGATTAATAACAAACCCTTCAATCATTGGAACAAAGAAATATTTGTTACAAACGTATAGTAATTCTAATTATACTGCGTGATACTATATGTATATTGGGGTAGCCATTTTTTGCAAAAGTCAGTTTTTTTTTGTCTCATGGTCTAAAAATATTCGTTTTGATAAAAAACTAAGAAATATAAAGTTTCATGCCGATCGCAGAAAATTTAGAGGTCCCTCACGAGCCCTAAAGTTGAAAAAAAGTGTTTTTCAGCATTTTTCTCATTATAAAGCGATAAAAATAATTCAAATCACTTTAAAAATCTAAAACAGCTAAATTTCTATAAAACTGTTTCACCTTTCCAAAATGGGGCTTAACCTTTTTCTACGTGTATTATTTATCATTTTATTGCTATTAAAAGGCAATTATCTCTCTTTAAAAGTGAAAAAAATATGTAATTTTTATTTTTCATGTAACACTGTGTGACAGTGAAAATATACTTTCCTCGAGACATAGCTGAAATTTCAGGTATAGTCAAGCAGAAAAAAACTGCATATTCATACTCAAAATCTGGACTTAGGGCCGAAAAGCCTATTTTTGATAGGATATAGCATATACTTGCCCGTAACTTTATTTTTATTTACCCCATGAGTAAGTTTTTACATATAATTTAAAAGAAGATATTTAGCTGCTTACACCGATATTCAAATTGGTAATATATCTTAAGGAATACCGGAGTTAGAGGGAAAAATATACAGACGAATGTCTTATTTTGAATGACATATAAAAACCTACTCCTGTAATAAATAAAAACAATAACCTACAATTTGAGCAATTTGTCTCGTGGGAAGTATATTTTCACTATCACACAGTGTTACTTGAAAAATAAAAATTAAATAATTTTTTTCTCTTTTACAGAGAGATAATTGCCTTTTATTAGCAATAAAATGATAAATAATACACGTAAAAAAATGTTAAGTCCCATTTCGGAAAGGTGAGATTACATAAAATAGGACAATTTTATAGTAACTTAGCTATTTTTGATTTTAAGATTGATTTAAATTATTTGTATCGCTTTATAATGAGAAAAATGCTGAAAAACTCTTTTTTCAACTTTAGGGTTCGTGAGGGACCTCTAAATTTTATGCGATCGGCATAAAACTTTATATTTCTTAGTTTTTTATCAAATCGAATAGTTTTAGACCGTGAGACCGAGAATACACGTTCAACATTTTTTTCTCATACATTAAATGTCCACCTAGTGTATATATGTACATATATTTACAAATAGACGTACATACATTGCCACTGTATATATATAACTCAATGACAAAAAAGTATAACCATCGTCATGATGACATTGATGATAATTATCTATGCATGTTATCAGCATTACACAATCTGCTTACAATGCGCTTAAATCAGAGTTATTCTGCTGAGTTATCAATGAAAATTACTGTCTAATGCGATTTTTATCTATCGCTCACTTTCATGCTAATGCTAAGCATAAACCAGAGTAAAAAGTATTTATGCATATATATATGTATGTATACCTATGTATGTGTAAAAAAAAACAAAGGGAAAATTCAGCAATATTAATAAGCGTATGATAACCCAGCAGGAAATGTAACACTTCTTTGTACGAGTACATACTAGTGATGGAAAAGTAGGTGTAATTGTATCTTTTTCCGACTTATTCAAATTACCTTAGGTGCATTTGATACATTTTAGCTACAATTTGTCATTGGCACAAAAAAATTCAAAACCAAATTGCAAAAAAAAACTATTATTACAAATAAAAGAGCTATGAGTTTTTGAAACAAATATTGGCTGAAAATTTCGAAGAATCGAAAATTATGATCAAAATTCCGGTATTTTCAGATTCAAAATTTCTTTTTCCTATTGTTCTAAGGAACCAACTGTTCCTTTGCTTATAAAATTATCATGCCAGCACACTTTTCTCCCTGAATTCACAAAAATTAAAAATTATCCTTTTAACCAAAATAATTAAAGGAATGTGACTTTTGTTTGTTTCATAACTATATTGCCACTTTTATTTAATTAGAATAAAAAGTTTGTAAGTTCCAGAGTTAACATTTTTTTTATGTTTAGAAGTCTATTCAACCCCTCCTTTCCGCCAGTAAAACGGAAAGCCTGTTTTGCATACTCCTTGTCCTTTTAATGAACTCAAATGTTGAATCTGAAACAGAATATTTTTAAAATTTGTAGAAATTTTGGATCAAACTTACAAAATAAAATTCTGAGAGATTTTGAGTTAAAATTAACAGGGTTGCCAGCACATCTTGAATACCAGCAACTTGGTTCTTGTCGTGAACTATTGTCGATAGTCCAACTCAAATTTTTGGATTTAATTCACAATGGTATTGAGATATTTGAAGAACAAAATGGATTTATCCTGGAAGTACATGCATATTTTTTATACCTAATGGTCATGCTTCGTCGAAACGACGACGGCATTACTCAAAGAGTTCATACACATGATCTATACACCTATAACTTTGAAAATTGATTATTTCCCACTATTTGGTTAATTTACTATATAGAAAAACAACAATGGACATTTTTCTTAATAACATTTATTTATAAATTAAATGTTTACCAACACTTACTTAGAAAGAACAATTGTAAGACGCAAACATGCGTCGTCTTTTCGACGAAGCATGTCCTTTCAGGGTTAAAAAGGAAAAAAATAAAAGTTTATTTTGTTATTTATTGCAAAATGAAATAGAGAATAACATTACTCCTAATATGACACAACAGCCCAAGAAGGGCCTAGACCGAGCTTTTCGCATCAGTTCATGTTGTGTGCTCCTCTTACGTAGGAGATCAGCACACTAACCACTACGGTACGGGGACTATTGGTTGAACATGCATATAGTACCGCCTCGATTATCGCCACTCGTTAATCGTGAATCCTCGATTTTTGAGGCACCTTAAATTTTAGAATTATATTTACCTTGGCCTACGAAAAAGGACTAATCATCCGAAAAAAATGTTCGATACAACAACTCTTAAAGTAGACTAGTCGATGGTGATGCTAGATATAATAAGGCTATATAATAACACTGTGCAACAATTTGATGCTTTACAAAATCAAATATCGAAAGGATAACTTTTTAAGGGCAATGCGGGGTCGCTGATTCCGACCCTGTTTAGAGTTGAAGGTGAGCTGGACTAAACCAAAGCACTCAGTCCCAAAGACCATTGTACTATACTCAAGATAGAGCCAGTAGAAGAAAGTAAAAAGACAGGAGAGATACGTGAGGGGATAAATTGGAAGAAGAAAGGTCTTTGCTAACGATTGGCAGGTTAGATCGGTGATGACGCCCATGTTGGTTATGTGGTGACCACATGTGTTATGCCCGGCGATGATACCCAACAGTAATCTCAGGTCCTTTCTTCCGCTGATTTCCTGTTAGGTTGTTTTATGAAGCACTTTACAATTCTGCAGGAGTTCATAGCCCACGAAGTCGTTGATCCAACGCATGACCTCCCCAGAGCTTACGCCAAGAAACCGGAGCCCATGGTGCAATTGCAGAACTTTCATTACCTAGTTCATTCTCTGCAATACCACAGTGCCCTGGAACCCATATAACGCATAACTTGTTGTGTTTTGCGACAATATTTAGCTTTGTCTTACACTCGCTGACCAATTTTAAAGAGCTGACAGGGTTACCAAGGGCCTTCAATGCAGTTTGGCTATCACTACACTATGCCTATGCCAATTCCTCTCAATTATGCAGCCCGCAACATCCAGGATAGCGAAAACCTCCGTTAGGAAGACTGTCGTGATCTGTCCAGTGGAAATAGAGTACTTGGTCTCATCGTCCACGTACCAACCGGATCCGGTACAATTTGAGGTTTTGGATCCGTCGGTATAGAAGACATGACGGAGACACCGGAATACGATCTCAGGACCATTGATCTAGTTCTGGGAACCTGACATCTTACTTCTTCCGAAGCGGATACAAGGCACATAGTTGTCCACGGGCATCAAGAACAGTGGTCACTGTACTGACAACTGGTGACATATCTGACTGTGCCCTATATCCGCGTCGGCATGCTAGACTCCATTTATCCGGAGTCTGTAGGCCGCTCTCATCGATTCCTTACGGATTTAAAGATCCAGAGGAAGCAAGTCAAGCAAGGTATTAAGAGCCTCACCAGATGTATTACACATTGCACCAGTGAACCCAGGAACACACTTCTCTGAAGTCTGGACAGAGAGGATACTGTGCCCTTAACCAAAGTTCGTCTCTATTATACAACGGAGGCATATGTGATAATATGTCACACAAGAGCAATGTATAACCAGTATACCAGAGCTGGATTCAGACCCCAAGTCCTGCCGAGACCTCGCCTGCACTACCAGAAAACCTTCAGTGCATGCGAAACCTTTAACTCAACGTGCGTCTTCCATAACAGTTTGCAATCTAAAGTTACCCCTAAATATTTAAATTTAGAAGACAACTGCAGTCTTACTTTCTTCATCGTTGGTAGTAGCAGGCCATTTTTCTGGCGTTTCCTAGTGAAAAGCACTAAGATGCTTTTACTAGGATTCAATGAAAGACTCTGCAGATCGCACCAAACCTCGATCTTGTCAAATACCTCTTGCATTTTATTGCACACCGTCTGTAAGAACCGTCCCGAGATTAGTACGCACACCTCGTCAGCATACGCTTGGATGTGAACTCCAAAATTTTGCAAATCATTAAGAAGGGAGTCCACCACGAAGCACCATAGAAGAGGAGAGAGTACGACCCCTTGGGGCATCCTTTCTCAACCTCGACCGTGACGCTGTTTTCGTTTTCTTCCCCCGTGATAAGGAGCCGTTTGGATAGCATGACATGATTCGTATGGCCAGCTTTTGTTTTTCAAAATCCGCTAAAAAGCGTTACATTTTTTTCCTCATAAACACACATTTTTTTATATACGCTAGAATCGCGATAATTCGTACCCCTTTAATTCGAAAATCTCAATAATTCGTAACAAACTGCTGGCCCCTTGAAAAAATCGTATTAATTCACAAAAACTCTACACATTTTGGTCCCCTCGCTAATTCGTATTTTCTTTTTCAATTCAAGGTCTGTTTAACCTCTTATAAATCGAAATTGTTTGTTGACAACCTCTTATAATTCGTAATGTAAAGCAAAATTCTATGGAACTATGATTTGAAAAAAAAAAACAATCATTGTAGAGTTTTACGTTGAGTTTTGTTTTTTCGTGGAATTTTTTGTGTTTTACGTGGTTGACAAGATACGCGAGAAGAGCCTTCAACTACTATTTTTCTTATAATTCCTGGTTACAAAGGTTATGGCAGACATTTTGCCCTATTGGAAACTTTAAGGATAACTGTAGGGATTAAGAGTCCTGGACATGTTTTTTTTTAAATTTATTTTAATATTTGCATTGCATTGCATTGAAGAAACTCAGTAAGTTTTTGAGGAAAAACTCGAGGGAAAGGGTTAAATCGAAAAAATTGCTGGTCCCTTGCGATTACGAATTATCGGGATTCTGCTGTATTAAAAAGAAAATTAATTAAATACAAGAATTTTTAAAGTTTTTAGTTCACAGCATTTCTAATAATAAAGAATTTTTTGAATTGAGTGACTTTGGTTTTAAATAAGTTCATTGCTCATTGTTTCGATAAAATATGTTGTTAGGATTATTAGGAAATGGATTATTTAGCGGAGCGTTTAGTTTCTTTTAAATTGAAAAACGCGATAAAAAAACCCGCTGACCGCTAAATCACTTTTTCGGCGTTTAATTTTCAAAAAGCACTAAATTTAGGGTGAAAAGTGCTGAGTTGGCCACACTGCACATGAATTCATCGAATGAAGAACGATAGTTATTCGTGTTATTGCTCGTGGTAATTACGACAACTTCGATTATCGCTGTTCCAATTTTAATTCCTGTTTTTTGTTTTAATTAAGTAGTTGCGTTAATCGAGGCGGTACAGTATCTCAAGTAACTAGTTTGTTTCTAGTTCATTAACGTAGCCGTCCAGTACAATAACACCAGTTATTTCTTTGCTATTTTCTGGGTGGTATCATATCCAATGTCATTATGAATATGCATATGTATGTATCTTTTTTGAGATGAAATTCAAGGGTTGTACATTAAGTTGCTTTTGTAACATTAAAAGCAACAACAATATAATGGCAATAACAACAGCATTAAAATAATGTCTGGGTATGTAATCTGTACGAGGATAGCGAGCGAAAAGCAAGGCAAATGAGCTAGCTTATTCATTACCAACCGATAACGATTTTTATCACTGTTTTAAGCTTTTTATAATCATTTATGTATGTACGTGTATGTGTGTGTTTATTTCTGTGCCCTTGTGTGTGAACACTCATTAAAAACATATACATAATAATTTATTTTATACAATGAAATCTTGTAACATTTCCCCCATTTTCACGCGGATTTACATTTAAATAAAAAAAAAAGTTTCACAAAATTTTATCATTTCATTTCAATCGAGAAAGGGTATCAAGAAAAATAATGAATTTGTTGTGTATGTTTATTAAAGTGTCTCAGGTCCCACATATAAAAAGAACTTGTACTTCTCCCTGCTAAAAATGAGCCGAAAATTTTGAGAATCTTCATAAATAAAATATGAAGATAAAATAAATATGAAGATTCTCAAAATATTTCGGCTCAACCGAACAAACAATCCGGTTGTGGTGAGCTGAATTGTTTTGAAATTAAAGGACACAAATAATAATAATTGTTTTTTGAACAAATGTAGTCATCACAACAACAATGTATATAGAGACTGGCAAATCAGACGGCCGTTTCGGAGTCCGCTCCAATTCCTCATCAGTGATCTTAGTGATAGTTCTTAATCTTTCTTCTATTCTATTCAGTGAAGATATTTGAAATCAAATCTGTAATTCTGGGTAATGATTTCAAATATTAGTAGCTTATATAGGATATTGAAAGATTAAGAACTATCACTAAGATCACTGATGTGGAATTGTGGCGGATTCCGAAACAGCCGTCTGATTTGCCCGTCTCTATATACGTTGTAATGACTACATTTGTTCATTAAGTCTGTTTATATATAACTTCAGGTAACGAATTTAACATGAACTTAAGTCATGACTTTGAAAATAAACGTCTAGATTTAATTTTCATAGTTTCCTAAAAAATGATGATTGCTGTTTTTTTTTAAACAATGCAGCTCAAAACAGTTTACCGCCAGAACTTAAATATTTTAGGATAAAATAAACCAAGGTTAATCTTTAGCAACAACTTTTTTTTGTGAGCCACTTTAATGTACATATATGTCGTTATAATTTAAAGATCTCAGCATTTAAGTTTTCAGTCTTTGAATGTTTTAAATTCCATTTTCATGGTTGACAAAAATCTATTTTTATTTTTTACAAACGACACTAAAGAAACTCTTCCGTACATGGGCCGTACAATTTGAAAAAAAGAGTAAAGAGGAAAACTTTCCGGTGACCGGAGTCATCAAGAGCATTGACAAAGTAAAAGAAAGTTTTTAAGCAATTCCAGTACTTTTTCGTGCTAGTGCTTTTGGTTTTCTTATTTACTTTCAAGCAAATTAAAATAAACAAAAATTTCTATATTTATTGTATCAAGTGCCAAAACATTTAATTCATTTAGGAAATACAAAAAAAAATTATCTGGAAGAGTATGAAAATGTTCTAAGTGGTTATGCAACCCTGATTGGTAGGGTTATAATCAAAATGAAAGTAAAGCTTCGTGTAAAAGTGAAAAACGGAGTCAAGTTAAGGTGAAACAGTTAAGTCTTTTTAGATTATTTAAAAAGGCAAAATGATTTAGCTGGTAAGAATATTGAGTCAAAATAGAAAAGTCTGCAGGATAATTGAGAAAGATTCTCACTAAAAAAAAGCACAAACACAACGGCAATTGGACTTCTGATGAGCAAGAGACAATAGAGTTGTTTTTACACACTTACTTTAGCAAGACAATTTATTAACATAACAATTGAGTAAGCCTAAATATCTTCACAAAAAGTAAAACGAAGGACGCAATACTGTTCCTTCAACCACATAAGTTACCTGGTCCAGGCGGGCTATTTCCAGCAATGTTACAACATGCGATGAGTAATAACATTGCTATGATTAATACTTATAAATTTTTAAAAGTTGTTTTAAATTTCATGGAGGATGGAGGTAGTCTTCTTACCGAAAAGAGATAGAGCTAGAAAAGCTATGTAAAAATCAAGGTTTACAGACTTACAGCGTAAGAGATCTCTGTACAAGTTCACATAGAATTCCACGAAAAACTCCATATAAAAAACCTCTACAAATAAGCAAAACGGCAGCCCTGATACGAATGCGATAATTGTTCGTACCATTACCAAATAAATCGACGACGTCGCATGCGATCGCTGCAACCACATGTATTTTTTCTTCTCCTGGTCGCTTTGCTTTAGCCATGCGCTCATATGAAAGATAGTTTGACATCATCGTGACAACCTAAAATATAAATTTAGTTTCGGAGCAATTCCAATTTAATTACCCATAAAATTTACCGAGCTATCTTTCCAACGCACAACATAAATCTCTTTATTGCGTTCGTAACAATGCTCATGCGTGCCACGAGCCGTAGCTTTTTTCTTAAGCTGTTTTGTGGCAGTCAATGGGTCACCAGAAGTATGATGACAAAGTAGCCCAATTCCGACAAACGGCGCATGTTACATCATGGTTCCCAGGGGGAGTAATAAGCGCCACTAATTCCAAAACGACTTTATCACTAAGACCTATATTTTCTTGCTTATTGATCCGCGCCCGCCATATGGAATATACTGGAAATAATATCCTTCTGAGAAGGCGAGTACCTTATGCTGATATCCGAATCGGATTGGTTTGCCTTTCATAAACATTTTACTAGATCATATGTTCGTACTCTCTGTGCTGGTCTATTGATAAGTTGTGAGAAAAGACTTCAAATTGTATTAAGCGTTCGTCCAGCATTTTGTTTAACGGCTCAATCTTTGCGAATTTGTCGATCATGTCCAGATTTCCATATCGCACAAACGATTTTTGACTTCAGCAGTATGCTTGACAAAACGGATAATCTTGCAAAAACATAAGCGCTCAGTATCAAGGATCATTGTACTATACACGAGATAGAGCTAGTATAAGAAAACAGCAAAACAGGAAAAGATTTCGAGGGGATAAATGGGAAGAAGAAAAGGTCACTCAACCTCTAACTTTTTGTTTCACTGCTGAACTTTAGAAGCTCAGAAAGAGCAAGAGTATGAATATTATTCATTTATTTACTAAAATAATCTTACGTCAGAAATTTTCGATGAAAATTTACTGTTCTTCAACTAAAACAGTTCTTCACTATTTTTCGTCACCCTACTCTATCATCGTTTGCACCATTAGTCGTAATCATCACATCACCTCTTTGCTTTAGCTTTTCTGAGAAATGCCGCTGTAACATTAAGAGGTACAGCATAAGTTTTGCCTTCGATTTCTGCGCATCAACTTATACGCTCATATCGAGCAATTCTTCATACTTGTTAAATATTTTTATACATTATTCTTAAATTAATTAAACTTAGCAATAAACCGTGAATTTAAAACATTGAATTTTAACTTATAATTATAAGGTAGTTTATAATTATATTTGGTTCCACCAATATGAACTGTGCCTGGCGGTGACATAATTCGTTGTGTTTTGCCTTACACTCGCTGACTACAAGTGGAAAACTATCGATAGATTCGACTATTGATAGTTTGCGATACTATCAAGGGATACTATCGATAGTATCGAAGTTTAAAAAAAAATATAAATAACCTCAGAGATTTTCTAACAACGAAGAGTTTTTATTGGTAATCAATACAATAACTAGTACAAGAAAATTGAAAGTACATAAATTATATATATGCCAGGCAGTTTAGTATTAATGTATTTTGCCGTTCATAAGACATTTTCGCAAATACGATCTGATTCTACGTAAGTCGCAATAATCTTCTCTGTAATTTGTGCAAATAAAAAAAAAATACAATTGTTTTCACAACCGGGATTCATAATAAATACGAAAACACAAATACCTTCGAAACAAGAAGTTGTTTTACGTGAATACTAATTTTTTAATGTTAAATATGTGACCAATAAAATATCAACTATTGTGTGTAGAAGCTTTGTGCTAATATTTATACCCAAAGACTGCAGATAAAAACTTACCTTTTCTTTTTAAAAGTTTTTCCATTATATTTTTTAACTGTAAAAATTTACTAATAAAAATTAGTTGGCGTTAAGAAAACAAATGTCAATTTTTAAAAAGGAAATTTTTAGCAGGAAATTGAAAAATTCGATAGTTTCGGATTATCCGTATCTACTATCGATATTGCCATCGATAGTTTTCCACCTCTATCGCTGACTCATTTCGAAGAGTTCACTGGATTAGGCCCAGACACTATGCACTTCCCACGCCATCTTTACTCAATTATCCAGCACGCCACATCCAGGATAGCGAAAACCTCCGTTGAAAAGACTGTCACCATCTGTTCTGTGGGGGAAAAAATACTTGCTTTCTTTGTTCAAGTACCAACCGGATATAGTATCGCTTGAGGTTTTGGATCCGTCAGTATAGAACACGTGACATAGACTCTGAACTATGTACGACCTCTGAGGTACGACCTCTTTTGCTTCTATTATTGCTATTTCAACAGCATATATAAAAATATATGTAGTTATAGTGATAAAAAAATTCTTGATGCTAAGGTTTATTTTTGCTTTTTATCAACTTACTTTTGCAACATACTGTACATACACGAAGCCAAAAACCATACATTTGCATATAGTACATCAGCCTATATATGAGCCGTTGCGTGCAAAAGTGGTGTAAGTCAAAATCAGATTTTTGAAAACACATTGGTTTTGTAGAACTGCTGTGCAAAAAAGGGCTCTTATAAAATTTATTTTCTCGATGTAAAGGCAGCTTTATAGTACACATGTTCAACCTAGATGTACATCTTTTTTGTAGGAAACTAAATGAATGTAAGCAAGTATAAAAATTTGCGAGTTTTTGCTGTTGTTTTACATAAAAGTGCATTATTTAAAAGATACATACAAATTAATTTAAATTTAATGAAAAAATTTGATTTTCCCCGGTTGCATGCAATGCTACATATTGTTTTTTTTTCTTTTTTTTGAGGAATAAATATTTAATGGGTTCGAAAATTGTACAATTAACGTTGAGAAAATTAAATTTTCCATGTGCTTTTGTTTTTCTTTTTATAAATTTAATGGAAATAAGCTACAGCTACATATCTCTTTATTTCAAACAAATTGTAATAATATTTTAAGCAAGTTGCTTTTAAAGTAGCTATAAAAATTCAAATTCGAAATTAAATTACTACTCACATTTACTTTTGTAATCTGTGCTGCATAAACGCTGCTTCTACATACAACAATCACCGCTGTATAATCATGGAGATATAGTATTTCGTATGTGGCTGGTAGCACGGGCGCAAGCATGAACGCCTGTCTGAATGAGAGATGGAGATAAAATACGTAGTTAGAAAAAAAACAGGCCAGTTCCTATTTTTTCTCACCACCTATTTTTTCTATTTCTCTCTTTCAGACAGGCGTTCGTGCTGGCACCCGTGTGAACAGCCACTATAGTAATCAGTGCTGTATAACCAAAGATATATAGGCCTATTCTAAATATTCCCTAATGAAATCCCCGGGAAAATTTGTTTATTTTCCCTTCTTTTCCTATAGAAAAAGGGGATTCCACTTCGGGAATATTTAGAATAGGGCTGATATAGTATTTCGTATAAAAGACTCAATTGTATTTATTATATAGAAGACCCCCCGGGACAGGAAATAAGTAAAGTACCTAGTTACTGTGATTTGGAAAAGTCGTGAAAAGTGTTTGTATACGATAATTTATAAAACTTATTAAAGCTCGGCAATTTATTCTTAAATTTAACGAGGATTACACTTTCTTTAAATGTCCAATTATTGAGATGTGTTAGTAAGCTAACTAATCGCGCTGTGCTTTCACACAAATTTGTATTTTATTATTAGCTGACCAGTTCCTCAGCTCCGACCCTGGTTAAGTTTGGGTGCCTAATAAGAAAATAAATCTGTTGTCATATGCTACAGAAAAAATGATAGTATTTTCTAACATAAAAAAGAAAATTTTTGGAACTCGATAAATAGTCAATAATGTTAACAGATTGAAAAGTAAAAGCTTATTTGAATTTCTAATGATTTGTTTAATCGCACAATGTTTATTGGCGCCGCAAAAGGTTCAATGTTAAGAAATTTTTAGAAATTTAGCAAATGGTATGAAAAGTATAAATAATGGTTGAAATTTTTAAAATCTTGCGGCACCAATAAAAATTCTTCTTTATTTGAAAAAAATCGCAATTTATGGTCAACATTTTGGTAGTTTCGAGTTGTTTTTGTAACCTGACGATATTATCTGATTTCAAAAATTAATTATTCAAATCGAGTGACCGTACTAAAATAACGGGTTTTCGAGTAATGCGACGCGCTCCACAGCTTCAACTGATGAACGCTTTTGTTTTAGATTAACTGGCAAGGCTGTGGACGCCGTGCATGAATTTATTTGATGGGAGCTGGAGCTGCCATTTTGGATTTTTTTTATAAATAAAACTGAAATTAGCTCTCCACTGGTAAAAGCATAAAATATGTTATTTTTTATGTTTCTCGACGGTAACCTTCTCTTGAGAAATCGATTTGCTTTCACTTCAGTTCTAACCGGTTAACCGGAACCTGATAAATAATATGAAGCATAATCTTCTGCTGTTTGGAAGGATCCATCAAATACGTCATTGAATTCAATGGCGGGTCCTGGGTGGGGGGTTAATACAAAAACAGATGTTTTTCAACACATAATCGCGATTCCCAGAACAAACCCGCAGTATACACAGACTTCAGTGGCCTAAGGGAAGAGGGGAGGGTTAGAAATAAAATTTTTTGCACCCTCTCTCTCCCCTTGGACCCCCTAGCGACTTTTTTTTAATTTATTGTATATAAACGTAAGAAAAATAAACGAGTCAACTCGAGTCACATTTTGCTTTAACACTCTGGAGGGCGCGCCGCTGCAAATTAGCCGCAAATTGTTTAATTTGTATTTTTAAAATGCAAATCATAATAGCTGACAGCTACCACTCATGTGACTTTGTCGGTTTTGAGATGCAGCGTGGTTTACTGTTAGCCGTTGGTTTCTGCGTTACATCGCACAGTGGATCGTTTGATCAATTTAGACGTGATAAATTCAAAGTCGAATTTAAGTTTTATTTTTATTGTTACGCGTTAACAGATCCCCACTGACCTTTAAAAGTTATTTTCTAGTGACCTAATCGCTATTTACATTATCTAATTACAAGTCGAAGTGCGTGTATGTGATTATTCATATTGAAACCAATATGCACTTTCAATGCATGCAATTTGGAGAAAGGGAAAGTTTTTAGTTCTGAGTTACTTAGAGTCCTGAATAAAATGTGAAAAATTTGTCTAGCTATGTACTTCAAAATAAAATAAAAATTATTAAAATATCTTTTATAATGTTGTTGTAATAATTTTTTAATTTTAAGGTTTTTTATTACTTAAAAAATTAATATACTGTAAATATTTTAGAAAATCTAAATATGAGTATATTTTTGTAACGTCATGAAATTAATATTTTTCAAATAGATGTAATACCTACTTTCATAATCCGAAGAGGTTTGGCTTCGCACAAATTTGCACGGCACTTTTTTTCCACTTTTCCGAAAAAACTATGTGCCAAAATATTACCACTTACACTGATAACACAGTGCAACAAAAATTTTATGAACAAGATTTTCCAAAGGCTATATAGTAATTTGGTCGCTGATCACGACTGCATACATCAGTTTTTCCCCATCACATCTAGTTCTCCCATAATATGGCCCTGAATTCGGAAAATTGGGTCTTCAGGGGCTATTAAGAAATGTCTTTATTTCAATAGATACGAGTTTGATGTCTGAAGCAAAGTTGTTAAGCATAAAGAGATTCAATTTTCATCCATCTCCTACCCTTCTTCATGAAAATGGTGTTTAAACCCCCTTTTTCGATAAATGGCCGATAAAAGAAAACCGTTTATAAAACTATGTCTTTGGAGAAAATGTTTCTTGTTGAAAATTATGAGTGGTCCTAGAACATTTCCCAGAATAATGCGAAAACCGAATTATGTTTAAGTGCTCCAAAACTGTCTTCATTTTCATAGAATTTATTTTTTAGCTATTTACATATGGCCAGAAATTTTCAGTTAATTACGAGTTTTTAGACAGCAATTTTGAAAAATGTGAAAAAATTGCACTTTTTTTTAGCATTCGATTCTATAAGAGAACTCAAACATGATTTTTTCGGGTTGATGTCTTGACAAAAGTTGTTCATATATACTTTGGCTACAATTTTGAAATAAAACAACAAATTTTCTTTACTTTCTAGTACTTTCATCCTAAACTGAAATTTTTCATTACCCAAGCAATAACCCGGAAATTGTTGAACAGTGTATATAAAATTTTGTGTTTTATTAAATACACTTCTCTATGTTTTTTCAGATGTAGTTGGTAACCCTACTCTATGCAAGAAACTTAAGTTGTCTGTCTATTGATATAGATGAAATCAAAAGTAGGACAGTTTCTGAAATCAAATAATATCTGCGGGGCCAATGTGTTTTAAAAAATACGAAATTTTCGTCCATAATTTTTGATTTTTTAAAACTATGACTTGGATTCTCTTGCGGAACCATTGAAAATAAACGACTTAGAAAAATTATTCTTGCATTTTGTTTCGCTCTTATTAGGAGTAATAAAAAAGATATGAGCATTGATACAATTTTGACTAAAAAATTGATAAAAAACAAAAGTTATGATCAAATTTTCGGAATTTTTAAGACCCATGCGGGTCCAGTTGATATCATCTGATTTCAAAAATTGTTTTACTATTTTGACTATCTATATGATTAAAAACTTTTTGCTCTATTGCTTCCCGATGTGTCTAAATGTTTGGCTATTTATTCTCAAAAACACTTTTGTCCATCACTGTATACCAATAATTTACGCAATATGGGCAAAATTGGCATGGTTAATGGTTTAAATAGTCATAATTATATATATTTGTGTCAGATAGGACTAAAACAATGATTTGCATCGATAAAAAAATGTATCACGTCTGTCTTGTATGAAACGCTCCACTGTGCATCGTTTAGCTGTTATTTGTGTTTGAAAACTGGTATCTGGCTTTTTCGTGAAACAAAAAAATTCAAGTGTTAGGTTGGTTAGGTTTGAGTTGCTGTCGAGAGACATACTTAGGCCTGAACGGCCCATTGTGATACCACATAGTTGGACCTACAGTTTAACGCCGATTCCGAACGACGGTGTGGCAATTTTTTTATCAGCTTGGTGGTTTTTCCATTACCAACCAAGTTGTGTACTTGTACACTATCTAATAATTCTCATATACTTTATATTGATAGTGAATATAAGAAAGTTATAAAAATTAACCACCAGACGAAGACGGGCATCGAACTCGAACCTCCCGGATAAAAGTCTGGTGCACTAACTACTAGATTATCGAGGTCGTCTAAGTGTAGTTTGATGAAATTTTTTCAAAGTTAAAACGATGACGAATACAAATTTTGCATTAGATTTTAAACTAACTTCCCGATGAGCTAGAGACTTGAAATTTTAAATATAGTTCAGAACTGGAAGACAATGCAATATGAAATGTCTAAAATATATATAAATATAATAATATTTAAAATACTAGCATCGGAAGTTTTTCAATTTTTTTCATAGAACAAAGCATTGCATTCATCGTTGTAAAAATCATTGCTTTAGCGGGAGTGGAACATATTTGTGTGTACATGCACACATGCAAAGAGGTCGCAATCAGTGCTGCCGAAGGTACTTCGATCGGAGTATTCGTACTCCGCTCAAATCTAAATCCTCCTGTCCTCCCCAAACGGAAAAAATCCTCCTATTTCATATTCATGAATTTTTGGGTTGTATAGAAAAAAAAAAACGTAAATCAAACTAAATGTTTTCTGATGGGCTATTTTCGTTTCTGACTGTGAAATACTAGTTACTATGACTAGCTCTGTTTTATTTGTCGCTGGGTTACTGCCAAAATTCAAAAGCAATGAGCTTTTTGGCGAACTGAGTACCAAGGAGATTCTCCATGTGTTCAAAGACAAACCAATCTCACGTGCTACTATTTATCGGGTTCTTAAAGATTGTCGAGAAGGTAAAGAGCCGGAAAATAAAAAAAAATCTGGTCCACCATCAAAACTAAGTGACAAAACAACAAAAAGTCTGCTGGTAAGTGCTAAAAACAAAGTTGGTCAATCAACACGGCGATTGTTTCGAAAATTTGGTGTTTCAAAACCCGCAATCCATCGCATTTTGGCAAAGAACAAGGTGTTTTTTCGAAAACGTAAGCGAGCACCAAAATATACAGCACGACAACTCGAAATAATTCCAAAATGTTGCCGGGCACTTCGTGATAATCATTTTGCAGGTGGAAAATTTATGATTTTGGATGACGAATCTTACTTTACTTTTTCACACCATGAGCTTAGTGGGAATGATTCCACACAGACAACATTGCAGCAACACCAGACAATGACATACGTTTAAATTTGCGGGTAAAGCAAAATTCGAGCCAAAAGTGTTGGTTTGGTGTGCAATTTCGTCAAAGGGTATTTCAACACCTTTTATTCGTCCAAACAAAGCAAAAGCGATCAATTCTGGCATTTATATTGGCCAATGCTTGCCTAAATTGAAGCACTTCATCGAAAAATATCACTCTCATGACGAATCTTGCAAGCAGCTATGATTCGAAAAATACAATAGATTGGCTCAAAGAACAAAATATTCGATTTGTACCGAAAAAGGACAATCCTCCAAACCTCCCACAAGCACGTCCAATCGAAGATTTTTGGAGCGTACTCAAGCGTAAAGTGTACGAGAAGGGTTGGGAAGCTCAGAACGAGCAACAGTTGATGAGTCGAACCAGACGAAAGTTGAAGGAAGTCGATATATCTGTCTGCCAGTGCATGATTTTGAAGGTTCGAAGCATATTACGAAAAATCGAAGACAACGGTCCGTTAAGTGTACTATAAATGTACTATTCGATATTTATTGAATAAAGGCTTCTAGCAATAAGAATGAATTTTATATTGTAATTTTGTTTTTCAGATGACATACGTTTAAATTTGAATTTGAAAACTTATGAGACACATGTTAAATATCAATAAATTGATTGCTGACTGCAACTGTTAATGCAGTAATGGTTGGTCAGGAAATGCTAAAAACAAAATGATGACTCCGACTGTGTCCCTTCGGTTGAGCTAGTTCAATTTTTTTATACCCGGTTTTAAGAAGAACGAAGAAATGTTTGTTTTAGTTTTTTAATCTTCATTGTTTTTTTTTTAATATTGTTTACTAATATTAATATTGCACCGTTTGTTTCCAAAGATGAAATATTTTGTTTTTATATGAATTGGTTTATTTTTCATAACTTAAAAGCTTTAAGTATGACTAAATTATTAACAAACGATTTCTATCCATTAGTGGAACTTTTAGCAATTATACTTTGTTAACAACTTTTAAGACATTTTGAAAAAGTACTCCCCTTTAAAGCAAAATCCTCCGCTCGAAAGGAAAAATTCCTCCCCATAAAATTTTCAAAACGACAGCACTGGTTGCCAACCGTCGCTTTCACACCATCATCAGTATTGCACCTCGTTTCTGGTTTCTACGTTTCTCTGTTCCAATTTCAACAAGAGCGAATTGCGACCTGTTTATAATCTATCTCCTTTGTCTGCTCATTCAAGGGAACGAAACACAATTGCGTCGTATGACGGTATAAATAAGTGATGGGGTTTTCGGTACGATCGTAAATTTTTCAGTACACTTTGAGGTTCGGAAATACGTCAGTACATAGCAAGATTTTCAGTCCACTTTCGTACAATAAATTCTTTTTATGTGATATCATTTCAAAGAAAAATAAAACTGTGCTACTTTTCTTATATTGTTATCGATTACACAGTGCAACACGGAAAATTTACAAGGGCTTAGGCCTATATAGTTGTTGGATTGGCAGTAAAAAATTTCACACATATAAAACGAAAAAGCACAAAGTAATAATTTAAATAAAAAATTTTTTATTATACTACGTTTTTAAAACGAACTAAAAAGTATAAAATAATTTCTCCTAGCCCCATACATATTCATAACCCCATACAGATTGTCCTGAAAATATATAATTGCGAATTTTAGTAGGTCTGGAAATACTTGCATGATTTAAAACAAAAAACGTGGGTCGCATGCAATATGAAATTGACAGATGAATAGTTCACTTAAGCCGCTACCAATTTTACCTCTATCCACAAGCGTCCCACGCTTTTCGTTTTAAATCATGCAAATATTTTCAGACCTACTAAAATTCGCAATTACATATTTTCAGGACAATCTGTATGGGGTTATGAATATGTATGGAGCTAGGAGAAATTATTTTATACTTTTTAGTCCTTTTGTGGTATATTAAAAACAAAATTTTATTTAAATTATTTTCTTATATTAAAGTTATCAAAAATAGCGTAAAATGCAAATATACATAAGCCATATTCACGATTTAGTGCAAATGGTTTTGCATCATTGCAAATGCAAAATATTTTTGCTATCATAACAACAAATTTATGCGATAAGCAATAAAATTTGCATTTGCAATGATGTAAGACCATTTGCACCGAATCGTGAATAGGGCTATAGTTTTACTTAAAGCTCGAGTTGACAACTCAAGGTATTTTTTTTACTCGGAATAAAAAAATATTCAACTCGTCACATCACTAGCTGTTTGTGCCAATACAAATTCGAGTTGCTCATACGCCACTGTGTGCACTACTTACATACACCATTTTATAGTGAGCCTGTATGCTGTATGTTAGTGCTGCCAGATTTCCCATATTAGATACTCAAGTTCCCCTATTTTGGAAAAATTCTGCACAAATAAAAGTTAAAGTGGATTTGAACTTTACATAGATATTTATTTATTTATTAAAAAACTTTATTTAATATATTACAAAAAATAAAAAATAACTGACCAATTCCTCAAAAAGTGTCAATTATTATGAAAATTATGATCGTCGCATATGCAGCTAAGAGGCAAAAATAGCTGTGCCAAAATTTTGTCTATTTGAATTTTGTAACCAAAATTGATTTAATGAAATCTTACAACTTGCCATTATACAAGCATTTATATGGAGTATTTTCAATATGTGCCTCGAATATTTACTTTTGAGAACAGACTTTATTTTTAAGTGAATATTTTTTAGGTAATATTATAAATTTCCCTCAATTTGGGGCATCCCCAATAACCTGGCATCGCTGTTGTATGCTTGCATACAAAAGCAACACAATTGCAAACTACACATGCAGCAGGAAGATTTTTCTGTTGTTGCTGGGCATTCACCAATTGCAATTCTTTCTGTTTCATTACAATTTTTTTTTGCTTTATTATTTCTGCATTTTGTGCATACTAAAACCCAACAGGAAAAAGGCGTTTTGAAGTGCAGCGAGGCCCATTGCAAGCGGCAGGAGTACCCAAATCAGCTTTTTGATTCTATTCTATCCGTTTTCTTGTTTGAGGGTATAATTATAGAAACTTAACGTAGCATGACGGCGAATAAGAGAAGTTAATGCAGATTATAAAAACCTGTTAGTTATTTTACCGTTCTGCAATAAAAAATTATCCAGGAAGATTTGCTGTTGTATTTCAGTTTTTTCGACCTCTGGAGAATATATCTGAAGTCCCTTCTTTTTCACAGGAATATATGAGTTTACAATATATTACAACAATATATTATTATTATTTAATAATTGTTTTAAAAAAAAAATTTACAGTAGTTGTCATTTACATCCCACGAAGCCTTTTGGGATTGCTTGTGGGAAATGGCTAGTCGCTTGAAAACGAAGGATTTATTAAATATTTAAATGTTGAGAATTGATAAGAGTGCACAATCTGGTCACCCTGACAAATATACGATGATTTTGCTTTCGCTCATTATTATGATTCTTGCTCATCAGACAAGCTACTGAGCAATTTGCACGTTGGGTAGTATTTGTTTTACTATGTAGTTGTTGTTTTAGTTTTAGCAGCAGTTGCAACAACAAAATAACATAAAAATGATTGAAATTAAGCAACATAAAAAATAAAAAAAAGAAATAAAACGAAGAAAAAATAGTAAAAAAAGAAAGAAAAGCGAAAGAAAAGCTTCATTGTTCGTTATTTCAACCATTAGAAAAAAAAAGTAAAAACGATTCAAAAGACTATGTATACATATTTTACAAAAGCTTACAAATACGAGACAAAAAAAAGATGAAAACTAAAAATAACAATCTTGTTACTACATCCGGTCTAAACGACCGATAAGTAAGTAATATTAATTGCTGACATTTTACGTGCCATAAAAATTATTTTACAAGCAATTGTAATATTCCAATTCCTTTAGGATGGAATTGAAGAAATTTCAATTCCTTTACAAGGAATTTGTAATTTATAACACTGCGCAACAGCGAAAATCAAACTGTTAATTTCAATTAATTTGAAATCGCTGAGCTCGTATTTTACTCCATCACGTCAGGTCTTTGAGATAACGGTACATAAAATCAGAAAGCTGGGATTAATAGGATGGTATCAGCAAAATTTTTATTTTGAAGCTTATCGTTTTTGGTGAAAACAAAAATCCTCCATCTACGCCCCATATCCCAAATTCTGATAGTTTTGGTAGCCATTCGACGATATACACATATTTATAAGAACTAGGGTTGCCAGATACGAATCAGGCTTCATCTGGACATTGAGGTAGAATATCGGGACATTCAGAAAAGGTTTTTCCACACAAAAAAACACAATAAATATATAAAATTATATACTTTTATATATGGGACATTCTCTGTCAATGGGAGACTCACCCCTCCCGCCCCCCCTTCCGAAATTGGATAAAGTATTTTAGGGCATGTTTGGGCTCAAACGAAAACTTATTATCTTTAGTTTCGAATGCAACAAGGCCTTTTTTAATTTTGCATGATGGCAGACCAATATGTCGGTTGCAAGTCTACCACCTCACCTTAAAATAGTAGTTTCATCAAACGTACGTTTACCCAAGTCATCATAAAAAAACAGATAAAGTTTTCTTCGTATATTTTTTTTCGCTGAATATGAATCTAATATTAATTTATGATGACTTTGGTAAGCGTAAGACCCAAAAAACAGCCTTTTAGGAACTTTTTTGAGGTTAGGGACAACACGTAACATTTCCCGTGAAAAATAATATTAGATTCATGTTCAGCGAAAAAAAAATATACGAAAAAGGCTTTATCTGTTTTTTTATGATGAATTGGGTAAACGTACGCTTGATAAAACTATTATTTTAAGGTGAGGTGGTAGAATTGCAGCCTCCATATTGGTCCGCCATCATGCAAAATCAAAAAAGGCCTTGTTGCATTCGAAACTAGAGATAATAAGCTATAATTTGAGCCTAAACATGCACTAAAATACCTTAACCAATTTTGGACAGGGTGGGGGTCTCTCATTGACAGAGAATGTCCCATATATACATATATATATGTATGTATGGAATTCAAAGTGCCTTGACTCCCATACACAAAAAAATCGGCCGTATTATACACATTTGAAAATGAACCCCGATCTATTTTATGATGATTCCCAGAATATTTAAACTCTAGCGATTACCGTTCTTGAGCTGTAACTTTTACTTTATTTTTCATATTTCATATTTTGAAATTGCTTAATGTGTTTGCTCAAACTTATCAGTAAAAATTTTATCTGGACAAATTTATGAAAGTCGGGACTAAAAATCTTGACAATCTAGACGAATCAAGACCATCTGGCAACTCTAACAGGAGCACATGTCTCCTGAACTAAAAACTTCAATCAACATTTTGTAGCTACAAAGCTGGAATTATAATAGAAGTAATGAATAGAGAAATGCAAGAATAGAATAGAAGAAAGCAAGTGATGGTGCACAAAAAAAGGGAGTACATTAAAACCTCATTTCTATTCTCAATTCTATATTCATGTTAATACAAAAAGAAAAAAGGCTCTCATGCGCATTTGTTAACAAAGAACACAATATCATAGCAACAATATACAATACAGATAGTATCGTGGAAAGCATCAAAAAAGAGAAGACCAAACTTCATTCAATTCAGTTCTGTTCTGTTACCGCAATTCACAGAACTTAAACGACAAGTTTTTGGCAACGATGCCAGAAAGTTACATTTAAATATTTTTCTTAATATTCTACTCTCACTTTTTCAAACAAATTTTTTAATTTTTAGCGCATTTTCGATTTTTTTAATTCACAATTTTTTCTAGATATCTCATCAAAATAAGCACAGTAAGTCTGGAGATATTGCTAAGTTTTATTGTGTGTTGTCTACAGGGATAAGGCCCCTATAAATGCAGAACATTAGTGGTCCTTATGAAATCTCGCAAATGCTTCGTATACCTCGCAAGTTTGCGTATATCATTCTCCATACAAAAAAGTTTGCGAGATGCTATCAAACTTATGAGTCAATTTCAGTGTGCAAACCTTGTATATAGATGATTTATTGCCAACATTAAAAAAATCGTATATATTTAGTTAATTTTTAATTTTCAACACTTTTGCGCAACAGCTGATTTACACTCTCAAAACCTGCAGTGTATTCATGAAACGATGTATACAAATTTGCGCATATACGAGTATGCAAGTTTGCAAGCTTTCATGAGGACCACTATTGTGTTGATTGGGAAAGGGAAATAGGTTAATGGAAGGAGGGAAGAGGTAAAAGTCTCCGTGAACTTCTTAAATTTAGAAAGGTCATAACAATCAGGAAAAATATTTGTAGTGAGCCAGTTCCATAATCACTCAGTACGCCGGAGGAAAATACCGTGTCCACGTGGAATGCGTGAGTTCCACTTGCGGTTCGTGTAGCGCTAGAAAACACACGAACTGGTCGCATTAAATCGTGCATTTCCGCAGAACATCGACCATGAAAATAGTGGGAGAATAAAGTCGTGAAAGCCACGTTTCTGCGATTTTCCACGGATTGAATAGAGCTGGAAACCCTACTGTCTACTATTAGTTTGATCGCTCGTTAATGCATAAGGTACAGGAACCCCTGTTGAGTTCGTGCAGCTCCTGACAGATATAGGTGGTGTAGATCATGCAGAGATCAGTCGGAGTGAAGTATTTCTTACATCGCTTCAGAAAGCCGAGACACTTGGCTGGATGGGATGGAATTGACGAAAGCGTCTGAGTCTTTACCCTCTTTACAAATGACAAAAAGTATCTACAGCCCCTATGGGATTGTAAGACTTTATGCCTCTGGCGCAGTTCGTGAAGAAACTTTTGGCGCCTTACATTGGCAACTGCTCAGTATTGGCATTCCTGTTAGATTGCCAGTTCTTGAAAACAGTCTCTTTGGACCTGACTGCTGAGCTGCAAGTCTCTTTAAACAGGGTGCTGGTTTAATGCTAACCATTTTATTAGGAATGAAAGAACGCACTCTTAACAAAACAATTTCTTGGACCATTTTAGCAATGGCTTCTATGTTTCTATCAAGAAAACGGAATATGCGTTGGTTCAGTCACTAATTGAGTCAGATTATTCGACTCAGTAAATAGTTCGACCCGAATAGTTTTGGTGTTATGTGACGCGAATAGCTTAGCCAATTTGTATAGTGAACATTGAAGTCGCCAGCAACTACAATTTCACTGCACGGATATATTTCCAAAATAATAGCAATCGTATCAGAGAGATAGAATCTAACTTATTAAACGTAAGATCCCTACCTAAATTCGTGCCTCTATAAAGAAAGCAGAAGTGTAGTAGATGCGACTGGATTTTAATTCAACCCACATGGAGCTAAATTTACCATCCGTCTAGTAAAATTGTTACTGCCACTGGAAATGAGCTTCCAGTCCTAACTCAGTGAATATTTTTTAGTGGACTTTTGTAGTAAACTCCCCAACATATTTTATATTAGATCAGAAAAATGATTTGAAGAGTGAATGATCTAACTTTATAGTTAAACTAGTGTGAAATCTCGAAAAAACTGGGGTCGATGTTATAAGTTATTAAAATTATCAGAACCTTTAATATTATCTTTATTTATAAATTTTATTTACAGATTCACAAAGATTTATATTTTGCCTTCGATTTATCACTTCTAAGAGAGGAACTTAGCGTCACCGGAAATTGTTTCTGTTCCCTAATTTTCTCTTAGAAGCCATTTGCCTATTATATTATTTGATATACAGATGGCAGTAGTAAAATGCAAACATACTTTACAGTATGCGGCCACTGGATTATGAACGAAGAGAAAATTTTTAAAAAATTTGTTTAACCGCAAATAAAATGCAAATATACAACAATATATTTGGTTGAATTTTTTTTCTAAATTGGTAATATTGATTAGCTAAAGGTTTTCTCAGCATTATACAAAAGGATAATATTTTAAAATTAGTATTTAGTGTCCCCTCCTTTGGATTTAATAACATCTCGTATGCGCTTCGGAATATTTTCAATGCATTTTTGTATCATTTGTTTCAAAGGATCGTGGTTTTTTCACACATTTTCGATGTTTTCCGTTAGTATTGGATTGTATTATTTCTACGACTGTAGACAACTGATTTTAAAAAAGTCCAGCAGTTCTCAATAGGATTTGGAGATAGAGAATTGCCAGACCAACAGGACAGGACTTAAAAATTTAATGAATTTAAGTGATTGGTACTTTCTCGGGATGTATGGAATGGCGATCCATCTTGCATAAAGATGTATTTTTCCGCAGGATGCTATAAGGCACCCAAATATACATTACAAAACATTGGTCAGAACTTCCACGCATTGATTAGCGCGCATTGTTTCGACAATAAAAGAAATTGGGTCGGGACCTTCAGCTGTGATGCAGCTCCAAAACACTTGTTGGCAAACCTAACTCAAACAAACAGTGCCCTCATCACACGCATTCTTACGCTCTTGCAATTAGTCGTTGTTCAGAGAGCAGTGGCTGTGTTGATTTTTTCCTTATGTTCACGGCAAGAAATTATATGTATGACTAAAAATTAACGCCGAAAAATAATTTGGTAACATGCAATGAAATAGATTTAAATAAATGCATTGAAAACATACCTTTTGTTTAAGTTTTTTAAGTTTCTTATTTGTCATGTAACGGCTTTTAGGTTTATTTTTATACAATCTCATTTTCAATTTTGCCGACCACTGCTCTAAAACATCACTGATGGTGGATGCTTTACAATTGGAACCACACATTCATCTGATTACTGGTAATGGGGCCTCCTGCGGACAAATTTTTTAGTCTCAGTCACCGCTTTTAGCCGGTACTCATCGCTGAAGATAACTTCCAGATTTAAAAAAATAATTGAATTTACTCTATCTGCTTTAAGATGCATTTAAAAAAAATTTCAGGGAAAAATTAACTAACTTTATTCCATTAGTCATCGCAATACCTCTTATGAAGTTTGGCTTAATACAGTTTGAGTTGGCGCATTACTTTTGTTAGTTTTGGTTTCTCCTGCAGACTAGAGAATTTTCTTTGAAGCGTCGGCGCAGTGTTTTGAGCGATATGTCGATACCGCGATCATTTAAATCTTTTAAGATAGCTCGAGATGGTGCATTACATTGAAATAGAGCCTTTCTTATAATTTTTCGGTCTGTTCTAGCCGTTGTTCTTGATAAGAATGCTGTCGGATGCCTTCAAATTATCCATAGCTTTTGCTATATTTGTAACAGAACTTTTGCATATTCCAACTACTTCTGCCATTTTAGCGTAGCTGGACTTCTTTTCCGTTAATAAAGCAGCAACTCGTGTCTTTTTTCGGCGGATACCTCGATTTTTTTGTCCGATTCGTACAAAAGAATCAAATCAGCGCGAAGGCCAGGACAAAGAATAAAAACGTATTTTTTTAATAAGCAATATTTCCTTAAGTAAAATGTTCGCTTTAAACTAATTTTAATTACGAAAAGCATTATAACAATAGCGACAAAAATTATGTATTCTCAATTTTTTTAACAAGGTATGTAAACATCAGTTTGCAGAAAGTAGCAGGTGCTGTGGATTCCCCATACATTCTAAATACCTATCGAATTTATATTTGACTCATTTAACTACAAAAATTAAGTAAAAAGGGTTTACATACTCAAAATTTAAAAAATTATCTAATAAATGATTGCGTTCATAATTCACTGGCCACATACATGCAGTACACAAACACACCGTAAACTAATTCTATAGTAACAGCTCATATCACTACAAATAGATATTTTTGTAAATTAAATAATGTATAACAGGCTTAAAGAACGTGTATGTGTAGTAGATATTTTTGTAACTATTAAAGCTCAAAATTCTGATTCAGCAACGAAAATTCCTGGGAAAAAGCTACTTCGTTCATAGATCTGGCATAATAAAAAATTTCGAAGACCGTTTAATAAACAAAAATTTAACGCATTCAAAAATGAAATAAGTCAAGATGGGGAATCTTGTAATACATTTTTCAAATTTCACTATCTCATCGAAAACTATATCCGACAAAGTTATCTACGTAGTCTACACATTGTCTGCGTAGTCTACACAATTCGATGTCGATGTTATTAGACCATTTTGCTAAACTCTGCCCAAAATGTTTCAAGCTATATTTAAGTGAATCAAAGCCATACAAAAGCCCCACTTTTCGTACATGCATACATACATTTGTATGTATGTACGTTGAAAAAATATTGAGATATAAAAATTAGGTACTTTTTTTGGGATACTTTGCCTTAATATACCAACTAACTAATCTACTTACTTATCCACATACATACTTGATCCTTAAAAGAATGCACGCAGCAAAATAATGGTGACAAAGAGCAAATAAATACGTAGTAGTAAGCATTATGCAGTAGTAGTGGTAGCTTAAAAAGAAATCACAATAAAAACTACGTGACAATTTGACAAAACTTTTCATATGCAAATTACACCTGAAGGCATATTGTATTTGTAGAGTACGCCAGCTGCATGAGTAATGAGATTAAATGGCTGAAGACTGATGTTATGTATGCATGTATATCAGAACTCACTAGGACGAAGCACACACATACATACTAGGGATGTCAATCCCGTGATTCGGTCTAAAAGTGGCCCCGGGATTGAAAAGACAAAATCACGGAAAAATTACCTTTTACGCCAAAAAATTAAGGAAATGCACTAAAAAGGATGCACGATTGCTTTTTTCTTTATTTATAAATCTCAGAGTTAATTAAATAACGGTAATTGTTGACTAATTTTGATACTTATTTGCTAACACAGTTGCTAAAAAGTGGAAACATTTGAAATTTCCTACTTTTACTTTTAACTAGTTGTACGCCACTGTATATGTGCATGTCGTTGGCTGGCGTCAAAACCACGAATGCGCATTATTTTTTGGCAGATATACATTTTTTTTTAAAACTCCATGCCATATAAAATTAACTTATTTAGAGTTCATAAAAACGACGAGCCTGATATCGCATTTTCGACTTTTCAATATTAAGTTCTCTTAATTTTCACTAATTAATTAGTTCAAACATTAAAGTAGAGTTTTGTCAAAACATCAATTTCGAGCATTCGTGGTTTTGGTAGTCAGCGGACGATATTTATAATTTGACAACATTATGACAACAGACACAATATTATTTCATTTTTGTTGTCATACATATATGTAGATAATACATACATACATACAAGGCAGAAAGTTGCGGCTGTGACCCCATGACGCATTACTTTGGGCTAAATCTAAAGTGCTGAACTGACAATTATTTATAAATAATAAATGTATAAATGAATACATTTAAACGTACCTGCCTCTGCTATTTACTTAAATGTTGCTACTGTTTGAATGTATAACTTTTTAGCTTCGGGTAAATATGTGAAGTGAAAAGCTGTAACTGTAGACCCAAGGATGTACTGTAAGGAGAGTGGGTTAAGCTAAAAATGTTTGTGAAACCAATTTTTTTTCTGCATATCGAAATCTCCATGCTCCTGCCACATGCTTCTGGCCTGGCAGGGGAGGAAGAAGTTTTATTTAATATCAGGCTAATTTGCTATTCGGCTTTTTTTTTTACAAAACAAAAATAACATTTTTACTTTATTTTAGAGATTAAATCCTTATGTGAGTTTTAAAACCTTACGGAAACGTTTGCCGAATAAAAGCAAAAAGTCTGTGCGAGTTGGCGCAGTGAAATTAGACCGCGTGAAATAAGGCCGCGGTCAAAAAATGAAATTAGGCCGCGCGGTCTAATTTCATACGATCGAATGAATTTAGAACGCGATCGAAAAATGAAATTAGGCCGCGCAGGCTAAATTTATTTCGGTGTTGCTGTCTTAATTCATTTGGAAAATTAATTTAGACCGCCATACAAAATGTGTCGCGGCCTAATTTCACGCAGTCTAATGTCCATGCACCGGGCGAGTTGGGGCGCACAGTGGCTTAGATGACGATTCTAACGCGTATTAATTTCACAGGCTAAGAAAAAGTAAATGCGTTAGTGTTTAAGTTAACTCCCTGATCACGGTTATCAATATTTTTTTTGTGTAATACAAGTTCAAAATAAAAGAACATTTTTCGAAATTTCACCTGAGCACCTGTACACCCGTACATCGTCTTTTTATAAGAATAATCGATAAAAAGAAATGTTTGGTATTCTTTAGGAAAAGTATAGCAAAATCGAATTTGTTTTGATAAAAATTGCTTACTAATTGTAAATTTTTTTTTGGCGAAAACAAAATGTTTTATGACCGAATTTTTTCTGTTTGAAAGCATACTTAAGCACACATAAGGCTCATTGTTATACCACAGTACGGCATGACTCCCCCATTTACGGAGTAGAGAACCATGAAAATTCCATAATGAATCCAGCTATGTCCTTAATATATATGGATGATAGCTCGGACAGACTAGTGAAGAAAGGTGACCCTAGGAGTTTTAATCTCCTCCTAGCCAAAGACGGGCATTCACACATAAAATGGAGGACTCTTTCTTTTTAGTCCTCAGAGTACTAGTCTTGCAGCATGTCTCCTCATTATGCAGTGTTCCGTGAGCATCGAAGTCGTAATACCGATAGAGTTTCTGCTAAGGTTGAGCAGCTGTCTAATCCGTCTATTGCCCATAGTGGTCCATGTTTGCCTGGTGATACCAAAAGTATGCTCCATACCCAGGTTCTTTTTGTTTCCTAGGGGTAGTTTTGCTTAATGGCCAATTTAATAGACGTGAGAGGTGCACCTGTGGTGCTGGAAGGTGATATATTGGTAAGCTGCGAGCCCTGCTTATCTAACTCGTCGGCATTGCAGTTACCTGAAATATCCATGTGTCGACGTACTCAGTACAGGTGGACCTGCGAGTAACTCGACAAAAAGTTGAGTAAAGATCGGCATTCAAGAACAAGATGTAGTGAAAACACCGGCAATGGATTTTATTGCTGTTTGGCTGTCGCTACAAATAAGACGCTTGATATATGGCCATTACTTCCGCCTGGAAAACGCTGCAATGGTTAGGAAGTCAGAAAGACATTTGCAATCGGTACGCTGACCAACCGTCTGGTATTTCCCGGGACAGTACCGGTTTTCAGCAAAATGCCCCGGTGAATAATTTTTTAAATACGGGACGTGGAAGTGTCCCGTAATGCGCTTTTTGCCCCGAAATATCACGTATTTCTGCCCTTCAGAATTTTTATTAAGTTAATGTTTACATTGTTCTCGTTTTGTTATCTTTTTATTGCCAAAATCAAGAGTTCCTCATCAAAAGTTAAACAATTTAAATCTATTAAAGCTCCAAACCAAAAAAGTGCCTCGCCCATTTAAGTTAAAGTTTTTAGTTTTCTTTTATTTGCGAGCATATAATCAATTTTGCAATATTTCAATTAGTGCTCAAGACATTTAGAAAATACAATAAATTTAAAAAAAATAAACGGTTTCAACTAAAAATGAAATGTATAAATTCATTTAGTATTTAAATAACGTAAATGAGGGTAATTCGGATCGATGTATAAAATTTGGATGGATTTTGTTTTGCTAATAATTTCTCTTTGGTATTTTTTAAAATTACGTCCTTCTTTCGAAACGAATGAGAATTTCCCCTTTCTAATGGTGTGCAACACTTATTTCCATTCTATCAAATTAATCAGTTGTGAGCGAAGAAACAAAGAGTGAGCGTATTTTCATATAGTACAAAGCCTTGGCAAATAAAATAAAAAACCCACAAATTTTATAACAATTATAACTTTTGTGCTGGTAAGTATATTTATATAATTTATATAGGGTTTTGTTCACTAAACATTCTGCTATAGTTTGGTAAAAATAAGCACCATTTTAGAAAACATACTAAGAAAAAAATTTACTTTTAAAATCGATCCGAATTAAAAACATGCGTTTTTCTACTTGCATATAATTCGGATCGATGATCCGAATTACCAGCAAATGAGGTGTTTCCATAATTAAAAAATTTAGAAAAACTATATAGTTTTAATTAATGAAAGTTTTTTAGTTGTGATTTAGATACAATAGGTGATGTTTGGAGGTAATTCGGATCGACCCTTTGTTTAGAGAGTTTTTGTGGAATTTGAGTTCAAAGTTTAGATAAACTATAAAATGATTTTGAATTTAGTCAAAAATTTTGCATTTTAAAATCAACAAATATTTTTTTTTTATTGAAATATTAATTGAAATTTCTTAGAGTTATACCAAGTTTGAAACTAACTAGTAATTTTTAGTCAAATTCAATATGAAATATATTTTTAAAAACTAGTTTGTGTTAAATGATTAGTATTTTTTCTATTCCAGACTTCATTTTAATTTTTGATTATGTCAAGATACTTATAAGCTTTAATTCAGAAATTGCTTAGAATGATTCAACGAAATGATTTTTTATATATTTCATTGTTCATGAGCACAAGGGAGTGGCCACCCACTAGCGGATCCAGAGATTTACCTTAAGGGGGATAACATATGTTCTTCCTTTTTAAATTTTCTTAGCAGTAAGGAAGGGGGGAGTTAGGGTGGCGTTGGGAAGGGGAGTTGGGAAGGGTAGGTTAGGGTGGAATTGGGGGGAAGTTAGTGGGAAAGTGGGAGTGAGGTCAGGGGTATTTAACCCCAAATCCTTTACCTTTTCCTAGATCCGCTATTGCTCCTACATAAGATTGTACAGTCCTATACTTTTGTTTTTAATATATTCGCATCTCCACAGCCCCTTCCCCTAATTTTGACACGCCCATGAGTAGGCCCATAATTGAAAATTAGTTCGGTGTGGAACAAGTAAGTCTCCATATCAAATTTTATTAATTTAGTTCGATATGATATTTAAAGATATTAGATTTTTGCGAAAATGCCACGCCCACTTTGAGATACGGTCGAATCTTATAGCCCACAACTTGGTACACATATAAATGCATCTCTACACCAAATTTCGTTAAGATCGGACAAACGATATATGATTACATAAGGAAAATACATAGATTTGGACAACAATTTGTATGTATGTGTGTGTATGTATTTACGCATACATACATTAAAATTTTTTATATATATTTTCCTTAAACACCAAATTTATCTTTTGCATCTAAATAAATCTCCAATTAAAGATAATTTGCTTACAATTTTGCTGATGCGTTTTGCATACATGATCGATCCGAATTACATGCAATCCATTTTTTTCGAAGAGATGTTATCTAAGTAACTGTTAAAAAAAAGTTATGTTTCTTTTCTTTTTTTTTTTGGTAGTTAACAACTTTAAAAGAGGAAGAAATATGATTTAATTTTGTATTAAAACATTTTTTTTTTCACATATTTGTAATCCTTATTTTTAGCGCTCAAAGTTCCCCTTGCAAAAATCGATCCGAATTATCTACACTTACGCTACTTAAATTTTAACATTACTTACATTAATACAAAAAATCAAACAGATCGATCAAATCAAAAATCGTAAGTTCACATGAAGAACACTCTTTTAGAAACAACTACCCTTCAAATGAATTAGCTTCTTTTAAGTAAACTCCCATTATGCTCGTCAATGTGGGCCGTCGTTCTTTTTCCATACACAAACTTTTGACACTTTTAAACAAAATATTATTTTCAACACCTATAAGGCGTTATCTTAACCCTTTTGGCATCATGGTGAGACCGGTGTCATAAGATATCCAATCAATTCTTATAAATTGACGGTTAATGGAGAGAGAATTAATGACGGTTCTTTAATTTCAATTGAAAAAATTTACAAATATTTTTTTGATAAAGATACTGTAGCAGATTCAAGTGAAAAAATTGTATTTTTTGTTTTTTTTTTTTTTTTGTTAATTTTCAATTGCTCACAATTTTAACAAAATTTGTCCACCAAATTTTAAACATGTTGTGCGAAAAACTATTTACTCGAACATAATTTTCCATATTTTTAAATTGTTTAATTTATTGGAAATACAGTTTTGCTATGGGTCACCGGTGACCCTAAGATCTTCAATGAAAACTTTTTAAGAACTTTTTTACAATGAAATGGGGGTCGAACAATACGAATCTGGACACGGTTTTGCTCTATCGGTTCTAGTTTTCTAACCGCGAAGAAAGGGTTAAGTGAAAATGTGATACTAAGTTACTTTGTCTATCGTCAAAAAAATATCTAATAATGTACAGAAAAAGTTCGTAAAAAATTCCATTGAAAGCCACAGGGTCTCCGGTGACCCATGGAAGTTCAGGCCTTCAGAGGCGCAAAATGTCTGTTTTGATCAAAAGTTTTAACAAGAAATTGGGTTTCGGTTTTGCTCTATCTCCTCTAGTTTACTTACGGTCCCGAAAGGTTTAAGATGAGGTACCTATATATCTGGAAATTGTGTGATCTGCAGGGTGAATTCACACATGCTGTTCTTGTTCTTGAACAATATGTAATTGAATATTTTTTTAAAAAGATACTATTAATAGGATATTTTTATGGTTTTTATAGCATATTTTTAATTTTTAGTGCATGAAAATCCGAACTTTGCTCGTTACCCATACTTGAAAAAAAACATACATAGTATAAAATGTTTGCAATATAAATATATTAAAACTGTACAACTTACCTGTGTTAGTAATTTTTCTCGTATTAGCTGCAACTGCCTAATCATTTCAGTAACTTTGCGTTCCTTATTTTGAACATCACCAGCGTCTTCTAAACTAGTTTCCATTGTACTCAATGCTTTTGGTGTTGATGGTGCAATATATTCACTACAAATTACATAGAAATTTAAAATACTAAAAACATATTGTAAAACATTTCATCGCACTTTGCACAATTGACTTATCTAAACTAAATCAAGTAGAGACACTAATGTTGACAACACAAAAGGCAAAGTATTGCCAATTGAATTCACCAATTTGCTACAATTTTTAAGTGTTATAAGTTTTCTAGTTTCAATTTTGTTAATCATAATATTCAATGTCATGCACAGTTTGGTTAATTTATTTCCGTAAATCTAGTGGATGTGAATGTTTTTTTGTTTTGTTTTTATGTATGTTAAATTGATAACAATGAAAATAGTTTTTTTATGTTTTTTGTTTTATTATTAAAAAAGAATGATTTCGAAAATGTCTCATTTCAAATTTGATTAAACGTGAATATGATAAACAAAAAAATGACTTTACTGTAGTTCCTACAATAATTCCATTGTACTATTTTTATTGTTAGACTAAAACATAGTACAAATATACTTTGTAACAAAATTATGAATCCAATCAAAAAAGTAAGCGCTTCCGTTATTTCTAATTTTATTTAAAAAATATATTTTGCCTCGTGTTTCTATATTCAATTGCAATAAAGATAGGAGTAATTGCTTTTGCTTGCCATTTATAAATAGTAAACATTTTGCGTTATTTGCAATGTTTGCACAATTTTGACTGTTCTAAAATTATGGATCCAATACCACAACTACAAGAAAATCAACCGATATTTTTTTAGTAATTTATTTGTTGTCCATTAACTTTTATTAGTTCAAATAGCCTTTTTTTCGTACTTAAAACTAGTGCATTTAACAAATTTTGATCCAAGTTATTCCATTCCTGGATAACTGCAAGTTTTAGCTCTTGTATCGAGTTATACTGACGATTATCAGAATAAATTCTTTAACTAAGATACCCCAAACGTTTTCCATGAGGTTTAGGTCTGGAGAACAAGCTGGCCACGCTAAAATATTTATTTGATTCGATGTAAACCATTCCTTTGTTTGTCTGCTCGTATGAATAGCGACGTTGTCTTGCTGAAAAATCCAATTTTTATCTGAATTTTCGTCAAAAAAATGCACCAAAAAGCCACGAAGGATAGTAACGTAGTCCATACTATTCATACGAGTAGATCCAAACTGAATTTCAAGTTGTTTACGCGAAGAAATTGCTCCCCATACCATCAAACTCCCTCCACCGAAATTGCGTCGTGAAAAATATCGCGGCTCCTTCCTGAGATCATGCCAATATCCATTAAATCCATCTGGACCATTAGGGTTAAACTTTTTCTCGTCGGGAAAAATAACCTGAAACCACATTAACATTTAAAAATATTAAAAAACACATATCTCCAAAATTACTCACCGAGGTCCAATCAGTTCCCATGTTCTCTTCGGCAAATTTCATTCTGAATTCAATATGGTGTTTTAATAATCGTGGAATTTTCTTCATTTTAGCTCGCTTGATATTTGGATTGCGTTTTAGTAACCTTCACACAGTTTTCTGACTCACTTTTGTGGAACTTAAAGCGGAAAGCTCTTTACAACTTTTGGTGGAGTTACTTGCTGCTCTACAAATTCTTCTTTCGTCGAAGTCAGTGAGCTTTTTTTTCTGCCTCTGCCTTTTGTGGAACCATGCTGGGTTGGATTACGCAAAAAATTGGAAACCACATGATGACTCCGGTCAGAGCGATTGCTCTAACGCCTACTCCTTCACCTTGCAATGGAATAATTTGGCGTTTCTCATATTCAGTTAATTTTTTACACTTGGCATTGTTGAAAATATTGTTAAACGTGCACAAAAAACTAAACACAAGTCGTCCAAACACTTGAAAAACTAAACTTAATGTGATGGATCCATAATTTTGCAACAGTTAAAATTGAGTAAACATTACAAATAACGCAAAATGTCTGCCGTTTGTTTATTCATAGAAACTAGAAGCAATCGTTCCTATTTTTATTGCATTTGAATATAAAAACTAGTGGCAATATTTTTTTTGTTGTGTAAACATTTTAGCTCACAGTATGGGCAAAATTTCAAATGTGTAAAATGTAAGAATAACTGTAACGTAAGATGTAAGATAACTGTAACGTCCAGTTCTCCTCTCGCTCGCACTACTGCGCGACATGACTGTGCTACTCTAAACAACAGAGAGAAGAGAAGAAGAGAGGGAGAAAATAAAATACGAGCGGAGTTTGTTTGTTTACGTTTCGATCAATTTACTCACACATATATGTACATATGAAAACAAAATGTGTGTGTATTCGTGGCAGAATTATTTGTTGTTGTTAAACGTGTGGAGATCGACTATTCCATACAAGCAGAGAAGTCGCCGTAGCAAACACTGGCGTTTGACAGGTTTTCCATTTGGTTAGTTAGATTGGATTAAAATTAAATATTTTTTAAAATATAAAAACAATACAAAATGATAAGTAATAAAGAATCTAGGTTTCAATAAATGTATAAACAAAATGTGGTGATAATGATAGCAAACCACGGCATTATAAAAATTTTGCTTTGTGCATTAACCTTAGAAAGGCAACACTTGTTCATCTATGTAAATAGCAAATATGTTAAATAGAAAAAATCAAACTTATTTATTATAAAATCACTTATTTACTTCAAAAAAAAAATACATTGTTTCTTATTTTAATTAAATGAAGTTAAGGCAAATCTCTTTGCGGTGATTTTAAAAAGACTGATCACCCCTGTTGCCTTTCTAAAGTTAAATGCGGGAAACACTAATCGTCACCTGAGAATTGGTTTGGCGTATATGTGTACAAATTCTATACCTATACGCCAAATCAATTCTCAGGCGACGTTATGTAAACTTTTCACAGCTAATTAAATTTCAAATCGACAGTAAGAAAAACTTAAAGCGCGGGAAAAAAAATGCAACTACAGCTGCGTATATGCGAACATATCGTACCCGATGCATTGAGTAAAAAAAAATATTGCAACTACGATTTGGTGCAATTGCAAAATATTTTTGCTATCACAACAACAAATATATGCGATATGGAATAAAAATTTGCAATGATGTAAGACCATCTTCAATTTATAGTGAATATAAAAGATAATGATATCTAATAAATTTTTAAGTTTATAAAATAATTGTTGTAGTTTGAATTATTTACCTACCATATAGATTATACATCAAATCCCTATAGATGGCTATACATATGTATGTGAGCTTATGTATATGGAATTCAGTTGGCTTAACTGTTTACACATCAAATATCTTGCGTGCCTTGCACACATCCATTTTTTTAAATAAGATTAAAAATAATAAAAGCCCTTACTTTTTGGATTGGATCCATAATTTTGTTACAAAGTGTATAATTAAGTTGAAACACATTTAAAAAAGATTTAACACAGACGGCAATTTTAGTGTACGTGAGTGTACAGAATATACATGAAACTGTACAACAAAAAACGCATTCGCATTGGCATAGTGGTTAGTATACTGGACTACTACGTAGTACTAAGTAGGGTGTCCTCGTTCAATGATCTGCACGGTAAAAATCATAAATAGGTCATAAAAACTTTTCTACACGGCAAACAGTGTAGCGTCTTAATACAATCGGTGGACAAAAATAGAAGGAGTAGTGGTAAGTCAATGAAATTTTGCAGATATTTTCTTGCAAATTTCAACCAAATCGGTTAACGGACACGCCCACTTCCTATATAAGCTGAATCAAAAAATTTCAATATCTCAAAAACTGTTGAACTAGTAAACTTGAATTTTTGTGCAGTGGGTTTTGATGTAAGCACTTCCTAAAACAAAAAAGGTCAAGATTGGAAATATGGGCGTGACACGCCTAAATCAGTTTTTTGGTTCACAATTGTCGTATAACCTAATCTCATCAAAAGAAATTTGATGTACGATAGCAATTTTATAAAAATTATCTAAATCAAACAATACAGTCAAAGTATTTTACGGCATTTATTGAAACTGCAATGATTACACTGAAATATAAAATTTCACTTTAAAAATATAACACGAACCATAGTATGTTTTCTAAACTAAATCGAGGACGCTGAACACTAAAATCATATTAATTTTTTTTTTTCTTTGGGTAAGTTTTCGAGATATGACAAAATAACGGTTTTTCAGGTTACAGTTTTACTTACAGGCTAATATCTATTTACCTATAGTATCGACCGATCCTAGTTATATATCATTGGAATTATAATTATATTACACGTCTTATGGTGCTAAGTTTGTTAAAATCGGATTATAAATGATTGAGATATATGTTGAAAGTTCAATTTTCGTGTGATTTTTGAGAAATTTTCACTCAAGTCGTGGGCTAAGTTTTCTTTGTCACAAAAAGTAATCACAAAATCTGAAGTTTTATTTTTTTAGTCGATAGACCATTTTATTGCAAAAATTTTAAGCATAAAACGATAGCAATCGGAACAAAAATGACAAAGTAATCAAGGATTTGTGTAATAAAATGGTCTATCGATTAAAAAAATAAAACTTCAGATTCTGTGATTACTTTTTATGAGAAAGAAAACTTAGCCCACGACTTGTGTAAAAATTTCTCAAAAATCACACCAAAATTGAATTTTCAGCATCTACATCTCAGTCATTTATAATTTGATTTTAACAAAATTGGCAGCATTAAACGCATAATTTAATTACATTTCCTACTACATATAACTAAGATTAATAGAAGCTATAGGTAATGAGATATTAGCCTGTAAGTGAAACTGTAACTTGAAAAACCGTTATTTTGTCATATCTCGAAAATTTACCCATAGAAAAAAAATTAATGTGATTTTCGTTTGCAGCGACCTCAAATTAGTTTAGAAAACATACTTTGGTTCATGTTATATTTTCACTGTATTCCAGTGTTATCTATATTTTTTATGATTTTTGTGTAATTCATTCAATTGACGTAATATACATAAATAATTAAGTATTATCAACTTATTTGAGATGAGAAAACAATTTCTGTGTCTATATCTTAACCACTATTTTCTGGTTCTAACAAAATGAATTGGCTAATATCTTTGCATTTGGTTTTTACTGCAAGTTATTGGTTCAGCAGAAATAAGTGGCTCAAAAGCTGGTAATAACCGCGCTAACAAATCCCCATTACACGCTTCTCTAGAAGGTTTTCTGCTATTTTCCAATCGACACTTTCTAATCTCCTTATGTGTTGTTTCTAAAGCATCCTCCGAAAGAAACCCTATTGGGATCGGGAAGTATTTAATAATTTCAAGCCAGTGAATTAATACTTTATGTACTTTACTTATAGTTCTTTACACACAATTCAAAAGATTCCTTTAAGGTAGGACAACAGTTCCTCATGTGAAAAAAATACAATTTGTAAGAATTTTTTTGAAGTTATTTTATTACGTTTCATATAAAACATTTGAAGCTTTTACGAATTTTACAGGGAGTAGGATTTTTTTTTTTGCCAAACTTTCTTCCTACTTGATTAAGATCTAATACCTATAGAATTTTTTTGCCTGAGTATTAAAAAAAATTGGTACGCACTAATATGCATATATACTTGTAAATTTATTTATATGTATGTATAACTACATACATGGGGTACAACTCATATACCGCTTAAATTTGGTGAGTTTAAATTAAAAAAAAAAACTACTTTTTCCGTTCGGGATTCTGCTAGAAAATTGGTTATAACGTCTGAATATCCAAACATATGCAGCTGAATTTCTTGCTTGTTATTGTAGAGGCATCTGTAAATGTGTAGAAATGTGTAAAAATTAGAGAGGACGTTTTGGACGATTTTTTTAAAAGCTTCTTTTTTTGTGCTTTAAGTAATGGTACTTCTAAACGAAAATTGAAAATACATCAACACTTGGTATGCCCTTAAAGAATAATACAAATAACATTGGATTCATTAGATTTAATACAAAAATAAAAAGCTACAGAAGCTAAAAGTAAACCTACCAAAGTAGTATTTGATGTAGAAAAATGTTATTGCTACTAATGAGTGACTTTCAAATCGTTTTTTTCATGGCAAAATAAAAGTAATTTTCAAAATTATATTTTAAACTCATCTAGTTGAAGTATTTACAATTGATCTGCATTCAAATGTTATCAACTTTCGAACATGACTTCTTTGAATTTTGTCCACCTTCGCACATTGTCTCCATATAACCTGTGGCCAAAAATGGTAAACGTTGTTCAATCCCTATGAAACTTTGCAAATGTTGTTTTTTGGTCAAAGTAAAGTTTGAAAGAAAAAATTGTAAAAATTAGCCACTGCCACGCCCACCATACAAATGAAATGAAAAAAACAGACTAAATATAAACACCAGAATGCTCAAGTGTGTAATAGCGATAACAATCCTTAAAAATTAATTTCTTCCATTCGCATTTGGACTTCTTCTTAGATAACCTGGGCCTGTTCAGCGATGAACAAGCCGGACATTTTCACCAAAAAATTGCTACAATTGAAGGAAAAAATAAAATAAAAATGATTTTACAATATTGTTGGTCACTTCAACGAGAAACTGATGGTGCTGAATTTAAAAAAAATAACGGTTAATCACACATTTTTGAGTTGAATGGCAAAAACTTTGTTTTCATAAAAAGTTTAATAACTCAGTCAATTACTTAATGACTTTTAAAAACAAACTTGCGTTTTACTCGTTAATAAACATGTTTTTAGAATGAATCCATAAGTAGTATAGCACCTTTATAAAATAGTGTGTACAAACACCGTCTACGTTGAGAAAAGGCGAAAAAAGTGAAAAATATTTTGTTTGCTAGACAAATACACACAGATTCCTTAAATCTTCTAAAATAAAATAGAAATTGTTTGAAAGGTCTAAGTTTCTTTTTTCTAAAACCGGTAAGATTTGTTGATAATCAACCAAGTTACAGGCTTATAAGTGCCCAAAGGTACCCAAAACCGGTTTTTTAACGGTAAATCAAGATTTTTTTGGAAAATTTCAAGTACAGACTCTTGTTTTACTCGATAAGACCTACAAGAAAAATAGTATGACTTCCCAGGTATTTTTTATTGCCGCACCGTTTAGCACATTCAGAATCGGTATCTATGAAGAAATTTCCATCAAACCTATGATTTAAAATTTAATTTTTTATTTTAATACTTAATATAAAAAACCCTTATAGAAAGTTAAATAAAATAGGAATTCAGTGCTAAATATTTGAAATATCAAATTATTCCTCAGTTACACTTAGTACCTGACGACCTCGATAGTCTAGTGGGTAGTGCACTAGACTTTTATCTGGGAGGTTCGGGTTCGATTCCCGTCTTCGTCTGGTGGTTAATTTTCATAACTTTCTTATATTCACTATCAATATGAAGTGTATGAGAATTATAAGATAGTGTACAAGTACACACATTGGTTGGTAATGACAAAACCACCAAGCCGATAAAAAATTGCCACACCGCCGTTCGGAATCGGCGTTAAACTGTAGGTCCAACTATGTGGTATCACAATGGGCCGTTCAGGCCTAAGTGTGTCTCTCGACAGCCACTCCAACCTAACCTACACTTAGTACCTACATAATTTGACGCAGATTTTGGTAAATCCGAGTCATGGGAAAAGCTCTGGAGACGCAATTGGAGGGATCGTAAAAGAGTTTTGCAATAGAATGGTGACTTATGGTACAAATTTTTGCAGTAATCAAAGAAAAAAGTAAGGTTTTGCCGTTTTTGTACAACTGAGTTTTCGTTCTCTATCCTATATAAAACATTTTGATTTACCGATTCTGAATGTGTTACAACGATTATATAATCATAAAATGATCAGGAAGTGAAGAAAATGCAAATAATCCAATTTTCAAATAAACACCATTTCGCCATTTTTGCATTGTGTAGGTGTTTGAGATCATGAAATCGCACCCACGACCAAGGAGTTGTCATCTTCGAAAAATGTTCGATCGATTCTTTTCACTTAAATTACGATTTACTTCTATTTGGACTCTTAGATTTCAAGAATTTCAAGAAAGTAATTAAAGTATTTGTTCTTTTTTCATGATTATTAAATTAAAAATCAGTAAAAAATAAGATTTGAAATCATATAACAAATTGGAAATTTAACGTAGATTAAGCTTCCATGTTTTTGAATCTTTCAATAACGATTTTATGACCCCAAACGACCAGAAAGTTAAAAAAACGCGTAAAATCCAATTTTCAAGAAATTACCTTTGGTGTTTGATTATTTTTTATGCAGTTTGAGGCCATCAAATCGCAATCATGACACCAAAATCTACAGTATCTACAGTAATCTACAGTAAATTTCCCATCGATCTTGTCTTTTCAAATTTTAATTTTCACCAGTTTTAAGTTTTATATTTACGAAAAGCAAAAATTTCAAATTATTTGGCTGGGCTCATTTTGATTATACTTGCCGGCGTTTCAAGACGTGGTTCATTAGCACCGTGACGACCTGATAAGCTCCGTTCGTGTAAGTTATTTTCATTTGTGTTCAAATATAATACCAAATAGAATCCATAACTCAAACAAAGATTTCTATTTAATTAAACTCTTTTTTTTCTTTTAGTGTATGATGCGCATTTCTAATTCCTGTCAGGTTCGAGGAGGCTAATACGATGTAACGTGCTGAGTATTTCTCTTGTTGTTACTGTACATAGATATTTTATATTTAAAGTCATTTTCTAAATTGATTTTGTTTCCGTTTTTTGAACCTTTCTGTGCCAAGCACGTTTGCTTGGCCGTAACTGTTATTGCTGTTACCTTCTGTCAAAAATTTCTACAAAGTTTTACTGTTTTATTTACATGTTATCGTTCTGCTACTTTTCGTTTAGTTTTACTTCTTCCTTTTTTTATTTTTTTTTTTCTAATGTTCGCGCTTTGCTCGTCCTCGGCGTTGTTGTCATAGCATCAGCGTTATCGACGACGTCATTACCATTCATCGATGGATTTGACTTGTATTAAGGCGATTGCTGCTTAGTTAGCCTAAAAATTGTGCATACTTATATATATTTTGGTTGACGATGCCATCATTGGTGGCGGCGGAGATGGTTAACGATTTTTGGTTTTGATGGCTGCTGTTAGCTTACCATACCCAATATTTCCGTTTCAAAGTATTCAATTATTTAACAACAACGAACCAAAGTAATCCAACTGATTATTAGACAAAGTGCTTTCATAAAATATTTCGATGCCGGATGGTTGAGTATGATTGTGTATGATTGTGATGCATCTTTAATGAAATTACGGTCTTACAGTTAATTTGAAAATGATACGGGTAGACGCATGTGTATGGCGTACGGATGTGGTAGGGTGCTCGAACGTGTGGTTTGATATGATAATTGCGGGTGTCGGATATACTGCTGTTAATACTACCCCAATTATTTTTGGTAGCCTTAGGTGGATGCTTATTTTTTCACTGATCTTATATTTGGTTAGTTTTCGGTTTAGTAACAAATTTTTGAATCACTTCTCATAGGTAAATTTTACAGCCACATCATATTGATGAGAAAAGGCAGTGCCTAACTTTAGGAATTTTTATGGTCTTGGTGCAGCTACTTTTCACAAAGGTCATTCTTAAAGTCTAATTTTCGACTACTTTTTCAAGCATTTGAGGCCGTATCTCAGCAATGACGCGTTCAATGTTGACTTCCAAAGCATCAATCGATGTTGGCTTGTCCGTATAGACTAATGATTTGACGTAACCCGACAAAAAATAGTCCAGTAGTGTCAAGTCATACGACTTCGGAGGCCAGTTTACCGGTCCACTTCTGGAGATAATACTGTCGCCAAAATAAACCTTCAACAAATCGATGTTTTCACGAGCGGTATAGCGTGTGGTATCATTCTGTCGAAACCATAAGTCGTCAACATCAATATCTCTAAGTTGTGGCCACGAACAATCGGCGATCATTGCTCTGTCCATTGGCATTTTTGAAAAAACAAGGACCGATGATTCCACCAGCCCAAAGACCGCACCAAACAGTACATTTATCAGGGAGCATAGCTAATTCTAAAACTGCATGTGGATTTTCGTGACTCCAAATGCGACAATATGATCGTATTTGATGGACAATTATGCACATCATAAAAATCACGAAGTGCTCTGTGCACATTTTTAAATTTTCAAAATAAATTTCTACGATTTGAAAACGTTGTTTAAGAGAGAATCTTTTCACAATAATTCGTCAAACAATACTGAGAAATGTCACTTTGAAGTGTCAAAATTACTGTCAAGCACGTAATCCTATTGAAAAAACCTCCTAAAAAAACCCTTTAGAATCAAAACAAAACAAGAATAAAAAGGTGTAAAATATATATTTGGAAAAAAATGAATTAACAATCGAAGTGAATTTGGATATATTACAACTCATGCCAGAAGGAATTTAATGCGAACTGCGTCTTAGAATCACAACTGCCAATGCATTGATGTATTGGGTCAATCCGTACCTGTAGGAGAGGAACTGGTGGCTTGTGTATCTTCCATTTCTGTAATTGTTTGATTCAAATATCAAAATAAAGCAACTTAATTGAATTTTTTATGTACACTGCTGTTACTTCAAGAAATAATGAATTTGTGTTTTATCCTAGAAGGAAAATCAGTATTGCCTTTCTTTTTTGAGAATAGAATATACAAAAATATACGAGGTTGCATTTTCAGTATCTACAAAAAGCACAAAGATCTACTACAATATTAAGTAAAACTGGAAACTAATTCAAAAGAAATTTGACAAGAAAAATTTTCTTGAGCTTTTGCGAAGCACATTTTGTATGGAATTTTCCTATTTCTTAAGAGCTGGAAATTCAGCTTTAACAAACAACTTTAACAAACCCACCGTTCTGAGGCGGACCGTCTCGCGTTATAAAGTTTCCCAGGAGTGGACAAACTATTAAGATTCTGAAGAAGAGTTATTTGGAGGAATGACGTGATATCTGTGTGTTACCTGCAGTTTCTAAAATAATAACGAAGATTGTCTTGGAGCATCTGAAGGACAACCTTTACCCAGCAATCGATGTGGCGTTTCATCATAGAGCGCGCGGAATTCAGATCAGATGTGGCTATGACATTTGTCGACTTCACGACGGTACAAGGGACTGCCTATGAATAGTGTTGATTCGATACCCACATAATATCGATACATTTACTCATATCTTGTATCAAATAAAAATATCGATGCCACCGAAAATATCGGAAAAAAGTATCGAGTATGTACTTATACCGAGTACTCGTGTAAAGATACAAACTACATTACTCAACACGAAATTGGCGTCAAGCACCTCCTACATCATTTCTCTGATCACGATGGCGTACTCAGTTTTTCGCCTTTATGTCATGTTTTTGAGATATTTAAACTTAAAACACTTGAATCATATAGAAATGAGCTATAAGCTGCTTGAAGCAAAAGAAAAGTTGCAATTTGTTGAGTAGCGTTAACAATTCGCTAAAAAATTTATAACAACAGGAAAACTTATCAACAGATTATAGCTAGTTAAAATTTTTTTATTTTAATGAGAAGGTTTCAATATTTTCTAGAACTTCAATACTGTACTACAATATTTTCACACGCATTGGAATATTGCAGTATGAACTGAAATATTTTGAACATGCACATTGAATAATTTTGTAGTAGTAATTTGAAATATATTATTATTTGCTGCAAATTATTGCTATACGACTCACAATATTAAATACTATATAGCAATATTTCAGTTTTTTAAATAAATGTTTTCCAAAAATATTGATTTTCCGATACTGACCCTTTTTTTTCGATACCAAGTAAAATACTTATGGTATGGCATCGAGTAAAAAAAAATACTTGAATCAAATGAAAAGTATCGAGTGTTTACTATCGAATCATTACTACCTATGGATTGATCTGCGACCGAGAGTTGTACCGGAAAAGATCATAGCTATATTGGCTTAGTTAGCATAAATTAAACTGTGATCGAATCTGAGACTTTTTTTTCGTGACAACCGGGGCACCGAAGTAGTAAACCTAATTCGAGTACGCTGAATCTTATGGTGCTAGCCGTTTATACCAAAAATATGTGTTTTATGTGCTTGTGAGATACTCATTTTACAGCCGATCACTATAATAAACGATACTGGCCTGCACGTGACACATCTAGATTGCAAGGAAACAATATTATTGAAATTTCACTTGCGCCAATAGAAAAAGTTCTACTATCACTTCACATCAAAACTAGGAATTGTCAAAAGTTTTATAGAGGCATTGGAACCAGATGTGGGCAAGCATTCAACGAATTGCGACGTATTTTACACGAATAGGTGGCATGGAAATAAGAGAAGGTATGAATTGGAATCTAACTGAATTTAGGTGTAGATCAATTAAAATATCATTTCGCATTATGGTAATACAGGAGTTCTCAATGGACCGGATATTCGTCGTTTGCACTTAGTGAAATGCAGGCTGTATCATGGGACTGTATAAAGGCGGATATTGAGAATGTCATTGGAATTTATCGATCTAAAAATGAGCGTACAAATTTTCGGATGTTATTAAAAATTTATTTTTTTAAGTTCGCCGAACAAACTCCAGCCCAATGTAATGAGCATGGCGAGAGCGTCCATCAAGTGACACGAAAGCTTGAAAATTGGTACAGAGGCAAAAAGCTACATGTTTTTTGGGGTGACGTTTGTTGGAGTTTATAAGAGGAATGCAGAAGAAGCAGAGCAATCAGGGGATCAACATTGAAAAAATAAAATTTATAAATTATTGTTTTTGTTGCAAATAACAGATGAAAAATCGACTAAATTTGTTTTAAAAATTTCTTATTTTCGAATTATTTTCATCAAAATTATATGAGTTCTATTAATTCCCATTCATTTCAAATTAAAAAAAAAACAAAAAAAGCGAATATATGTCGATTTTGGGCCAAAAAATGATGAACAATCATTTTAAAATTGTCAAATAATAATAATAGTATAAATTACTCATCTGACATTTTGAAAGTTCTAAGAAATAGTTTTTTTTTTAAAGCACACCTATAACTTAATATTTTTATGGTGAAACTCTTATAGTGGGGTGGAGAGTGTAACGACGGAAGCAGCCGAATTGTATTTATGGATATGCATAAGTAAATAGACAAAAAAAGGAGTAAATAAGCAAAGGACAAGTAGTAAAATAAAGCTCCATATACGTTTACCTTTTTCTAAATTTTTGGTGCAAAATTTTGACCTCGTTAACATGACGTCTAGGTTTGTCGGTCACTTCATTGATAGAAACAAAAATAGGATTTTTACAACTTTTTTTCGTACTGTCGACTCAACGAAAAATTTGTTCTTTAAGTATTTCTCAAAACAAGCTTTTTGAATTTTGGGCTGTGGAGCCTTTTCAACGGTATGCCACAATTCAGCATCATTTTGGCAAGGTTGCCATAAAAATTTTTTTTTCCCCATCATGATAAGTTTTCAATTGCGCCTTCTTTTTTAGATTTACCTCTCGGTTTAAGTCCAGCTAGACATATAATATATATATATATATTTTTGTGGCATAGTACTTTGTCAGTGCACAACAAAATGTTTTCATGTTCATTTCCAAAATATCAGCCATTAAGATAAGAAAGGTTTTTATTCACAACGAGAAGAAAATCTCAAAAAGTGTATTTATTACCTACAAAATGGGTACCGAAAACTCGAAAAAGCTAAATAAACAAGAAAAATTTTTGAAAAATGTCAGAAAAGGCAAAAATAGGCAAAATAAAATTTATATGTTTAGAATCAGGGGGGCTTGAAACGCATATAAATTTTATAAGTTATCATGTAGGATTTAGCAGAAAAAAAGGAGAATTCCTCATAATCCGCTCACAAGTTATCACAATAGCCTTTCCAGACTATTTTAAAAATAAAACAAGAAAAAATTACACAAAAACTCGATAGATAAATTATAATCGTAATATTCTATGTTATCCTCAAATGATTTTAACCATACATAGCAAGCAGTACATAGCAAGCAAGACAACAAACACACACACATTTGCATGTGTATATTAGGGTGGCTCGATTTAAAATTTGTTTTCTAATTTCGAAACGCCTGTAGTGGGAAAAGTTGGTCTTTAAGTTTAAGATAAATTTTCATTATTTTTTGAATAACGTTTAGGCCTTCCGCTGGGGCCCTAAACATGGATGAACGTAAAAAATCATTAAATTAAGACTTATGTGTGGGAAAATGTTTTGTAATGGGTTCTTAATCAAGCTTGAGACATATTTTTCAATCTTCAAAACACTTAGACCCAGGTCGTAGGCAAGGGGTCCTGCCCTCCCCGAAATTTTTTCCGATATGAATAATAAGTAAAACTATCGATACATAATTGAAAAAAAAATTATTTTTTTTGTATTTTTCCTCGTATTTTTTTATTTTTAAATGGCTGTCGAGGGCACACTCAGGCCAGATGGGCCCATTGTGATATCACATGGATGGACCTACAGTTTAACGCCGGTTCCGAACGGCAGTGGGGCAATTTGTTTCACTTGCTGATTTTACTATTGCCTACCAAGGTGTATGTACTTGTGCATTCTCATAATTCTCAAACACTTCATATCGGATAGAGAATATATGAAGGTTATGAGCATTAACCACCAGACAAAGGCGGGAATCGAACCCGAACCCGAACTCCCGGGTGAAAGTCTAGAACACTACTCACTAGACTAGGGAGATGCACTTCAGCAGCTCGCGTGCATATTGGTTTTGTTGTGTACTGAAAAGTACACCGAAATGTGTATGTATATATATGCAGAAAAACTAACATAAAGACGAGAGTACACCAGTGGTGCATACAAGAAACATTTCTAGAGGGTAATAAATATTAAAAATTCTCCATATATGTAGAATTTTTATGTCAGTTATTACTATTTTAAGTATTTGAAAATCCTTCGAAGGAGGGATTGGGGGACGGGGAATGCCTCCATTTACCCCCTTACATCTGCCACTGGCTTACACAATTGTGAAGCAGAGTGACCAGGTTATATTAAAATAACCCGCATATTAATTTCAAATTAAGCGACCAAAATATATCCGATTTACACATTTATATTACCTTTACCAAAAGTAAATCAGTTTTCAATTTAGAAAACATCTTGTAATATAGAAAAAACAATTCACGAGCAAACCAAAAAAAAATCACTCAATTGATGATAAATTGTTAACATAAACAAAAGAGAGCGTCCTGGCTACTATTGTAGTGCATATGAGAGCATCGGCAGTAAGGATGCCAACTTGTAAGGAATTCCCCAAATTGTGGGGAATCGACTTCACTTTCAGTTAATTGTAGGGGATTGGGGAGTGAGACCATTTTCGTTCGCAACTGAAAATTAAAATTTTCACATAATTCGTCCCTCTAGGACTATGTACTATCTGAACCAATTATATGACGCAAAGGTAAGTACTATAATTTCGCAATTGTGTTAAATCTTACGAACATTTATTTTCTTTGATTATTTTTACTTATGCAAAGAAACGCTTGAAATGGGATTTGCTTAGAAAATGTGGTAACTACATATATGTATGTAACATTTTAGAATAGTGAATACATATACTTCGCTGCAACATAAAAATAGTGTGAATTTATTTGAAATGAATAATTTTAATAATGTGTGTTCATGTAAACTCGCATACCGTATAAGTCTATAAGCTCGCAAAAGAACTGTCAAATATTGTATGATAACTCATTTGCACAATTTGAATATGTTTGCTCAATGATTTTTATGCGCAAATGATCTCGTAAACTTAGGCGTTTGTGAATACAACCCTGAGTACCTGAGAGCTGTTTTTTACTGTACAACAGAAAATCATATAAAAAATTTAAGAAGTAAGAGCAGAATTATTTTTAAATTATAATTTTAAATCTGAGCTAATTCCCAAAGTTTAATAAATTTTAGCCTTTCACTTGCTTTTGGCATTTTTTAAATAATTTTTTTCTTTTGAATTTCTTAAAGTCTAATTAATCTTAATCTAATTAAAAAACAGTGCAACTAATATCTCATAACACTTTTCGAAATAATATAAAATTTTTATCAAAATTGACAAATGTATTATAAATTTTTTCTGTGTACAATAATTTTTCCCTCATGACATTTACCTGGGTTGCAAGCTACATGCGAGCTACTAGCAACCAATTTTGAGGGGCAGTGAGTTTTCGCACTTGCTGCTAGTTAAAGAGAAAAACTGTGCTGCCGTCCATGTGTTTTTTTTTTTTCTTAATTTATATTGACATTTTATTAAGCAATTTTCTTTCGTTAAATGCAATTATTTTTATTTTTATTGCAAAAATAAAATAAAATAGAATATCACTACATAGCATTGTTGCACGTGATGATAATTTAAAATCAAGTTTCATAAGTAATTACGATAAAATTTTTGATCAAAATCAAAATCTTTATTTTTGGTTTCAAATTTGAAAAAAAAAGTTTTGTTTCAAATAAAAATTCGCTTGTTCACTAAGAGTCTAATACAGTTATAAACTAGCCAGTAGAAATTCAGATCGATTGGTGAAATGGTCTTGAGAAACGGAACTTCTTGAAAAATAACATTTCGAGATAGTCGCGCACAAACTTTCAGCACCATATTCAGGTAGTCAGAGATAGCGCGCTGTCAATGGCTGTAACTTTGGCTCTAGTGCTCAGATCTCTATGAAGGAAAATATTTTCTCAAGAGAATGTACTTTGAGAAAATGTAATAAAATTTTCGAGTTTTTGGGCCAACACAAGTGTATATAACCCCTTAATTGAATCTGGTGTTGGCATTCCTGATCAGCAGGCAGCAGTGCGTTTGCTGCTTCTCTTTTTTCGATCAAAAAGTAACAACCAAGCAGGAAAATTAAATATGCATTCAATAATGTACTTAAAGAGTTCCACAATACAAAGATAATTGAAAAAATCTTTCTTTACCGGGTAATACAATTACTAGTTTTATGAAATCAATCCAAAAAGTATGAGTAAATTGTAGCTAATTACGGAGTTTCTTATGCATTCATGTTCACACTCTCCACAGGGACGAAATCAATGAACTCATACGCATATACTTACACAAAAGAAATCACATTTATTCTCTCATACACATCCTCTTCCCTCTCAACACATCGTTACCCCTCGTCCATCCCTTATGGGAAAAGCATAAGTATTTTTTGCTCATATGTGTCGAAGTGCACATCGCTGCACTAGACTATCGAGGTCATCTCAAACTTTGGCATTATGCTGCTGGATGCTATTGTTGTTCATATCCAGCCAACCCTATTTTTATCACCACAAGTTGCTAATAACGCTTCTGTCACTAACTTCACACCCCTCTCAACAACCTGTATGGGTAAACTGGCTTTCTGCCAAATTTCTTGTATCTATTCAACAACAATTCTTGAAATTTTGACAGCTTATATGTTTTTAGGTCCATTAGACCTAGGCCTTTTTGCACAAAAAGAAAACAACGCATAACGTCACCATAGTAAGGAAGTATTATTTTACATAGATCACTGGGTTCACCAAACATGGGATTGCGAAGCATTGCTCGAGTATAAATTTTTTATTTACTGAGCTGAACTCACTCACAACTTGCGTTATTAAAAAAATATTTTCGGAAAAGTTTTTAACTTTTCCTGTTAATCCATTAACGACTGAAGCCCAAAAATTTAAGAATCTATATTTTTTGTTTGTCTTATTGTTAAGACCTGCTCCCAATGAAACTAGTGCATAAATAAACTCAAATTACTTCTGAACTAGATAACATATTTAAAAGAAAAAAACGTTATATTAACAAAAATTTCACTAATGTTTTTATTTATTCAGTCAACAAAATATTTTTATTATGTTATTAGCTTTTAATAAAAATTTAGATTTTTTCCGAAATGCCTCCCATTAAGCTTCCAATAGTGTTTCCAGAAATTTTTTATTTGATAACAGTCACTTTTTGGAAAAACTGGTAACGGTTTTATTCCCTTCATGGTATTTTTACCAGAGCCTAATATCTTTCTATTGGTCTGAGTTCTGGGCAGTTAAGTGGATTCGCATATCTGGGTACAAGTGTTACGTTATTCTTTTCGTACCATTCAGCTGCTGCTTTACTGTAATGACACGCAGCCAAATCAGGCCAAAAGAAAGCAGAAACTGCGTGCTGCTTTATGAATGGCAAAATTCTTTTTTGCAGACACTCTCGGATATATATTGGTGTTGATAGTCCCAGTTGTTACAAATGAACTGTTACGTCTACCACAGCTAAAGATTGCCGGCCACACCAAAAATTTCTTGGTCTTTATACTTATTCTGGGTCTTATACTGTTCCTGAACGTTTCCTCTATAATCTGTAACATAAAAATCCACACCAGGAAGCTGTAAAAAGTCACCCAGTATATAGATCTCAGGACTCATCGTCCATAATGAAGCAATCAAAATTCCTCAGGCGTTCATTGTATACTTTAATAACACACGAAACCCGTGCTTTTTGAGCAATTGCTTTGAAAGTCAAATTTAGATTTTCATTGCGCAGTCTAATAATTTTTTCACGCACTTCTATTTCCCTTCTCATTTTGATGCCAAAAACTATCAAATGATCTCAAAATTTGATATGAGAGCGTAGACATATTGAACAAAGCAACTTTGATGTGAAAAATATGTTAAATTTGAACTAGGAAAACACTATGAGTAAAAACGTGAGCACTAGTTTCATCATGTGCAAAACTTATAATATATTTCCTACAATAAAAGGGGTAGAAATTGCGTTACGTATATGCAACATTGGTCGCTAATGGGATAGTCACTTTATAACCGAAGTTTTAGGGTTCAATATGTATCGAGTAAGGGTCTAAACATATTTCATATCTAAACATATGTATTATATGTGAATAAGGAACTATTAGAAACATCTTATGGTACGGGCATATTTGATTTTGTTTTTGATGTGTAAACATTTTAGCTCACGGTATGGGCAAAATTTCAAATGTGTAAAATGTAAGAATAACGGTTACGTAAGATGTAAGATAACTGTAACGTCCAGTTCCCGTCTCGCTCACACTACTGCGCGACATGACTGTGCTACTCTAAACAACAAAAAGAAGAGAGAAGAGAAGGAGAAATTAAAATACGAGCGGAGTTTGTTTGTTTATGTTTCGATCAATTTACTCTCACATATATGTGCATACGAAAACAAAATGTGTGTGTACATTTATTCGTGGCAGAGTTATTTGTTGGTGTTAAACGTATGGAGATCGACTATACCATACAAGCAGAGAAGTCGCCGTAGCAAACACAGGCGTATGATAGGTTTTGCATTCGGTTAGTTAGATTGGATTAAAATTAAGTATAAGGAATCTAGGTTTCAATAAATGTATAAAAATTTTGCTTATCGTCGCCTGAGAATTGATTTGGCGTATGTGTGTACAAATTGATATACCCATACGCCAAATCAATTCTAAGTCGACGTTATGTAAAATTTTCACATCTAATAAAATTTCAAATCGACAGGAAGAAAAACTTAAAGCGCGGAAAAAAATATGCAATTACAGCTGCAACTACGATTTGGTACAATTGCAAAATATTTTTGCTATCACAACAACAAATATATGCGATATGGAATAAAAATTTGCAATGATGTAAGACCATCTTCAATTTATAGTGAATATAAAAGATAATGATATCTAATAAATTTTTAAGTTTATAAAATAATTGTTATAGTTTGAATTATTTACCTACCATATAGATTATACATCAAATCCCTATAGATGGCTATACATATGTGAGCTTATGTATATGGTATTCAGTTGGCTTAACTGTTTACACATCAAATATCTTGCGTGCCTTGCACACATCCATTTTTTTTTTTCAGGGGCCCGAGGAGAGGCCCAAACTTAAAAAAAAAAGAAAATTGAATTGAAAAATCTCCAATGGTCTCCAGACCATTACACAACTTTTCCACCTATAGGCCCGTTAAAATTCAAAAATCGATCCACCCTAGTGTATAACATTCACCTGGACGGAAACCCCTATTTGCCTTTTTTTCACATGTAGTCTATATATGCAATGTAAAGGATTTTTAAGTATATATGTATGTGTGATAAAGTTAAACTTACCATATTGATGTGTTTGATGATGGCGATGTCTCTGAATTATATATTTTACGTAATGTTATCATATCATTGCAATAATATATTGCTAATTGTTCTGGTGATGCTGATGTTATCATCTTTTTTGTTGGTGATAATCTGTCTGTTTTCGTTGTTGCTGATGTTGCTGTTGTTACGACATTGTTTTTAATGCGCATTTTATTGGTTAATCGTTTAACCACATCATCTACTGAACGTTGCTTCGAAATGACAACGGGCATAGTAGTAGGCGTGGTTATAGTAGAAGACGTTGCAACTGAAAGCTGTTGTACCATATGCTGTTCATTGATTTCATTTTTATTATTATAATAATTTTCTATCACATATCTAATATCATTCTCATTTTCAATAAGATCAGTATCAGTAGCAGCAATAGCGGCAGCATTACTATCGCATGTTGTTGCTGTTGCCATACAATAATTTGCTGATGTTGTTGCGGTTGTCGGTGTTGTTGTTTTTGTTGTTATTGCTACTTTTAACTCTTTACTCATTGTGTCGTCGCTATTATGTAAACATTTATGCATTATTTCAATTTCATTGTGATGGGGCTGTTGTTGTTGTTGTTGTTGCTGCTGTGGATGCTGCTGCCCACTGTAATAACAAATTGGCTCCTCAGTTTTATCAAATGTTTTTTCTGTAATGTGATCATTATTATCATCTTCATTATCATCGTCATAGTTCTCATCTATATTACTATTAATATTTTCATTAATTAATAATTCATTTGCTGCATTTACGCCATTTAAATTATTTAATGTGGTTTTTGTAACTGATGTTAATGCCGCTGTTGTTGTAGTTGCAGTTGTTGTTGTTAATTCAATCCTACTAGTATAACAACTATTACTACTATCATTATTATTGTTATTGCTGTTGTTATTGTTATTATTATTATAGCTTTTGCCTATATCGCTATGAATATTATTATTTTCATTATTGCTGTTGCTTTTGTTGTACATTGTGTGATTTACATCAATATTACGTACTAATTGCATTTTACTATGACTACTATTTCTATTACTCGCACAACTATTAATATTATTTCTATTGCATTTTCTTGCACGTTTTTTAGGTGGCGATAATGGCGGCTCAATGCTGCACAACTGAAACGGAATAAAATAAATATACACTAAATATATTTGTATGTAGTAATGCGTTTATTTTTTTTAATCATCATACTGCATATGTATATTGTCACCTCAGTAATAAAATTATATATAACATTTGTAAAAAAATTTTCAACGATATCACCGTTAGATTCCTCTTAGCCGATTCTATCTACGATTTTTTTCCGTTTGTTAAAAATATTTGATTCTAATACTTTTTTTTTTTAGAAAAACAAAAATGTTCTGCGTATAATGGTTAAGAAAAAATACTTTTTAAATGCGATTATCTCAAAACTATAGTTTTGCAAATACATTATTTCATTAGGGTTAAGAAACTCGTCAAAAAATAACTTATTCTGAAAATTTCAAAGCTTGAATTTGTAGTCCAAGAAAAAACCTTTTTATGGTCGCAGCAGTTCGGTCAAATTGTGCCAAAATGATGTTTTTGCGATTTTGAAATATCTCGGGTTAATATGAACCACTTTGTAAATCGATTAAAAATGAAAAAATGTGCAGCCATTCCAGATTAAACGTAACAAAAAAAACCAAATCTCGGCCTGATCATTTTAGATTTTCTTCAAACTTTGTCCATTTTTTTTATTTTAGATCAAACTCAACAAATAGGTATACAAAAAAATTCCGATACGGTTTTCACCGGAGTTGCCAGAGCGAACCAAATCTCCGAAATTGACTGTATTGAATCACAGAATCTATAACTCAGTCATTATACTACCGACATGCATGCATAAGGGACTGTTGGAAAGGTAATAAGACGGGCTACAAAATTTATTATAATTTAATTTTGTTAATTTTTAAAATTAATTATTTTTAAATTAATTCATTAAAATTTAATTTGCAAAATTCGTATCATAGTCCCGAAAATTAAAACTTAAAATTTTGTGTTCCTTTAAGAAGACTAAATTACCTTTTCTTTGGCTTTTTATTCGAGGTGGTGACTCAAATAGTTCAAGAGATATGAGTATTTTAATATTTTAACACTGCATAAAATTAGAAATTAATATCGTTTTTATGTTTCAACCAAATTTTTTTTTTTTTTTTTGGCTTGCATTGTGCAATTGACCAATGCCATCTTTGACCAGCGTCCCGAACTACAAATAAATAGTTGTTTTTTCCGAAAAATCCGCGATAACGACAAATTCATTTGGTTGAAGTTGTTCTTTCTTAAAAGCGAGATAATTTGCCTGTCTTTTGGCAATGTAGTCATGTGGAACCAAATGGATTCGTTTTTGGCTGAATTCAGAATCAAAATCATCCGCAGGTTTTTCCAAGTTTTTTCCAAAGAAAATCTGCCTATGTACATAATTCGCAAATTAGAATTATAAAAACAGAAAAATAATTTTGATGGTATAGCAAACAAAACTTATGTAATGGCAACAAAATTAGTGCATACAGCCAATATTCATCCATTTTCTGCATAATATGCTTTAATATAATTTATTGAAATGTCTGCAAGATTTTTCTCTTCTGTCGTCTTACCAGAACATTCAGGGCATAAATTTAAGTGGCACTTTTCAGTATTGATTAACAATTTTTATCATTCCTAATTAAGCCAAAACAAAAATTAAGTTTGAAAAATAAAAAAGATATTAAATTCTAATTTAATGCAGTGTCTAAATATTAAAATACTCATATCTCTTGAACTATTTGAGTCACCACCTCGAATAAAAAGCCAAAGAAAAGGTAATTTAGTCTTCTTGAAGGAACACAAAATTTTAAATTTTAATTTTCGGGACTATGATACGAATTTTGCAGATTAAATTTTAATGAATTAATTTAAAAATTAACAAAATTAAATTGTAAAATACTCTGTAGCCGTACCCGTCTTATTACCTTTCCAACAGTCCCTTATGCATGCATGTCGGTAGTATAATGACTGAGTTATAGACGATTCTGTGATTCGATACAGCCAATTTCGGAGATTTGGTTCGCTCTGGCAACTCCGGTGAAAACCGTATCGGAATTTTTTTGTATACCTTTTTGTTGGGTTTGGTCTAAAATAAAACCATAGGCAAAATTTAAGCCAAATCTGAAAGGATGAAGTCGATCGCTCGTTACGTTTAATCTGGAATGGCTGTGTGGTAGAAAAACTTTATTTTTAATTCAAAATGACAGAAGATTCATTATAATAATTATTAAAGAAATAAGGTGAAATTAAGTAACTTGCAGTCATTCTGGCGCATGCCAAATGAACAGCTCGATCACACCTGTTGCAATGGGTATTTTGGTATTTTGGCGGTTCATCTTTTTTGGCATATTTTTCTTACAAATTATGCAGAAATCGATGTCTTTTTCCACGACGCGAAAAAAGTTGTCCCAGACTTATTTGGTTTTTTTTTTCGAAAATATCGCGTCGATCTCTCGTGTATTCTTATTGAGAGTGAAGCGATATCATCGATTAATTTTTCGAATGTTCGAAATTATAAATATGAATAATAACCTCAACATAGCGTACTTATATTTTAAAAATTATTTTCACACCAAAAAACTATTAGAAATTAAAGAAAAACTAATGCTGTGCTGAAATTTTCCATAAAAAATTACTCATATGCATCAAATATACGAAGTTAGCTTGTCAAATGTCAAGAACTGAGTGGTCCATAATTTTCCGACAAAAGTGGTCCGTAATTCCCCGAACGCTCTTTTTTTAAAATATGGAAACAATGCAAAATTTCTTGTCTGTGTCGAAGGCTTATGGTTCCGCGAATATTATGAACATATTTACCTGAGTTGGTTCTCGAAAAATGTGGTCGAATTAAACGAAATACAAAGTGAAAAAAATTTAATAGAGGTTCACATTTCTATTTGCTATCGAAGCGAGGTAACAGTGCCTGTACACAAGTCGAGTACTAAAGGAAAAATTAGCTTAACATGAGGCGAGCTAATGACAGTTATTTGCAGCTGTCAGCCACTACTTGGGGAAAAAATATGACGCTGGTCCGCAATTCCCCGTGGTCCACAATATCCCAGTTTCCCCTACTAAGTTGACGATATATTATTATTTTCCATATAACACAAATGTACGCATTCACAAAATTTAAAAAAAACTTTATTTGCATTGTGAAAAATTTAAATTGTTCAACAATCATGTGACTTAACATTTATAAATATTGTATTTTTGATGTGTAAACATTTTAGCTCACGGTATGGGCAAAATTTCAAATGTGTAAAATGTAAGAATAACTGTAACGTAAGATGTAAGATAACTGTAACGTCCAGTTCCCCTCTCGCTCGCACTACTGCGCGGCATAACTGTGCTGCTCTAAACAACACAGAAAAGATAAGAAGAGAGGGAGAAATTAAAATACGAGCGAAGTTTGTTTGTTTATGTTTCGATCAATTTACTCACACATATATGTACATACGAAAACAAAATGTGCGTGTACATTTATTCGTGGCAGAATTATTTGTTGGTGTTAAACGTGTGGAGATCGACTATACCATACAAGCAGAGAAGTCGCCGTAGCAAACACTGGCGTTTGACAGGTTTTCCATTTGGTTAGTTAGATTGGATTAAAATTAAATATTTTTTAAAATATAAAAACAATACAAAATGATAAGTAATAAAGAATCTAGGTTTCAATAAATGTATAAACAAAATGTAGTGATAATGCTTTGCTTTGTGCATTAACCTTAGAAAGGCAACACTTTTTCATCTATATGCAAATAGCTAATATGTTAAACAGAAAAAATCAAACTTATTTATTATAAAATCAATTATTTACTTAAAAAAAAATATATATTGTTTCTTATTTTTATTAAATGCAGTTCAGGCAAATCTCTTTGCGGTGCTTTTAAAAAGACTGATCACTCCTGTTGCCTTTCTAAAGTTAAATGCGGGAAACACTTATAGTCGCCTAAGAATTGATTTGGCGCAAGTGTGTACAAATTCATATACCTATACGCCAAATCAATTCTCAGGCGACGTTATGTAAACTTTTCGCAGCTAATTAAATTTCAAATCGACAGGAAGAAAAACTTAAAGCGCGGAAAAAAAGATGCAATTACAGCTGCGTATATGCGAACATATCGTGCCCGATGCATTGAGTAAAAGAAAAATAATGCAACTACGATTTGGTGCAATTGCAAACTATTTATGCGATATGGAATAAAAATTTGCAATGATGCAAGACCATTTGCAATTTATAGTGAATTGGGCTATTATATATAAAAGATAATGATATCCAATAAATTTTTAAGTTTATAAAAGAATTGTTTTAGTTTGAATTATTTATCTAGCATATATATTATACATCAAATTCCTATATATGGCTATATATATGTATGTGAGCTTATGTATATGGAATTCAGTTGGCTTAACTGTTTACACATCAAATATCTTACGTGCCTTGCACACATCAATTTTTTATTTTTTATTTACCCGGCGTCAATGAACATGGGTGTAATATACCCGAGCCATTCAGTGATTTTAGGTTAATTTTGTTGATCTTATTTTTGTGTTTCAAAAAAATATATTTAAGACGAAGAGAATATTTTTGTATTATTTTTATTTTTTGCACCTACAATATGTTTTGTGAAATTCAAAAAACAAAACCTTAAAAAAAATACCGTTTTATTTTAAGGATTTATTGTTACTCGCGTGTCACACATTATCACACTAGTTCATTGACGGTGTAACAAAAAGTATGTTCATTGACGACGGGTTAACATGATTTTAGTGGCGCAACCCAGAAAAGAGATTAAGAGGACGTATCTCTCCTTTGGCTAATGAAATTTATATGAAAAAGTTAAGTCAGAGGTGTAGAAAAAAAGATATTGTCATGCATTTTTTTTTTTAACTGTTGTATAGTGTTTTTTATTTAATATATACAAAATATCAGGTTCTTACACTATATTTTAAATAATTTTGATGAAAATTTCAAATAAAAAAGTATTAATTCCGAACCATGCTATCAACTCGATTGTGAGCCTCTCTCTCATAAAAGCACTTTACGGTATTCAACAGTACTCCTTATTGGTTCATTTAAAATCAATTCTAAAGAACGAATTCTTAGCTTGATAAATTATTTCAAGTCCGATAATAGGTTTTTTCTTATCTCAAATTTTGCAAAATGGCGGAATTTTTTTATGAATTTTGAGGGAAAATTCTGGGAACTTCCATCTGGGAAACGAACTTGAGGCAGCTGGAACTCCAGTATAGCACTCATTCACCAGGGCACCGAGGTGATTGCTTATAAAAAGTATAAATTTTGGTTTAAAAAAAAACCTTCAATCAGGCTTAAGTTTTTAATGTGCTAGAATATGCTGTATAAATTTCCTCTAAATTCATGTAGAATTTTTTAAAATATCGTGGACACTGTATCGGAAAATGTAGTTTTGAGAAAAACGAGTTTATCGAATCCGGATTCGTATTGTCTGGCCCCAATTTCTTGTCACAATTTTTGATCAAAACAGACATTTTGGGCCTCTGATGTCCTGAACTTTCATGGGACACCGGTCACCTTGTGGCTTTCAGTGGGATTTTTTTACGATCTTTTTCTGCACATTTTTATTAGATATTATTTTAAAGATAGACAAAGTAACTAAACATTAATTTTTCCCTTAACTCTTTCTTGACCGTAAGGAAACTAGAACCGATAGAGCAAAACCGCATTCGCATTCTTCAACCCCCATTTAATTGTAAAAAAGTTCTTAAAAATTTTCATTGAAGATCTTAGGGTAACCGGTGACCCATAGCAAAACTTGTACTTATTTCCAAAAAAAATTAACAAAACTTTAGAAAATATGTGAAATCATGTTTGAGTAAATAGTTTTTCCCACAACATATTAAAAATTTTGTATATTTGGATAAATTTCGTAAAAATTGTGAGCGATTGAAAATGAACAAAAAAAAAAACAAAAATTTTTCATTTTGATCCGCTACAGTATCGCTACCAAAAAAATATTTGTAAATTGAAATTACACAACGTCTACACCTACAAGTGCTGGCATGCCAATTGCGAATATGTATTATCTGCCAAAAAACAGAAAAATTGTCTTTGTGACGTAGGCGTCCTGCCAATTGTCATGCCAATTCATTTCTAACAAAGTGTCAGACAATTCATTTCCAACAATTTGTTCACTCCACTCTACTTCCTCTCTAATTTGTTTTCTCTCACAAATTGAAGAAACGTCAAACATCGTCTGCTTACGTCAATTTATTGGCAGAATTCATTGCCACCGAAATTTGCTTGCCAATAACTCTGCCAATGAGAAAAGTGTGAGTGTATTAATGAAAAAATTGTGAGTGTATTAGCATTTGCATGCCAGCACTGGCAGGTGTGGACGCTGGGTTAATTCTTTTTCCAAAATCCTTAAATTTATAAAAATTTATTGGATAGTTTTAAAAAAATTTAAAAAAATTATTTTGTGACACCGGTGTCGGGTTAAAGTTTCACCCTGCTGTCTATGAATAACACAGTGCCACATAAAATTAAAAAATAATAAAATGCAAGAGCTCGAATATACTTTTATACATAATTTGGGCACGATGGCGTTTTCAGTTTTCCCTATACATCACAATTTTTTGAAAAATCAGTTCGAAAGAAATATTTGTTGCTCAGCTAAATATATATACGCACAAAATGTCATCATCATACCTCCAACGGTTTTCAAGTTATTGCACTTTAATTTGTGTTAAATACTTCTATATACATAACTATATCCAAACAATTTTGTTATTTATACTAGTATGTTGGATAATTCCGCCTAACAAGTACAATTCCAAAAAAAAAAATCAAAGTTTGGTTTTACATTTTTTTCCTCTGTGGGAACAATCGGTATACCAATGTTATGGTCAGGCAAATCTTTTACAGTATACCGCCAAACCATTAGAAACACCACAAATTTCTTCTAATTTTTTAATATTTTTAATTTGGAAAAAATTTTTGCAAATTTTTTCCAAATTTGGCGGTTCACATTGCTAATTACATAATGATTAAAATTATTAGGCTTTGAATGGAACAATGATGCCAGAAGAATATCAAAAAGTTCATAGAACTAGAAGATCAGACGATCGTTTCGGAACCAGCTACGGTTCCTCATCAGTGATCTTTGTGATAGTTCCCTAATTTCAACAATCTATATAAGTGAAAATACTGTAAAGTAAATGAGAATTACAAAGACAGTTATTTTCACTGAATAGTATTATTGAAAGGAAATACCGTTCTATGTACTTTTTGCCATCCTTCTTTGACACTTGTTCATATCAGATGTCAGGAAATCTGACCAATATGTAATACAAGTTAGAGTAAATATGGATATATCGGAAGCAGTGGTTTCTTTTTTGAATTTATAGAACTGGTAGGCAAGTCTCAACTGTAAACAAACACAAAAACATTTTTTTTTAATTTCATATTATTATTATTTTTGTAATGAATGATTGAAATCTGGTGGACCTAAAATTTTATGGCGGATCGAAACGTAGTAATTGAAAAGTATTTGCCATTGTAATTTTTAGTACAAGTGTATGAAGATGAAACTTAACCAAAAATTTTACCTGCTTATTAATGTATACGGCATCAGCATTATCAACGTTTTCAGCTTCTGAATCAGTTGGTGGTATTGTTGTTGATGCAGCATGTATGGCATTTGTATTAATTGCAGCAATAACACCAACCACTGATTGATGTTCTTCTTCATTATCATGATCATTTTGATGATTATCATTAACTTCGTCATTAGCATTTTCAATAAAGTTTTCTAATTCTTTATCATCAAACATAAAAAACTGTTGCTGTTGTTGTTGATCATCAGTAGAGACAGCAACGATTTCAGCAACATCATCACTTTTATCATCATGGCTTGCTTTTTCTATTGACGTATTTGCATTTGTTGTAGTTGTATTTGTCATTTGACTAGTGTTTGATACTAAATCAATAACATTATCATTAATAAAATACTTATTACGTTGATTATTTCCGCTACTACTCATTATAATGACGTCATCGTTATCATTATCATAGTCATCATCGTCTTCGTCATAAACAATAATTGCTGACGGAATGTCTTTAAATTTGATAATGTTGTCTGTCGCTATATCTGCAAAGTTATTATTCTTATTATTGTTATTGTTAAGTAGTTGTTGCTGTGTTTTTGGTACTTTAAAATAATCATTAATTCCTTTTGTTAATTGTTGTTGCAAAGATGAAGTGATAATATTACAAAACGATGAAGAAGTTGAAGAAGTATCTGTTGTTGCTAATGTTGCTGTTGTTGTTGTAGTTGTCATCCTAACCATATTATTAGTTTTTATGTTCTGATCTTTTACATTTATGGCACAAGTTTTATTTTCATTTAAATCATTTATAAAGTATTCAGTAGTTATGATTTTTTTGGACTTAGTGGTGGTGTCGCTTTGCTTCATTTGTTGTTGTGACATCGATGTTTTCAAATTTGTTTGGTGGTGGTTTACATTTAGTTGACGTGCTGAAAACAAAATTTATTAAAAAATATATAAAATACAAAAACAAATGCTATTGCATTACAAGAAAACAAGTGATTAAGTTTCTAGCAAAAAATATTTAAAGTTTGTAGCAACCCTGTTATTCACTATATTTTTTTATTGTACACATACAGTATCCCCTGCTTATAGCAAAGAGTATAGATTGTAAAAATAGTAGAAGCCAGCAACGAGGTACAATACCGATGGTGTGAAAGCGACGGTTGTCAACCAGTGCTGTCGAAGGTACTCCGATCGGAGTATTCATACTCCGCTCAAATCTCAATCTCCTGTCCTCCCCATTCGGAAAAATCCTCCTATTTGATAGTCTTAAATTTTTGGGTTGTATGCAAAATAAAAGCAAATCAAACTAAATAAATGTGTTCTATTGAATTATTTTCGTTTCTGTCTGTGAAATATTTGTTGCTATGACTAGCGCTATTTTTTTTTATCGCTGGGTTACTGCCCAAATTCAAAACTTCGTGTTCCATTTCCAGAAGTTTTTGCTTGGGTTTGTGTTAATGTTTGTAATTTTTGGCAATTGAAATCAATAGCAGAAAAACCGCGTAAAACTAAGTTTGCGTATTTAATTTAGATATCAATAAAGTAGTAATAAATTTATATATTTATTAGATTTCGAACTGGAGGAATTTTGGTGTGAAATTTTTCATTTAACTCAGATAACCCCAATGTACTACACTTCAGAAAGTTGTGATTTTCATTGAATTTATTGTCATTTAATTAATCTGGGTTAAAGAATGATTTAAAATAAAATACTTTGAAAAGTGAAAAAATTTATTAGGCCAATTTTAAGTTTTTCACATAGCAGCGGCAAATAAAATTTTTTCTCAATTGACTCTAATAAAAGGCAAAAAACGAAATTGCTTGCTGGCTGCAACAATTAATGCAGTAGTGGTTGGTAAAGAAAAGCTGGTTCAAAATACCACAAATAACATTTTATATTTTATACTCGGTTTTGAGAAGAAGAAGACAAGTTTGTTGTAATTTGTTTTTCTTTATTGTTTTTTATTATTATTTACTAATATTAGAGGAGAGTGGTCCTAAGTTGGCACTGTGGGTTAAGCCGGTACCCCGTTTCTCAAAGATGGCGCACGTGTCGGTTTAACCATTTTGTCGTATGACAGGTTGGTAAACATGGACGTAATTTACGCTGACAATTGTCATTTTAGTTTTCGCTTGACAACGTGAGCGCGGTATAAATTTTTCGTGTGAAGCTGCTACAGGTGTGTAAATATTTGATTTTTACTTGCACGTTGCTTATCTCTTGTAGATTTTTTCGGTTTACCCAGTGAAACAGAGGCCTCACAGGGAGCTCACAAAAAATTGTTTTTAGAATAATTATATAATTTTATTAGTTATTTTGTTATATAAAATTTGCTACAACGCGCGATTAATGCACTTGGCAGTTTCATCGGTTTTAACAGTTTTTTTTCCCCCCTTCATTTTTGTGATGAAGAACTGTTTCTATTCTAGAAATAATGTTTGAAAATATTAAATTTATCAATTCCCTCCTAAAAATTATATAGCAAGTCCTTTTTCTTGAATTTGGGCGAACAAAATATTATAAGCCAACTCAGGACCAGGGGATGCCAGCTTGGGACCATCATTTTGGAAATAGCTAAAACTGACTTCTTCACTTTGCATCACATTGCGACCACAAAAATCACTTTAAACTGCTCCGAACGACATAGAATTGTATAGAAGGGATTGGTGTACCTGACCAAAGACATTAAAGTGCGATTAAACCCTGTTTTCCGCAAAGACTTTTACGGTGCCGACTTAGGACCACTCTCCCCCACTAATTTTTATTATTATTTACTAATAGTACCGTTTGCTTCCAAAGAAGGAATATTTGGTTTTTATAACTTTTATAGCTTTAAGTATGACTGAATTTGTAACAATAAAGCTGTGAATAAAAAATCGTACTTTTTTCTAATAAAATTTCTATACATTAATGGAACTGTTAGAAATTATCTAAGTAGGTAATACTTATTTAAAAACTTTTAAGACATTTTGAAAAATTCCTCCCTTGTAAAGCAAAATCCTCCGCTTGAAAGGAAAAATTCCTCCCCCTAAAATTTTCAAAACGACAGCACTGTTGTCAACACATCCAGCAGACAAAAATGTATGAATGGATGAGTTTCACGTGTTTGATAACAGGGCTTTGGAGCAGCCAAATTTTGGGGTTGCTCCGCTCCAGCTCCACCTCTTAAGTATAGCTCCGACTCCGCTCCGAGCTCCAACTACATATAATTTTCTTTTATGTGTATCGCTACCTTAATTTGCTAAAGCCCTAACACCCATTTTCCAAATTTTACAGGAAAAGCAAAAATTATTTTGATATTTGGAGTACTGCTTCCAGAATTTGTAATTTGAGCTGAAGGAAGAGATCGTACATTTTCGGTGTATATCTTCAAACTTTTCAGTACAGATGAAAGTGAGCACGACTTATCATAATCCACATAAAACTCGATATTGAAAAATTTGATGTTAGGTGGCCAATTCTGGGAAATTCTGAAGGCTGCTGTCATAGCAATAGAACCAATTAAGATTGTGAACTCCTTATTCTTAGTGACATCTTTTAAAAAAAAATAGGAATTATTAACACACATTATCCCTATTCACGATATCAGGACCGTAGCCAGGATTTTTTTTCGGGGGGTTGGTTTTCATTCAAAGAAAATTGACATTGACTTGCCATTACTGATGATGAGCTTGACCTCAAAACAATTACCAAAAATACTAAAAATAGTCAGAGGCTCATTTTTTTCAAATGATTATCAGTGGGAATTCGGGCCATGATAAGGAATCCGGATGAGGTTGGCTTATATTCCCGAAATTAGTGCAGTTACTGCATTGAAAGAGGTCTTCCGAGTCGGGGTGCTCTGAGCAATAACAAAGGGTGGTCAGAACCCCCAAAACCTCCCTCCTAAATACGGCTTTGACCGATATGGTGTAAACGGTCTTACATCATTGCAAATGCAAATTTTGATTGCATATCGCATGTATTTGTTATTGTGATAGCAGAACTATTTTGCATTTGCAATGATGCAAGACCATTTGCACGAAATCGTGAATAGGGTTATTGTAATTAAAATTGTACATTTCATTACTGCAATGGAAATGGTACTACTCAGTTCAAATCCCTTGCAATGAATTTGTAATTTATCAATAAATGTAATGAATATTTTAGTACTAATTCATTCTAATAGATTTGAACTCAGCATTGCCATTTGCATTGATTAATGGAGATGGTAATGGAAAAACTTCATTGCCTGTAATTGTCATAATGTGCAAGTTTTCAAATATAATGTCAAGCAACAATAGTTGGAAAAATTAGGAATCGGAGCAGCGGAGCGGTTAAATTTTCATTGCTCCAGCTTCAGCTCTAGCTCCGGTCAAAACCGTATGCTCCACAGCTCCTTGCTCCAGCTCCGCGCTCCGCTCCAAAGCCCTGTTTGATAAAACAAATATTTTACATTTCTTTTGGCAAATAACATTCAACATTTACAGAATTTTATATATTCTTTATATCAAATATGTAAACGTTTTGTTTTGATTTTATGTATTTACTATAAGTATTTTTGAATCTTTTTTTACTGATTTCATGAAATCAAAATGCGAAATAATTGTTATTACTATTTTCAACATTTTACCTAAATATATGTAAATAAATATATTTAGGTAAAATGTTTGAACTTTTCATATTTCATAAATTTTAATAAATTATCTTCATCACACATTTTTACATTTATAACAACAAATCTTTTTCTTACTAACTATTTGGCAAATGTTTTTATCTCATTTCTGTTACAAAATGTAGAATCACAACGAGGTGCAATGTAAAAACGATTGAAAATGTGAAATTTGAAATTCTCTAATGGTTTATTTTCGTCAACAATCAGGAAAACAACAAAAACACGCATCTCTTCTTCTTCTTATTTGCTTGGGTTTTTTTACAATCAGATTTTAACATGAGGTGTAATGTTAATTCTTTTGTACATGTTAAATTTCATATGCCACTGCTACAATAACATGTAAACAAACAATTTTTGTATTTATTTTACATATATACATATAAATTCTACAAAAATCCTGTCGCCTGAGAATTGATTTGTCGTATGTGTATAAGTATTCGTATGCCTATACGCCAAATCAGCTCTCAGGCGACGGTATGTTTGTAGAATTTATATGTATATATGTAAAATAAGAACAAAAATTGTTTGTTTACATGTTATTGTAGCAGTGGTATATGAAATTTAACATGTACAAAAGAATTAACATTGCACCTCATGTTAAAATCTGATTGTTAAAAAAACCCAAGCAAATAAGAAGAAGAAGAGATGCGTGTTTTTGTTGTTTTTCTGATTGTTGACGAAAATAAGCCATTAGAGAATTTCAAATTTAGCATTTTCAATTGTTTTTACATTGCACCTCGTTGTGATTCCACATTTTGTAACATTTTTGCTTTAGTTTTCTGTTACAATCAGATCTTAACATGATATGCAGTGTAAAATCTCTTATACATGTTAAATTGCATATATCGCTGCTACAATAACATGTAAACAAACAATTAAGTAAGACAAAGATTTGTTGGTATGAATATAAAAAAATGTACAAGGAGGATAATTTATTTATTAAAGTTTCAACATTTTAGCTAAGTATAATCACCTAAAATATTTCAACATTTTAACTACAATAAATATATTTATTTACATATATTTAGGTAAAATGTTGAAAATAGGAAGAACAATTCATGAAATCAGTAGAAAAAGATTCAAAAGTACTTATATGAAATATGCAAAACCGCAACCAAGCGTTGACATATTTGTATATAAAGAATATATAAATACTGTAAATGTTGAATGTTATTTGCCAAAAGAAATGTTAAATATTTGTTTTATCAAACTTATATATTCATACATTTTTGCCCGCTGGATGTGTCGACAACCGTCGCTGTCAAACAATCGGTATTGCACCTCGTTGCTGGTTTCTACGATTTTTTGTTTCGATTCCAGCAAGAGCAAATTGCGATCTCTTTACAATCTATACTCTTTGTATAGGCACCCTTGAAAATGTACGAAACTGGGTGCTTATAAGCGGGGAATGCTTATATGCAAATCCCGCATAATAGCACCCAAAGTGGCTATATGCAACACCCAGCTATATGCACAGACTGTACATATAACCGAGGATGTATGTAAAATATAATTAAGACGGAAAACATTAGCTCTATTCACGATTTGGTGCAAATAGTTTGCATCATTGTAAATGCAAAATATTTCTGCTATTACAACAACAAATATATTACATAAATATTAAATAATGCAATAAAACACGATTTTACAAAAACTATTTAACCGATCGAGCTATTTGACCCATATACGGCTATAGCCCGTAGTAGAATCATGAATATCCGTTGTTATTTAACCACTTTTTTTAAACAACATAACCTCTAAAAAATAGGTCGAAAACTCGAAAAGCCTGCCATTTTGTTTGTTTTCACTCAAAAATGATTTTAGTACGGGCTTACTTATACTTTAATATGCATTTTGAATTTTTGATTTCAGAGGTTCCTGAGTCGAGGAAACATGTCAACCAGAAAAAAATCAGGTTTTGTTGCGGCATATCTGGGCCATTAAATCATCCTAAACGCAGACTTATAGCAAACGAGAAAACATAATCTCGGTAGTGTTGTCAGATTCCGCTCAGAATATGGGATTTCTTAAGCCCAGAAGAGCGTAAAGGATTTTACACATTAAAACGGGATTTTTGGTATAAATTACAATAATTCACAATTAACATAATTTATTTTTCCAAACATTTTTTTTTTTAGCTTGACCTTGACTATTTGGAAACATAGAGAAATTCAAAATAATGCAGTATTGTAGAGCATACCTTGTTTAAACTTGCCCTAGTCCCAACTCGTTTTTTTATTGTAATTATTTGCGCAATTTGCAGCAAGTATCTCACGCTTACAGAAAGGAATCATAACAATTTTTTAGTTGATAGTAAGCCTGGATAATTCTGACAAAACACTGTGCCATGACGAGAATGATTTTTTAAGATTTTTCGTCTTAAAATCGGGATCTTTTAAATCAAACTATTCTGAATATAATTGAATATTTTTTGAAGTTTTGTCTTTGTCTACAATTTCATATTAAAGAATGGTTCTTCGTTGTTACGTTGTATAAAAATGATAAAGACAAGTTTAAATATATAATATTTTTAAATACAGTGTTCTATAATTTAATTTAAATTGGATTTTTCGAGGGATTTTTGGCATTTTTAAATGGGATAAATCGGGATTTTCGCATACGAAATTGAGATTTCTGAAGCAAACGGCCTGACAACCTTATATTTCGGACAAATAACTATATAATGTCTTTCGTTTCTTTGGAAGACTATTCTATTTATACCGGGCCCTGCAATTGAAGTGTCTGGATCAGTGTTACCACTTCGATCCAATTGGATCAAAAGTGAAACATTTTCGCCTTTTTTTTCTTAGTGATACTGTTTTTTTGTCTTTGGTCCTATTTTGATACTTTTTTATTCAAAAGAAATGTCTTATATTGCGTGCTTTTTAACCCTAAATAATTGGTAACTTTGTTTCCACAAATAATTATTTTTTTGAGTGGCAATTTTCGTTATCAATTTTACTATTGGAATAACTGTTTCCACTAAATCGATCGCCGATTTTGTAAATAGTAGTATGACGACTTACAAATTGATTTAAAATCATTTTGTTCTTTGTGTGATAAATCGCAAAGATAACTTGTTATTTGTTAACGAAACCATTTTCTTATCATCAAATAGGGAATATATCAAAATTTTTATGCGTTGATACTTTTTTCCAGTCAGTGGTAACAATTGTCTGGATTTAAAAACGCTGTAATTTTTTTGTTTATTAGTAGATTTTATTGAAATTGATGGAAATGTTAATTTAGCAATATTTCGAATGGTACGTAACCAACTTTTGCTTTAGCCACCAGCTTCAATCTCTTTTAAAACGATGCACACGATCCTTACATGACTTAATTGTACCAAAATACAAATAATACATTTAAACCGACGTAAATTAAAATTTAGAAACAAATTTTTAAACTTCTGCACAGTGTAACGGTTTTATATTACAACTTACACCATCCTGATCATCAATAGCAAATATTTTTCAAATCAGCCAAGTGGAATAATACTTCTTTTCCAACAAAAATTTCTTAATATGACAGTCTCTCTACTTTTTTGCATTTCACAATGAAAATTTCGGGTTTCGTCAAAATTACTTTACCTTTCAATCATCAAATGATAAACAACAAATTTGCAAATCTAAGCATATTAATTTTGCAGCCTTCACTTTAATTTTATTTCTTTTTTGTATTCTGTGACACAGTTGTTTACAAATAACAGCAAAAAATAGTTAAAAGTGCATGCTAAAATTGGTAAATAAATGAAAATAATTTTTCGTGGTACACTTTCACGATGTAATATTTATTACAAACTCCTGATTTATATTATAGCATACTTTAAGTGTAAAGGTTTTCAGTACAAATGAATATGTAAATAACAGAAACACACTATGGTATTGTGGCAAACTTTTACGATAACCGATTCATTACCCATTTGAGAATTTCCAGTTTTGTTATTTTAAAAAATACAAAATTTATTAATACTAGAATACTTATTTTGCCCCCGCCCGTCGCGACCAAAAAAAATCATTTCTCAAAATCTAAAGTAACGCTCATTGTATCTAGAATTCTTATTGAAACAATGCAAATTTAAAAATTTAACCTTCATTTTTGAAAAGTAAAATGCAAAACGTTTTTGTGCCCGCAGTTTTTTTGATATAGCCTACTAATGTTGAGATAAGCGATTTCGAAGATGAGAAGATTTTTCGAGAGGTAATTTAAAAAAAATATTATAAGCATCAAAATAAAAAAATGCGTGTCATAATATTTTTGACAATAAATGATAACAAAAAAAATATTTTATTGATATCTAAATTTCGAATGTAAATCTAGTGTGGAATGACCCATATATGAATATAGACATTGAGCAAACAATACGTTTCCCATGTTAATAAATGAAATATTAAATTATGTCTCCGGTTTTCTTATTTTCTAATGTTAGTATTCAACATTCAACCTAAAAGCTACAATACGAATATGGAATATGTATCCGTTTGTATGTATGTGTATTATGAATGAAAAATCTAATTTTGGATAGGAAATTATTTCTTATGATTATTTTCGCCCATCTTTTCAAATCTTTGCTCTTTTATTCTCTCATTTAGAACTATGTGTTGTCTACTTCCGCAAGTAATGCAAATCAAAAATTCAATTTGAAATACCTAAATCATGCAAAAACGCATGCATGTGGGACTAGAGGTGCCCAGTTTGTATGGTGAAAATGAAAGTTTCCTTGGTTTTCTTTTACATTCGATATATTTCGGTGGAAAAGAAAATCGGTTATCGAATCATTAATCTATATTCATAATACAAATTTGAACATCTTTAAAGTACGCACATGTCGTCATTTCCAGTACAACTGAAATTTAAAATTAAGCATTAAACATTACAGAGACACCATTTACTTATAAATACATACATATGTAGATGTGACAAAATATATTTTTGTCTGAATTTTGTGAAATTAATTGTGCTCAATGACGGCTTATCCAGGAGAGGTGAGCGGGCTTTAGCATCCCCTATCAATATTTTCAGATCGAATGGAAGATGCACGTGGAAATGAAGGTCTCGCGTGCACTAAAGATTTTCTGGCAGTGTATACTAGTTGAACTAGTATACTGGTTATACATTGCTTTTGTGAGACCTATTGTCGCTTATGCCTCCGTAGTATGGTGGAAAATAACTTTGGTTAAGTCCACAGCGACCTCTCTGAGCAGGCTTCTGACAGCTAGGTTCGTACTTTAACAAAGAAACCGAGAATTCTTTTGCCACTAGGCAGATGGCGACAGTCTTCTTAACAGAGGTTTTCGTTTTCCTGGATGTGGCGTGCTAGATAATTGAGAAAAGATGACATGGGAAGTGTATAGGCGTCTGCAGTTATAGCCAGGCCGCACTGAAGGACCTTGCTAATCCAGTCAGCTTTTCGAAATTAGTATGCGAGTGTATGACAAAACACAGCAAGTTTTGCCTTATATGGGTTTCAGGACACTGTGGTATTATAGGGAATGAATTGGCCGGCAAACTACCAAACAAAAGGTCTACAATTTCACCATTTAGGTTTGAATGGCAGGCAAACTGCCAAACGAAAAACCACTTTGATTTTTTAGGGTTCAAACAAAGGCCATTTTTAAAAGCCCAGTCATTCACACTTTTGAGATTAACATTGAGATCATCTATACACTTATTTATCAACCCACGATCACAGCTTATATATAGTTGCACATTATCAGCGTACACATGGGCATTACAATTTTTTAAAACTAATAAAAGATCGTTTACATACCTATATTGAAAAAAGTATGGGTCCAAGTAAGGAACTCCTCTTAAGATGGGGAGAAATTCAGAAATCAATTTATTTGAGTAAACTGTTTGAGTTCTGTCAGTTAAGGATGAATGTATTAGTTTGCTTGCAGTCGGAGAAAAATTGAATAACTTAGTGATGTCGGGCAAAAAACTTTTTTTTTCTCAAATCATTTTGTAACCGTCAGAGCCATCAAAGTTGTTTAACTATTTTCATCTGAGAACACACCCTTATCCGGTGGTCAGTCCACGACACCTTACTTCTACCAAACTCCAATCGTAATTAATTTCTTACGTTGGGGACTAAGAGGAGGATTTCTTTCTTAAGTTTTTTTTTGAATATGTCCATATCCTTGTAAGTTTCAACTTTTGCCTTCTCAACGTCAGAGAAATGTTCGTTTTTGAATTAGTCTTTCTTCTGAAAACTATATACACTCAATTTAAACAAGAAATGAATGAATAAAAAATCGAAATTTATGTCCTTAATCAAATGGCTCAGAGTGTATATGATAAACAGTTATATTTTGGGTTTTCAGGTTTTGCTTAGTCTTGCTTTTAAAATGCATACAACGCCCTCGGCAAAATCATCGTCTCCATCAAAATATTCATACTTAAAGCATGTGAGTTTATTTGCTACATCATTATAATTATAATTTTACCATCATCATCATTATTATCCACATTATAATAAGCATCATCATTAAAATATTCAGGTTGTATGATCTCAACAGGTGGAAAATTTACCACTTGCCGGTCTGAGAACTCGCGAATGTTATGAGGTTGACTAGAAACTTGGCAAATCTTGTATATGTTTTGTTGTGCTGATGTGAGTTGTTTCAAGCAAATCTTTTGCCCTTCTCTTCCGCTGAGAAGGTGGGAATTAGGCTACCTCAATAACTGACTGGTGCTATATAATCTGTGGGCCTTCGTCGGGACTCAGTGACATCAGTGTTGATGCAATTATTGGCTTTCATGCTGTCTCTCCGCATTAGCCTATGCGAGTTTTTTTCAATGAAATTCGAATTCTCGCGATCTCTCGATGTTGGCTTATGTGTTTTTTTTAGTATAGCAGAATCTAAGTTTTGTTGAGCCTCCATTTTTCGACGAAGTCTGCATTTTCACTGTCTCCAGCTGCAATTTTTGCCGGAGATTTTATCGTAACACTATCGCCTTTTGTTTATTTTTTCAGCTTATATTTATTTGCTCATTCTTTCAGCTCTAGAAATGTCCAAATGTTTTGTTTTTGAAATGCCAAATTGGACAAGAAACTGATGGGCAGCGCGATCTATCAATTGAGTACGAAAAAAACGGGGATGCACATGCGTATCAGCGATGCCAACTTGCGGGCAATTTTACTTAGTGCGGGGAATCGGGGAATGAGCTGTTTTTTGCGGGGAATTTGAAACCGTTTAGCTTTTATTGCTTAAAATACCTTAAGAAGTTTGTAGAATATTTTTGGTCAAATTTTATATATTCCTAAATACAATTCTGGCAAATTCGCAACACTATAAAAACAAATACTTTAATAGCAAGTAAATTAGCACATTTTCATATAAGTAGATTTGGTAAGGGGAATCTTTAAAACCAAGACTGAACATTGTCGTTCGAAAACTTAAATATCGTTTAACTTATGCAATATTTTTGGTTTTAAATTCTTCCTCTCTTCCTGCATTATCTTGGTCTAGAGAAATCGATTTAAAAAAGTGTGATTTTTGAAAGTATTATATTTCAAAAGTATTTTGTAAAAATTTCAGAGAAAAACTCGGAGTGCTTTCGTAGATATAGACGATTACAACGCCAAGTGTCAGACAGCCAAAAAGATTGCGCGTCGCTTCGGCTTCTCCTTCGGCCGTTCAGAAAGGCTTAGCTTTACCTCCATGCAGCATCTCCTGACTGTAATCTGTAAACTTACAAATTACGGTCAGCAATTATAAAGAAGTAGAAGTATATTTTATATGTTAAAAACTGATACTTTCAAAAAAGCCCTGTATACATTTTTTTTTAAATTAATACACAATTTTTTCTTGTACTTGAAGTCTTTAAATATATCGTCGCCTGAGAATTGATTTGGCGTATAGGTATATGAATTTGTACACATACGCCAAATCAATCCTCAGGCGACGATATGTCAAAGGAATTTTGGAGTTGGAAAATACATTTTTGTTAATCTAACAATCCTATAAAAATTGATAAAAATTTGGACCGAGGAAGTCCAGGGCCCTTTTACTCACCAAGAGTTATTTTAAGCCTATGGAAAGGGCATTTTTCGTTTGTATAAAATTTTTTTATGGAAAGTGCGTATCGCACTGTTATAATGTGAAATTATACCGGTGAGGGAATTTGGGCGAAAATCGGGGAATTTCTCGAGAGTTATCGGGGAGAAAGAAAAAATGAGTTGGCATCCCTGATGTGTATACACGTAATTTTGCATACGCTATTTTTGATAGAGGGCGCTGCCCATTATTCCACTGACAATTTCCGTTGCTACAATCATCGATTCTAAAGCAGTAAACTTCAAAAAATGTTGCCTTCCTAAATTAGAAAAATACCCTATAATGTGTCGATTTGAAACAGAGGAACATATTAACCAGATTTGTGGCTTCTGCTTGCAGAAACTGTCAAAAGATTTCTACTTCTTTCTACCCTCACAATGTCGTTTTACATACATATATTTACCTTCCATCATAACTCCGATTATTATTTTCTAATGTGTTAAAGTTTGAATGAGGATTTGTGTGTGTGTGTGTGTGTGTGTGTGATGGCGCAAGCTTTAATACAAAGCTATTGAAATGTACTTATAATACCTAAAAAAAATGTCTTCACTTTTCATCAATTTCGGATTAATTTCTTTTTTCTCTTTCCTTCTTTGTGTTGGCAATTTCTTTTCTTTTGCACGCTTTGAATGGCAAATAACAACAAACTAAGTATAACAATAGTAGCATAAGCAAAGCAAACTTATTGTATTGTAGTTGTTGTGCCATTGGCTTTGTGTATGCTTTATTGGTTTTTCGCGCATTAATGTATCCATTCAACACTCGACAATACCCAGGAACAGTACCAGAACCAAGGTACGCAACATTCACAATGTTGAAGAGGGCAAAGGCGACGATGAAAATATAAGTGCAAGTGGCAAGTACAAGCTCAAATCGAATTTGTTGCATTATGCTGAGGCATGCTAGCGTATAGTTCTCAAGTACCTTTGTTTGCTTTTTTCTTTTATGTGTACATATGTATGTATTTATATTGTGTGTTCAATATTTTTGAAAGAATCACACACACATATATACCCAATAGCAAAAATGTAGGGGAAGATGAGGTGAAAGCAACATGCTTTTATATTTTCTCATTTCTCATAAAATTTTTAAATAAACATATAATTCAATACCTCTAGTACGTTTGATAGTGCATTAAATATACCTTTTTCCCATATCAATTATAATGTCCTACCGTTTTTTGGCTATAATCATTTTTCTGAAAGTTAAAATATGGGGCTAACCCTCCACCACCTGAGGTGATTCCGACACCCACCTCTTTTCCAAAGTTTTTCAAAGAAAAAATCATAATGAGGGACACCCATTCTCTCGGCATACGAGCCAATCACCCAGTGTCCTGTATAAAGTGCTGTTATACGTGCGATTTCCACCCCAGAAAAAGATAAGAGTTGTTTAGTTTTGGAAAGCTTATATTGAGGCCAGATCGTTTTTGATGTGGCACAAGTTGTTAAGCCTCTCCATCTAAAGTCAGATTGTTGAGGGAAGAAAGTGAAAATGTCTCTCTTAACGATTTTTAAAGGGGGTTGAACCTGGTCCGACAGGGAAATGTTCAGCGATGAGCCATGTCTAGCTAGAGCATCGGCATTCTCATTTCCACTTATGCTCCAATGTCCAGACACCCAAATGAGAGTTAAATTAATGTGCTGTCCAAGTTTGACAAGTACCCTCTTGCACTCATAAACTAGTTTTGATTTGGAAATTCTTGAGATCATTGCTTTGATCATGGATTGGCTATCAGAAAGAATTGCTACATTTTTCCCTTTCGGTACATTGCCCAAAATTGCAAACTTCAGCCTGGAACACACTAGAAGAGTCTGGCAAACGGAAAAACTAGATAGGTCTAGAGCCTGCGAGAAGACACCAGCCCACTCCACAGTCCAATTCTCACCCGTCGGTGTAAAAAGTATAATCATAATCGCTTACTAGTGACCGATCAACTCAATCATGTCTCATAGGAATTAAAATTTTCAAGTTTGAGTTGATGCAACCATAAAAAACCGAGCAGGCCTTTTTTACCCGTTCTTCAATATTTCTTTTCCAATTTAATTTGCGATCCAAATTACTTCTAGAAATTTGACTCTTGAGGAAAGAGACAATTGTTGGCTACTCAAAGGAGAGATTGAAACTCGTTATCTTGGTCTTAGTGGTGAATAGAACTATCTCTGTTTTCTCCGGTTTAACTCCCAGGCCACACCCCGTTACTAAGCGAGATTAATATTTGAAAAAAAAAGAAGCAACAGTTCAAAACCTGTCAAAAATTACAAATTGAAAAATCGAGGAATAGTTACCAACCAAGAGAAGTAGCGATTGTCAAAAACGAGGCTTTCAGAGATGTCTTCGAAAAGCAGTTAAACGAACCAGAGGCCGAAAAACTTATTTATAAAATATCTAAACAAATCCACCAATATGAGGACAATACATCAAGAACAAAAATGGTAAAACCGTGTCAACAGAAAATAATATCAAAGAACTTTAGGTAGAATACTACAACAAATTATTAAATGAAGAGTATCTTTACTTAGAGATAGAAACCGGTAGCCCATTTCAATTGAAGACGTCGATAAGAACGAAATAATATACGCAATAAAAAACTACAAAAACTGTTCGGGTTTTTTTTACTGCAATGAAACTGATTGCTTCCCATCTTGGCACGAGATCGCAGGCAGTATGCAGCGATGTTTCTGTATCTCATTCCTTAACATTCCGTAGAGATGTTTCCTCAGGGATCAATGCTGGACCCACTTCTGTCCTCATTATACGGTATATCATGGAACCGAAACATTGAGCAAAACGTTAGTCATAATAATATTTAAATATTAACCAACAAAATGCAAATATTTAATATATATTCCCACACTGCCAAAAAATAAAGGGGTAAGAAATATGGAGTAAAAAGAAAAGCGAAATCAATTTTTTTGCCAAAGTATAAATTGTTTTTGGTGTTACTTTTCCGCTTCTTTCAAATAAAAATTTATTTATAATGATGACTTCCGCTGTCAAGTACACAAAAACTCGCTCACATATAACTGCACACATATTCATTCAACCCCAATAAACATTGATGCAAGCTCTTGAGATCGAGCATAGTGCAACTATCAAATAATCTGCCGTATTTAGCACACATTCGTCTGTTTTTGTCATGTACGGCAGTATGATTATCAAATTTTTTGACTTGCTTTTAATTGCACCATCAAGTTGATTGTGTTGTTTATTATAAAAGAAAAAATAGAGAATTATTTATCACTGGGATCCTTCCTATCAGTCTTCTATAAAGCTCAATAAAGCGTTACCAGCCGCCTCTGCTATGCGCGCGCTGGCGCCAGTTATTAAGGCCAAATGGAGTCAGGTCCTCTTGTACCTAATCTTTCCAATGGAAATTAGATTGTCCTATTCTGCGCGTTCCTCCATCGTTTATACCATAAACAATATTTTCCATTTGCTCAACATGACCACGCCAGCGAAGCCGGTGGATTTACGGTTGACTAAGTGCAAGTATCTCTGCTGACCTACCCTGCTGCTACCTTGCCAAGAGATGACATGATCAAGAAATACGATTTCGAGAAATCCTTCAAAGTTATACTAAGTAATAGTATAACTTAGAATGGGAATATCTAGAGCTCCTAAACACACTAGGCAAGACAAATAAGGTCACCTTATTCTGGTAACCTGGGCATACAGGTATTCATGGCAACGAGATAGTCCACCACTTAGCAAGGAGCGCAGCAGCCATTGCATACATTGGTCCTGAGCCCATGGTAGGTCTAGGAATCCGAACGACCACAAAATAGCGTCCCTTTTTCTCAAGCTAAGGTAAGGCCAACTCAGACTTATTATGAGCATTCTCTTAGGACATTGTAAACTGAGAGAACATATGAAGAACTTAGGTATAAATCAGGATATTACTTGTAGGTAGGGAAATGGTATCGAGTGGAAAGTATCGATACTATACTCATTTGAAGTATCGGCTACTCAAAAGTATCGACAAAAATATACTCCCTGAAAAATTATAAAATTTGCGAATTATGTGTTTATTTTTTTTTTTTTATAAGTGCATGAGTAAATAATAATGTACCTATATATATAAAAAAATATATAATAAATGTAGACTACAAAAGTGGCACGACTCAAAATTGGAAACTTATGTTATGGAAAATAATATGTGATTTTATTATAGGAACATTTTTTTTTCTATAAAATACATTTTTATATGAATCTACATGTAAGCAAAAACAGTTTTATATCGTTCTTGAAAAATTTTCAATTTTAAATTGTGCAATGTAAAAAGTTTTCAAATGTTTGTTAGTTCTTTCTGACTTTAATTAGGGGAGATAATGCCGACTGACCCTCTGTTCAACAAATTATAGTATGTCTTCTACATAAACGACATTTTTAAAAAGAATCACGATGACATCCATCGAATACATTAAAAAAAAATCGATTTATAAGTCAAAATTAAGGTATATGAAAAACCCTAAAATGGCCTGAGGGTAAAAAAATTCAAAAAATAATAAAAAAAAAAAATCGTGCTAACTTTTACAAACCCAGCGAGGGTTTTGCTATTGGATAGGTATATTTTCAAAAAAAAAAATAGTCCGGTCCGGTTTGATTTCGATGACCCGAAAATTGTCGCATAGTGTTGTAGTTACATAAAGTACAGTTTAAAATTACAGCGCAATTAATACTCACTATGTTCAAAGCTGAATAACTTTGGCATCAATTCAGAGAAATCCGTCGGGTCTTCTTTGTTGTGAAACTCTATTTTATTCTGTATTAGTTTGAGAAATAAAAATGACCACTATAATACAAAAAACAAAAAATATCAAATTCGAAAAACTTTCGTATTTAGGTGTGCCAAAATTATAGCGTACTTGAACTAATTAATTAGTATTATTTTATTAGGAGCATAAAAAGTTACTTTTTAGTATGAAGGATGGTAACCTCTGTATTTGTTAACACATTAATACATACATTTTCGAAATGTGTTGTAAATTATTTACCTAATATATATTATAATTTACCTAATGATATTATTTTAAATTGAAGGATATCTGGATCTAGGAAGTTTTAACTTTAAGACCTTTATTATAATTGCACTTTTTTCTATAGTTATTCTCTTTACAATGAAGCCACCGCCAAATTTTTTCCGTAATAATTGATTCGTGCAACTATGGAAACCAAGACAAAATTTGAGAATTTTGGCTTACAATATCCGATATAGCAACTCATGATGTATGGTTCTGAGGGTTATCATACTGAGAAATACAAGATAAAGATCCTAGCTATTCATGAGAATGAGAATATATTAAGTTCAACATTCGGGTAGGGTTATATTATTGGTAGGTGTACTTATCATATGTACCAAACCAATGAGACAAATATTGCAAACCATTACTTCGCTTTTATATTGTGCTGCTGACCAACAAAACACTAATTATTTTTAAAATCATGAATATACAATAGTAACCTATCTATTTAGATTAGATGCATTTATGTCAAAAAGATATCATTAAATATTAATCTCTCCAACTGATTTATCTTTATATAGGACATATCACCGATAGTCATAACCGTAATGGAGTAACAACTAATAACAAAAGCCTAATGGAAACGTAACATTTTCCTAACTCCCTGAATAGCTTGTATCCCTACCTTGAATTTCTCAGTGTGATAACCCTCCGAACCTCCGAGCCAAGATTCTCAAATTTCCTCTGGGCTTCCATAGTTGTACGAATCAAGCATTACGGAAAACATTTTGGGATGGCTTCAGCGTAAAGGGAATAACTATAAAAATCTGTATGATCATAACGATGGTCTTAAAGTTGGAATTAAAACTTCCTGGAGAGAGATATCCTTCAATGTAACTGAATATTATTGGGAATCCCTAAAATCAGATATTTGTTAAGAAATTCACAACACATTTCGGAAATTTATGTATTGATGTGTTAACAAATACATGGGTTACTCTTCTTCATACTAAAAGTAAATTTTATGCTCCTAATAAAATATTACTAATTAATTAGTTCAAGTGCGCTATAATTTTGGCACACCTAATTACGAAAGCCTTTCGAATAACATTTGATATTTTTTGTTTTTGTATTATAGTAATCATTTTTATTTCTCAAACTAATACAGAATAAGATAGAGTTTCACAATAGAAAATACCCGATGGATTTCTCTTGATTCATGCCGAAGTTATTCAGCTTTGAACATCATTAAACATTTTCATAATTGATCGTCATCGTCCACATCCCAGCACCAAGCATAAGGAAGGGAAGAATGAGAGTCTTATAAAAATCTGTTTTCGTTCGGCTGCTAAATTGCCTAATGAGTGCGTAGTAGCATTTGTTAGTAAAATTGTTGTTGTTAATGCTAGATCGCAGATATTCGAGATCCTTGACAACTTCAAATGTTTAATATAATAACAGTAACATTTCGTCCAAGACGTCGTGACTCTTTGTTAGTTGTTCCAAGTTATTTCGTATTATCCTTGCTCACCGTTAAGTCTACTGGACGAGACTCCTTTCCCAGGTTAGAGAATGATGCGCCTATGCAAGTAGCATGACACTCTTGTAAAAAATAGAGCCGTAGATGTCGATGCTTGCAACTCGAATTATTTTCTCCATTATAAGATTGAAAAAATTGCATGATATGAAATTACCTTATCTGAAACCTCGCTTGGTATCAAATGGCGCGGAGAGGGCTGTCACAATTTTCCCAGCGCTGATGGTGTTCGTCATGTTATTCTGCAAAGTTTAATGAGCTTTGCAGGGATACCAAAACCAGACATTGCGGCACACAAGTAATCCTTAACCATGCTGTTGAATGCGGTCTTGTAATCAATGAATAGATGGTGGGTGCCGATCTATTTTTTCGGTCTGAAGCCACACTAATAAGGTCAAATCAGTTTGTTGATGATGGGCTTCAGTCTGTATGCGATACTAAAAAGATTTAATTAAGGTTCCAATCATTGAGCATGAGTCGATTGAAAAACTATATTCTGCGTAGAAGCTCGTGCATGCGTTTTGTAAGGTCTTCGTCTCTGGCCTTAAATTGTAATTGGGGTTTCTGTAACAGCTTTTTCAGTAGCGGGAGCATTACCGTCATCGCAATTCAGCAGCTCTGAGAAGTGTTCCCTCCATAACCTTATAATACCCTGGATTTCTGTCACCAGATTTCCGTCCATGCAGGAAGACACCCCGGTCTTCAAGCCGTTAGTCAGGCACCCGTGGATCCGCTATTAGTTTCATGAATAAAAAAAATGAGTAATAAGAGGATACAAATAAATTGTAAAATCACACTAACGTATCTTCTACGGGCTTTGATTATAAATCCGAAAATAGTAGATTACTACTTTTACTGATATCGACAACGACAACAAATTTTTATAGCACTTTTTTCCCAAGACTAAGTTTTTTTAACTTTATATGTACCACCTTGATCAAAAAGTTCCCGGAATAACCACCCTGTGGCGCTCCCATCGTTCCGATTTGAGTTCTGTTTTTGTTAAGTTGGTACATCTGTTGTTGATATTCCCTTTAAATCTTAGCGTCATAGCTTGAAATTTGCAAAAGTTACGTAGCCAAGAGTACATTTATCTCTGTGTGTGTTGGCGACTTTTTACAATTTCATTAAATTGTATTGTATTAAATTTTGCGTAAAAAACGGATTTAATGGTGCGCGAACGTTCAAAATGTTGGAAAAGTGTTTCGGCAATGATTCTCTAAAGAAAACGGTCGTTTATCAGTGGCACGAGTGGTTCAAAAATGGTCATGAGTCAATCGAAGATGATGAAGCTGTTACTTCTTTCTGTTCAATCGAGTTAAAAAACCATTACGGGGAACGCGTTTCTGCAGCCGAGAGGAAGTAATGGAAAAATAACAGGAAGCACTGATGGACATATCGAAAACCGAATATAAAAAATGTTTCGAGGATTGGATCAAGCGCTGGCATAAGTGTGTTGCAGTCGATGGGGCATATATATATATTTGAAGGGGACAATATAGATTTAGATGAATAAACTTGTATTTTTAATTTTCTGTATAAATTCCGGGAACTTTTTGACCAAGGTGGTATTCAGCTTCTAAAAAAAGATTGTTATTTGATTTATCGTCGCCTGAGAATTGCTTTGGCATATAGGTATACGAATTTGTACACATATACGCCAAATCAATTCTCAGACGACGTTATGCTTAAATTGTTTGGAATTCGAAGCTACAATAGGAAAATTTAGACTGCGAATTTATTTTAAATTAATTTCCGGCATTCGTATACAAATCCTGTTATGTGAAAATTGAAGAATTGACGGAACTTGAGTGGGTTCTTCGATATTTATTTCGTTGGCATTAGCTTAAGCGAATTTGACTTATCAAAATGTTAGCAATTTGAAATCATGTGTAAATACTTATTGGGTACATAGTGACTTCATGCACTTCGTTCACATAGCTTCCGCACTTATACTCGGAAATACAAGCAAAAATACAAAATAAATAAAAAATAAATAAATTAGTTATACAGAATGTACAAATGTAAACAACAAGGCGCACCGCCACCCTTAGGAAATCAGGCAATATCGATATATGGATATGTGTGTCTGTATCTGACACTCACAGCTAAATTTAATGTGCTTCGACTTTGATGCGCATCTAAAGCGCATCATTTCCGAGTGAATGAAATCCAATTTACATGCACAGAACCATTGCCATCAATGTACAGATATGTTGGCTTTTTATCTTCTATCAGCATATCGGCCACTTTTTGCAAGACTGTCATAAGTCTAAAAATCAAATTTTTTTGAGAAAATCGCATTTAAAGATTTCAATGAATGCAAAAATGATAAAAACACTTCACACGAGAAAAGTTCATAAGATACCGTTATGATTTTTTACACACTTTTTACGCATTAAATAAGAGTAATTTTTATAAATTTTCGAATTTTCGAATTTTTGCAGCAACTAGTCGATTTTATTCTTTAGATGAGCAAAGTGAAAACTTATTGTATTAAATTTTGTTGTCGGGAAAGAAAATAAAAATATGCGCTTTTATAGATGTGCATCACAATCACTTCTGATGCCCATTTCTCGAATACTGGGAGTGTTTTTTGTTGTTAAGAATGTGGTGGTTATATTGTTGCAACAAATCTACAAAGTACATTTTTTGTTTTTCGCTCGTTTCGCATGATTTTTATGCCTTTTTGCTCCATTTATCATTCGCTTGTCGAATGTTTGCAATTTGTCTTATACTTTGGCAAATGGACTTTTGGCGCGTGCCTACATCATTGTACCTATAGAGTCAATAGCAAACGGCAAAAGCAGCCGTAGCAGTGGAAAGGCAGACGACGTTAAAAACTCACTCACATTACATTACTTCCCCACTCATTCATTCATTCAGTCACCCACAATCACTGATTGCCTTATTACTACTTACTGTTGTCTTGCCGTCTGCCTGCTTGCTCACTTGCCTCTTTTGCAGCCTTCACTAATATCTGTTCTGTCTGCTTCAAAAAGGAACAAACCGCATCAAAAATACCACACAAAAAATGACATCGCGTCATCGACACTTAGAAATAAAAAAAGTCATAAGGCTGAGGGCAGGTGGTGTACTTTCTCACCATTTCCAATATCCTTTATAAAAACATTACCCTAAATAAAAAAAAACGAGTGGAATTTTGCCAAAGAGAAATTGAAATGCATTTTTAATTTGACCGTTTTTGTTTCTTTATTTCTGCTTCTCTTTCTCTTAATCTTTTCATGGTTACCCAGTCGGAAGTTTTTAGCACACACATAATAACTCCGAATACTGCGGCTCACTAACGGATCCAGAAATTTGGCGAAAGGAGAGGTACTGCCTGATTAAAGCCTAGCTATGTTAGCAAGTTTTTCATTTTCCTATCATAATTTTACTGATGTTTCTCATACAAATTGGGAACTTCATTTTCTTCTTTCTTGCTGATGAATGCTTGCCCCGTAATCAAACTTGACTGCTGTACGTTAGAGTAATCAGCCAATTTTTTCAGTATTTCGTTTTAAAATATTTACTAATTTCTTTTTATAAACAAACCAAAATTATTGAATAATTATTAACAATTTATTATAATTTATGCTAAAATAAATTCTGATTTCTTCTTTGTTTTTTGTGGCTTCCGTAATACGTTTCTCGTATGAGGGACTAAATGTAATCGTCCATCACTGCTTCATCCCAGAAACCTCTCTTTTTTGGTGAAAAAGTTCTCCGTGCTCGTCACACACGTCGCCCAAATTATCCTGATAAAAATCCAAGTGAGAATGGAGGAAATTAAAATTCAATGACATGTCCACTTCTGTCGGGAAAAATAATAAGAAAAAATTTTAAATCTATTGTGTGACGCCATATTAAGTAAATGGTGCAGCGTAGAACCAAAGTTGAATATTGGTTCGCTACAAAACGCTCACAAACAATTAGGGTTGCTAGATGCAAATCGGGCTTTATCTGGACATTGAGATAAAATATCAGGATTTTTCAGCTTTCATCTGGGCATTGAAAAAAGATTTTCCACTCATCTAACCAAAAAGCTATATTGTTGCAAGTAAGATGCTAGTAATTCCGATTTTTTTTCGTGAGCTCCAAATCTTGGCGCGAGAAATCGAAATCATCTGAACATGATTCGGTCGTATCTTCTTAAAATTTGACATTTTTGAAGGCTGAATCGGGTCACACTGGATTAGGAACCCAAAACATCACTAATCCCACTTGGGCGCAATTTCATTTCAAACCCTTTTCAAAGCCAATGTTGTTGCTGAGACAAAAGTAGCAATCGGTCACGTGACATAATGGCTTTCTCCAATCCCTTGGTGTGTCGAATTTCATGTATCGGCTGAAGTGAAAATACATGTCTGCTTATGCATAACGAATGTGCTTAAAAAAAAAAAAACAAATTCATACCTTTGACCAACAGCCCATTTGCTGAGAACTAATTGGCACAGAGCACATAGAGACTTTGGTGCCCATAAATCGGTGAGATTTGGTAACATTCCAAAGTAATTCAGATAACTCTATTGTAGCGCATCAGTAAATTTGCGTACATTTTTTGGACCATAAATTCACCGCACACATTACAGAAATCGTTTGGGTTGTTTACGCAGTCGTACTCTCGACTTCTTTTATTCATTCCACAAATTCCTATCAACCAAACAAAACGAAGGTGAAAATAGCGGGTTACAATGAATCGATACAATTAAATCGATAGAATAAATCCTTCTCCGTCCAAACTTACTTTTATTTTATTTTTTTCCAGGATGATATGAAAAGTATGTATGGAAAGATTATAGATCTTATCTTTTGCTAAAATAAAGTCAGTGGTGGCACATATCTAAAGTTAATAGTTTACCTGTATAATGCAATTTTTATATTAAAAAATCGTTCCCCTTACATTTGTTATTGTAAATATATTTGTTTTTCCTAGAATTAAATACAAAGTTTTTTTTATTTCGCTCCCTGCGATTTCCACTACACAAATACAAAGCCGAAAAGAATGCGTTTTGATGTGCTTTCTGTTTTAAATTCTTTTTCATTTGCATGAATGTACTATATCTACATATTACTAATTTGATCACAGCACTTCATAGCGTTGTATAGATGAGTTGGTTAGGAGGTAGTGGATGTTAGAAATAGTTTTTTTGAATAGTGGATTCAAATCCCACTTGAAGCGGAGCAAATTTTTTTTTTTTTTTTGTGGTGTAAAAAAATAAATACACAACAAATAAAGACAAAGGTGAATATAAAACATGCAAACAAACATAATACATTATCATATACATATTACTAATGTGATCACGTTATTTTATAAATGTGTGTGGCTGAGTGAGTTAAAAAGAAGGGTAAAGTTGTGGTTGAGCAAAGGAATTCTGAGTTTTTTTGGTGTCGTGTTTTGAAATTCAACTACAGGTGATTCTTTTTTATACAAATAATTATTTTTTTTTCATACTATTATTCATGGACATATGCCCATCAATAACTCAGATAATTTTCGGGTATATCTCCACAACCACAAATTTAGTACGAGGATGTTAATTGGCAATGTAATGCCACAGGAAAATGGTCTGTGAAATTGAAAAAAGGGGACATTGCATCTCCTATATAATCTGAGTTTTAGCATTCATTTGTGGCACGTCTCTAAAAAACTTTATTTTGGCATTCCATGAAAAATTATGGCGTGGTCTTTTCCGTTCAACTCTAATGCTTTTATATATTGGGAGTATGAATGTATAAACTCGTATTTTTTTCGTAATTTGGACATTTATTGTGAAAAAGTGACTATAAATTTATTCTTTAAAGTATTGTCCATCGTTAGCCACAACCTTTTCCCATCTTTCTGGTAGCATACGGATTCCGCGTCGAAAGAACTCCTCATCTTTTGAGGCTATCCACGAATCGACCCATTTTTTGAGTTCTTCGAAAGAACGGAAGAGCTGTTCAGCCAGGCCATGTGTCATCGATCGGAACAAGTGGTAATCAGAAGGAGCAATGTCCGGAGAATACGGCGGGTGGGGTAGCACTTCCCATTTCAGCGTTTCCAAGTATGTTTTTACTTGCCTTGCAACATGCGGCCAGGCATTTTCGTGCTGAAGAATAACTTCGTCGTGTCTATTCTCATATTCTGGCCTCTTATCCTTTAATGCTCGGCTCAAACGCATCAATTGTAGTCGGTAGCGGTTGCCAGTGATCGTTTCATTCGGTTTCAACAGCTCATAATACACGACACCTTTTATATCCCACCAAATACACAGCATGAGCTTGGATACTTGGATGTTCGGCTTTGCCGTTGATGTTGATGCATGTCCGGGTCATCGCCAGTCACAATACGATGCAGAGAACCCTTTCTTTTCTGTCGTTCAATCAGCAGTTCACATGTGAAAAATCGTCGTTCGACGTCTCTCGGCTTCAATTCGTACGGCACCCAATTTCCTTGCTTTTGAATCATTCCCAATGCTTTTAATCGAAATGGTTAATTGATCAACTCCAAAAGATTCTGCAAGTTCTTGTTGCGTTTGACATGAATCTTCTTCGAGTAATGCCTTCAATTCTTCATCTTCGAACTTTTCGGGCCGCCTGAACGTTCCCTGTCTTCAACATCAAAATCACCACTTTTGAAACGAGCATACCACACCTGACACATTCTAACGTCTATAGCACAGTCAGGATAACCTTCAGTGAGTAAACGATGTGCTTCAGTTGCATTTTTCTTTGAATGGAAGAAGCAAATTAAAACTTCCCGCAAATGTTGTTTTGTTGGCACGAAATTCGGCATTTTCAGCTATAGTAAAACACTTTTGTAAAATTATGAAAATTATTTGACAGATCAATTCTTGTAGTATTTTTGGCGCTCTTCCAGATAGAATAGCTGTCAATGTCAAAAAATGGCGCGTATGATAGATATGAAGTTAGTCACAATTACTAGTTTATACATTCATACTCCCAATATATTTCCAGAACCATTTACCCACGTTGGTTGACAAAACCATGCCACAAAAAAAAATGTGGTTAGGATTGAAAAAGATGGCGAGGTACTTTCCATATAGTCTGAATTTTCATTATTGTATATCTTAAAAACTATTTGTAGTGCAGCACTAAGATTTGGAATGATAATATGATTTGTCAATGGAATTTGGTGGGTAAAGTATGGGTAGACTTGGGTTAGTGACTGTTCCACCTCGGTTTTATAAGGTATATTTTCTAAATTATTTGTGGTTAGAGAGCTTTGATTGCCAATGGAAAATGCTAGAAAAAAAATGAATGGCACCTCCCATGCAAAGAAAATGTTTGAAACTGTATACCTGAGAAACCATTGCAAAGAACACAGTGGCAGTTTGTGTGTGAAGGCGGATGGTTAGTAGTAGTTGTTGGGCAGAATGTGGAGGTTTTTTGATATACAAAGGAAATGCTTCAAAAGGTATATATATATCTCTGCCCTATTTTGCTAAGGTCCTAACATCACTTTTTCTGTATAGAGTTTTCGATGGGTTATGGTAAAGTGTGCCCTGTACCGAAAATTTTAGAAACCTACACTGAAAACTTGCAATCTTTTCTTTTTGTTTAAATTACAAATTCTTGAAACAGTACTCCAAATACAAAAATGTTTTTTGCTTCCCCTGTAAAATTTGAAAAATGCGTGTTAGGGCTTTAGCAAATTAAGGCAGCGATATGGGGAACCATAGTAAGGCAAACAATAAAAATTTTGTTGTAAAGGATATATGTTGATAGTTATTAGAGAGCCATAGTAAGAAAGATGATGAAGGTTTGTTTGTTAAGATGGGATGTTGATAGAAATAACTGAGAAAAATGTTGACACCATTAAACACGTGGAAGTGGAACTACTCATGTAAATGATCAGTCAGTTTTGAGACAAAAATGGATTTAGTCTGGGGAACCATATATTAAGTGCAGCATCAATATGAGTACCTGTGCTAGGGACCGAAAGGATATCTACATCCCTAGAGGCAACATGAATAGCAGAAGGGAATAAAGTTGAAACAGCAGCTGTGCAGTTTATGTCAGCAGCAACTTGCGTGTTAGCATAAGCAGCGGCAACAGTGCAGTTAATGTTAGCAGCAATTTGGGAGACCGAACGTGGATAGGTCGCCATAACATTATATAGGGCAACAGCACCAGAACGATCCAAGGAAGTGTGATCAAATTTATTAGAACTGACTGAGCAAAAAAACACATTAGATTGAAATGTTATCAGTGAACTACTATCATACAACATAGTGGTATAAGGCACAGCTATGGTGGCAGCTGGATTAGGTGAAGGCTCCGCGGGAGGCTCAGCCAGTATTGTCAGACCAATTGCTTCAGAAATCCCAAGTTCGTACGCGAAAATGCCTATTTATTCTGTTTCAAAATGTCAAAAATCGCTCAAAAAATCTTATTTAAATTAATTTATAGAACACATTGTATTTAAAAATATTATGTAATTTGTAACTTTTTTTAACCATTTTTATACATCGTAACTACGAAAAACTATTCCTTAATATGAAATTGTGGAAAAAAAAAACAAAATTTCAATTATATTATCCTGAATATCGATTTAAAAGATCCCAATTTTAAGACGACATGAAAAAGAACTGCGGCATGTTTAGATCTAGTGGACCTTTTACCTACTGTAGTCGATGACTGGATTAAAGTAGTGCTAGTTACACTTATCGAAGAATGCACAAGTTCACTCAAAGAGTTAAATTTTTCCACCAGATTGTCAACAAACTGAATGAGACGCGAAGCTTCAGCAGCAATGTTGGTAGTATGCTTCTGCACGTCAATAAATCCGTTCATCAGAAACCCAGACGATAATTTCCGCCACTGCGAGCAAAACCACTGAAGACCTTTATGAGCTGGATTGCGCAATGCGTCACCTCCTCTGCAACTAAGTTTGACACAAGCAGTGTGAGGTAATCCAAGGTGACGCACCGTGATTTCCTGACTCCATACACCGCTATTAGGAGGTTAGAGAATGTTGAAAATAAACTTAATGATCCAGTAATTCAGGTAAGAATAAAATCATCCAATCCGTTTACAAGGACATATAGTTACAGCCAAAAAACCGATAAAATCATGAGTGTTGATAATTATAAACTTTAAAAAAGAAAATAAACGTAGCGAAATTATTTACGACAATTAGTTGTCGAGGTTACCAGACTATGAAGTTTATTTCATTGCTCCTTTCCTTTTGATTACATTTTTTACTTGGTTGTATAGAATGGGATTGTTTAAAGTGTAAGGGCGATGTTACACGATCAATGTTTTGCTGTCAAACAATGAAATTATTGTTGCTTTGAAAAATGAACACTGAGCAAAAGAAAGGATGAACACATTTCACTTCAAATTTTTTTACTGATGAAAAAAACCTGCATCACTTCAAATAAAATGGGGTTGCTGAAGATACACTGTTGCATTTTATTGGAAATACTAATATTTTATGAAAAATACTAGACTAATACTAATTATACTAATAATACTAATTTATAAATAAATTTTTTTCCTTTACCACCCTTTGCGCTGTTTGGCTTTTGTTTGGTTTAGAGACTGCCGTTTAAAATATTAATTAATAATTTTTATAAAAACATGGTAATTCAATGGTCAAGTAACAAAGTGGCGGAGTTTATTTTAATAGTTCGCAAATTTTAAAGATTATTTTTCTGCGTTTTTCACATATAAATGCAATCTTTTTTTTTGTATAATTTGTTGCTATTTCCACCAACATTATCTCATATTGTCATTATAATTATTTTCCATCCAATTCCATTCCAATTGTTGAATTTTCATTCACTTCAAAATACAATTAAATACTTTTTAGTTGGAAAAAGATAGTTGCAGATAAGAGTATTAAAAAATAACATTCAGCAAAAAACTGATAGTGTAACAGGGCATCAAACAAAACGATGAAAAGAGAGTAAAAACAGAAAACATTGACAGCAAAACATTGACCGTGTAACATCAGCCTAAAGCGTGTAAAGTGTAAGAAATAAGACGGAAATTGCTGTGGTTAACGCGGAAGACCATAATTTATTACTGATAATATTTAGTCTTGTTGCTAATTTCGATTTTCACTCTTTCCTCATTTAAGATGGAAGTTTGAAAAACTTTTTTTTTCACAAATGTGAAGAATATTACATTTTTGATAGAGCTTGAATTAAATTATTATTTTAAGAAAAAATAAGTACCTACGTCAGCAGCGCATAAATAATGTTTAACTTTATATTTTGATATCAGAACAGCATTTTTGTGGAAAAAACTATATAATTTTTTATTGATTGCTTGAAACAATGTAAAAAATGTTACTAAATATGTATCTCAATGACTTGTGTCAATATTTAATAGGTATGAAGGTATTGAGGCTCATTTTTGGCAAGGGAGTGTGGGGTGCAACTGAAAAGCAAGCATCTAAAAAATTTATAATTTTCGTACGCACGTACATAGATAAATACTAGGGATGTTAATCCTGAGATCATATAATCCCGGTCTTAAAAATCCTAAGTTTTTCGGAACTCGTGTGTAACTATAAGGAATTAAAATTTTTTATTTGTTTTATAAAATCTTCGTTTCGTATTTGTTATCTTTGAATGAAGAGAAATTTTTTTTCATAAATTTTTTTTAAATTCGTTCATAAAAAAAAAGCTAACTGAATTTGTGACACTATATTTTGTAAAATTATTATTATTTTAAATTATTGTTAATTAATTTGTTTTTAGCTACGCCATAGCAAAGATTGGCTTAAATATGTTGAAAGCTGCACGAGAATATTTTAGGATGACAGTTAGAAAATTTATTCAGCGCGTTTTCGTTTTCAAAATAAAAAAAATACAATGCCCCGAAACAATCGAAGTTGGCTGCGATACTCTGATGACAGTTTTAAAACTGCGTTATCAGATCACGAGGCTAATCAAAGTGTTGCCAAAATGTATTACTCAAATACCCAATACTTTCAGGGAAGATTTCTTCAACCATTACAATATATATAATGAATCTCAATATGATTGAGATTCACTGACGATGTCTAGTGGGAGTTGATTTGGATTGAAATGTTTTTGAAGAAAACTAGTTCGGTATTCCTTGTCAATGAGCCATTTGCATATAATATTAGAGAGGGTTTGTTCTACTGTCATTTTATAAAGGGAACAGATTATTTTGATTTTATTCTAATTTTCAAATGCCATTGGGAAGGCGAAAATGACGTCCAAATTTAAAAATAGCAACATTTTTCTATTTTCAAGACATTTCAAAAAATTCATGACGGAATTAAAAAAAAATCAATCCGCTCTAATGTATATACAGAGTACATAAAAAACATCTATTTTAAGAATTGACTAGAATGTTCATTTAAATTTTTGGACATTCCAGTCTACATTTCATAGAACAAAGATAATTTTATCACCAAATACGCTGTCACAAACTTAGTCGGCTTTAAGGGGGTTTCCTGAATTAGAAGGTTAAAAAGAAGCGTGTTTTCGGGATTTTTTTTAGAAGGGAAAAAAAGAAATTAACCCATTGAACTTCAAGGTATATTTTTGTATATATTCAAAATATACAAAAAAAAATTTTTACAGTAAAATAATAAATAACAAATGATTTATTAGTCTCTTTCGTGAGCAGCTTGCCGCTGCAGTCTTCAATCGGCGGAAAATATCCTGCAAAAAAATCGTAAATTCATAATTTTTCTCGGGTTTAAAAAAAAAAACTTTAAGGTGCTATAAAAATTATTTAAATATACTTTTTGACAACTTTTTTAGTTCACTTAAAAGAGACTTTAATATTGAAAAAAAAACAACTGCCAATTTAGAAAATTCGTCAAAATAAAAACTTTAGAAAACGCACTTCAAAGTTTTGAATTGCACCAATAACACTGTCCGACAAAAACTAATTTTTTCAAAAATAACAAGGTTCTGAAAGTGGACTCGAGAAAAAAAATATAAGTATCTCAGCGTTTTAAAAGATTACGTCTAATTTTCTTTTTACACGGGCCTAAAGTTTGCCCATTTCTAACAGGTTAAGTACAATAAATCATAGGACAACTTGTTAGTTTTGCATCAAAGCTTGTTTGTATGTTCAGCAACATATTAACCCTTTAGTGCGCACCGTTATGGGTCCCTTTGCCCTTTTCAAAAAAAGTTACATTTTTGACCCATTAAAAGGGTCGATAGAGGGTTAATATGTTCAAGAAATACGATGTCCATGAAATTCTAATATAGGTCTGTTAACTTGATTTTAGTAAAAATAAACCCAAATTCCAAAAATTGTTTATAATTTGTGTGTCTTTAAGAGTATTTTCTAAACTAAAAATTTATTTTACATTGCAAAATAAACTTATTTCTTAAACATAGTAACCCTCTATCTAAAAATATTTGTTTGACCTTCTGGTTCAAGGCATCTCCTTAAGAGGCTAGACAATGAATGCTTTGGAAAAAATTAATAAAAGACCTCCATTTTAATGTGCACTACATTTATTTATGTGATATCTTGAATATTAGCAATAATATTTCCGTTTTCATTTTATATTTGATAAAACTAACAATCCCGGTATTGAAATTTGAATCCCGCATTCCAAAAAGTGTTTCGGGATCAATATCCCTTATAGATATTTATTTGTATTTGTATACTTAATACCTTAATTTTTATTTCATCTTGTAAATGGAATGGTTATAATCTACTTCAATTGATTAAAGATAAAGTTGAAAGTTACGTTCATGTGTTACCCTTTTACATATTAACTCTTTCATGCCCACTTTTATGTGGCATATAAAAGGTGTTTAACAATTGACGCTATAAGATATTCTTTACGTTTGGTGATTGCCAAGCTTATGAAATTTCGTGGTTACGTGATTTTGTTTTTTAATTTTTGTCTTTGAAGTTCACAAAAAAAAAACCTATGAGCAAAATTTTTTAGTACTATTTAGTACTACTATATTATCATCAAAGAGCTATTTTCTCACATGTAATATGAACCGTGTCTGTTTTTCGTATGAAAAAAAAAATTTTTTTTGGAAAATTTTTGAAATACTAAGGCCTTTTTCTTTTTTAATATTTTAATTTGGAAAAATTTTTTGCAACAAATTTTGTTTATTAAAAAATTGCAATTATATCAATTGCTTAAAATTTAGCAACAAAGCTCCAAAGACAAACAAATAAAATTATAATTCTAATAAAAAAAAGTATCAAAACAATAATATAGAAGACGACCTCGGTAGTCTAATGGATAGTGCACTAGTCTTTCATCCGGGAGGTTAGAGTTCGATCCCCATCTTCGTCTAGTGGTTAATTCTCATAACCTTCTTATATTCACTATCAATATGAAGTGTACGAGAATTATAAGAAAGTGTACAAGTACACACCTTGGTTGGTAATGGAAAAACCACCGACCTGATAAAAAATTGCCGCACCGCCGTTCGGAGTTAAACTATAGGTCCAACTATGTGGTATCACAATGGGCCATTCAGGTTTAAGTGGATCTCTCGATAGACACTCAAGTGGGGTAAACACACATTAAATTAAGCATAGATAAAACAATGAGGGACGGTTGCGTATACACTCGTTCAGCATGCAACGTCAAAATTAATTTCTCCGTAAATTTCAGAGTGTGTACATCTTTTGACGTCGGCAAAATAATTTTGTTACGATGTTTACTCACCGAAAACTACGAAAAAAAAAGTATATGCTTGAAAGATTCAGTATACACGCATCAAATACAATGAGATCGTTGGCGGACCGTCAAGCAATATTTAACAAACTTTGATTTTCATCAAACAAGCCGTCCGCACATCCGTGTGAAGATTTCTCACTAATATATTTAAAATGCTGTATACGATGCTTGATGGTGTATAGTCCCTATAACAATATAGAAAAATATTAATCCCAGATTCGAACTACAGGGCTTCCGATTGTTGGGTCTATGACACACCCACTGAGTCAACGCTATGCTACAACATCACGTATGTGCATGACTAACGCTCGTATCTTTTTTCGGACCAAAATCTGTATATTTCTACCAAAAACTTTTAAAAAACTGTAAATCGATTTGAAAGAAACTGTATATTTCGCGGTTTGAATTTTATAAATGAAAATTAACAAGGAAAGCAATTTATCCATCATCTATATCGTCTTCGTTCTCCATTTTCATATCTCCTTCTGTAGCTGTATGTATTGAATTTGTGCTTGGAAAAAATTTGACGAAGCGATTCCGGCTTTGCTATGAGGTATTCATAGAAATCAACGCATGGATATTTCAAGTTACATTTGACGATAAGAATCGCCTTCAATGTTTGCACTTCTTTCAAAAGTATACTCGCAACGAGATGCCATTGTTCTCTCAGACGTTTTACATTGCGATTGATAAATTTGAATTTCCTAGCGTTCAAAAAACGCGGTATTTTGGTAAAAAAGGCGGTATGCAGTTTTGAAGTTGAAAAAACGGTATACTACCGCGAAAAACTGTATAGATACGAGCGTTATGCATGACGTAAATGCAAGAATTTATATCATTTAAAATTTCTATATGACTTAAGTCTAGATTTAAAAAAAAAAATTTATATTTCCAGTATTTTGACTTCTGCAGTCTATTTAACAGGTGATCGCAAAAGCAGGTAATAGGTCCGACCGAAGTTTAAACTCATTTATCTCGAAACTATATTTTTCTGCACAAAAAAAAAAAAAAAAAAAACTACTCGACCGATTCGTCTCAAAATCCACTATTTTACCAGTGCTTATCGCTGGAACTAAAAAAAACTTTATCCGTTGAATACTTCAAACTTTTTACATACAAAAAGTGATGAAAAAACGGTCTGTTTTCGTAACGTAAATTTCTACAACGCGCCATTTTGTCAAATTTTTTTTTTTTTTTCATTCTAGTTCCTGCGATAACTACACTCATACTAATTGTAACTTTTTTTTTTATTTTAGAAAAAAAAAAATGACACACCAACAAGATCCGTTTTTTTGAAGAGGGCAACTGTAACACCAATTTTAGTTTACTTAAAATTACAATTTTTTATTTAATATATCTACAAAGTTTAAATACTATTGCTCATTATTTTCATTTAAAACAGAAAATCCAAAAAACTCGTCAAATTCAAGGGCGCTAGATCAGAAGGTCCCCTTAAGTTAAAACTAAGAGCAAAAATGATATAACAATTCTTTCAGAGCAGAAACGGCACAGCGACTTAGCCCGGTTTTCCTCTGAACATATTTTATTTCACTTTTGATTGCCGTTTCAGCTCTTAAGTAAAATTATTCCACTTTTTTCTGGACTTCGAAGTTGTACCGCTTGGGCTACATAAATTTTTGTTCATCATATTCACTTTACAAGTGTTAAAAATTTAATCACGCGAGTACTTTGATACCATTTGGCACAGGCTCTAAGAATATAAAATCAGGATTTCGGAACATTTTATTTATTAACATGAAGGGGTCAGTTTTCATGAAATGACCTTTATGTTAACTAAGCGTCAAAATGAGCCGAACATTAAAAAAGGAAATTCGCTGCAGCCAAAAACGTACAGTGCACTATGGAATAAAAAAAAACTATGTGTATTCCACAATCGATTTTTGGTTCACCTTTTTTAGAAATCTGAAATGGCTGTAAAATTGCCAGCCATCTAGTGGACTCTGCGCTGACATGCTGACTATGGAGATGGTCCCAGCTACTCATTCTTCTTCTTTCTTCGTGGTCAGTATCATAGGCTGTCAAAATGATTGCTTACTTTTGATTGTTTGTTTACGTTTGCTCTCCATTTTTACGTTCTCTTCACGCCGCCATTGTCGCCGCAACAACTAAGATGTATTGTTATTATTTTGTTGTACGGCTGATTTTAACATTTTATGATATCTGACGCAACAATAAAGATATGTGGTTTTTCCCAAGGTGAAATTGTTGTTATCACCTTATACATGATTTCTCCATGATTATAGTTGAAAAGAATTGTTATTGTTGTTGATGGATTGAGAAGAGAAAAAGAAGGAGTAAAAAATAGTTTTTTCCACTTAATTGAAATTGTGTTTTATTTTGTGTTGTGAGGCGGGCCCTATGCCGAAACAGGTGCTGTATAGAAAACATTTATTTCATACTTTTAAATTTCGTATTTATTTAGGTGCATACTGCTATCGGATGCAAGGGTCCGCGCACTTAGCACGGCAATTATTTTGATTGAATACACATTTGTGAATTAGCCAACGATATTTTTATTATTGTATTATTTTTTGACCAACTCTTTAGTGAAGATGCCACACAGTGCATGAACATAGGGTAAACTGAAGATTCAATCACACACAAACACCTGGCCATGTATGTGCATATATAAAAAAAAGTTTAAAAAGACGCAAGTAGATAAAAGGAGTATGGCTGGAGTTATTCTACGCTACATAGAGGAGTAAGTCTACGCTAACTCATCTACTACTCTTTTGTTTGTGGTGGGGTATACTCTGCTACTACTACGACGATGATGAATATAAAATAGCACTAGAAACGGAATTACATTAATGTACACATAAAAGGACTTTTGGCTTTTTGTTTATCATCAAAAAATATAAAAATGAAAAGAAAAATAAAAATAGAAAAACATTTGTATATATGTATGTAGTATGATGTATAAAATAAAAATGCAAAACAAAACAGAAAAAAAACAAGTACAAATAGGAAATTGCAAAAGAGGCTATAAATGTACCCTGCTGCTTTTGTTGCTGTTTTATTTTTTATTTTGGTTTTGCTGTTGTGCAAATACTCACTGACGTGACTGACCTCCCCATATTGTTGCAACAACAACAGCAGAAATTCTCTTTGTACGACAACGGCGACCCTTTTGTTTGTGCGCTTTTGACCAAACAAGTGCACAACAAAACAACAATAACAACAAAGAAAAGGCAATAGCAATAACAAACAAAAGGCCTTTAGTATCGAAAATAATGATTTAACCCCAACCCAAACAAAATTCCACTTTACCCACCCAACTTTATGTCCTGCATTCAAGAGCTTAGCGTATACAAATTTAAGTCACCGACCATATCAGCACCAGCACCAGTACATCCTGCGCTAAATAAGTTATATCCGCTAATATCCGTTGTCTCTCCATTCAAGTAGCTATAATATAGTTCTCTTCAAAAGAGTTGATAAATGAAAGCCTGCAATTTGTTCCCAATTGTTATTGTTTACCATTTATTATGGGACTTAAAGGTCGATGGTGGTGCAGAGACATATAGATATGTAGTTGTGAGTTTATGATCGGTCCAAATGACGTATGAAATTGGACGCCATTTTTTCCATCATATTCCGCACTAACTTCTAGGCTAAGGTGAAATATTAATAATGGGCAAAACTACAAAAATAAATTATTACGAACCCATTTCTTCATTTCTTGGGCCAATCTTGAATCTTTCTTAATTATAGTCTTCGCCAGATTTACATTTGTATTGTCAGGTGTCTTCCACAGAAAAATTCCCAACCTGGAATCTTTGAAACCACTTGGAAGCAGTCATAAGGAATGGCGCATACATTTAATATGCATTTTAGCATTTGCTGGTAATTTTTACTGGCTTGAGTTAAAGTCGAAATCCGTAGAGCAGATCGAATTTCTTACTGTGTTCGGCGGTGGGATTTCTGCCTACATTACATAAGTATTTTATTTTATTTTATTTCGTTTCCATTTTTACCGATCTTCTAGAAATTTTAAATTAAATCCAAAATATTTTCAAATTGTCTATCAACTTTAGATTTTTTAACACGGATCCGTCGTTGGTCTCAAATTGATACACTTTTGAAATAAAACAACTAAATAATATAACAAAAAAAGTAAGAAAGTTTTTTTTATTGAATAAAATGGTAAAAAGCTTTATAATTAAATGAAAATATTTACAAAAAATAATATTTAAACATGTTTCGGTTCTATTTTAATTGTGGCATTACATTGTATCAAATTGATACATCAACGACTGATTCGATTGGCAAAATTAACGACGGACGAGTGTTAAAAACTAATATACATATTTGACAAGCTTTTATTAGTTTAGAATACGGCATCAATATGAACGTTCGCGAGTTATTTACGGATGATGAATAAGGTCCTGATGCAAACACAGTTGCAATATATTGACCATGTTATTTTTATGAAAAAAAAAATGTTAATCATATTATCATAGCACAAGTAAAAGAAAGGGAAGTGCTTAGAAAAATTGAGCGTCCACTGGGGCTAAAAATTTGGTCCATTATGATGCCCCTATACATTTGGAATCCTCCACCAACGAAACACATCTCAAAAAACCTCTACCTATCCTGAAATCACTTAGTACTCCTAATGAACAGTACAAGGTCTGTTGGCGGAATCTCCACCAGGTCCACCAGTTCTTCAAACAGTTTGTGTACTAGGAAACGGAGTCGACGGATATGGAGACTAGGGTATTCACAGAGATGGTGGTCGATGGTCTCATTTTCTTCGTCTTCGCAGCTTCTAGAGTAGTTTCGTGCTGCGACTCCAGTTCCCAATTATATAATCAAAAATGTTAAATGTTTCGATGTCAAAATTTCAAATTGTTGTTCTGAAGAATTTAAGAAAAACTTATTCTGATCGTCCTCGCCTCTCCACAGAATTCGATTTCATTTATTTAAGGGCATTTAATATGAGTATCATACATACATATACATCTATATGTGTAAGTATGTATGCATGCTGCCTTTCTTAGTTGCATGCACCAAGGGTGACTTAATACTTCTAAACTTTTTTGATGCATTGCTTATTTATGTTTTCAGAAAATACAATAAATTCTTGAAGAGGAACGTTCGTAGAGTCGAATAACAAGCCAAGCTTTGAAATATTATGCACAAGTATGCGGCAATTGTGGCGACTAACTACAACTTCCTTCCGTTTTTCCTTTTTGAATTATTATGCTGCTTGTTATTATTAAAAACATACATACATATGTATGTATGCATGTTGATGTCCCTTCTTCGGTTTCTCTGTGTTAACATAAATAAATGATTTGGAAAATTTCATACAAACATAAGTATTAAAGACGATGAGAGATGAAAGGGGAGTTGAGGAGATTTTGAACAAACAAAAACCTAATGTGTTTTCAGACTTGAGTTCGTTCACAAACAATACAAAGATGCAAGAGAAGGACATATGTATTTGGTGGATTCATTGGGTACATTGTACTTTAAGTATTAAGATACACGGTGATTGCGCCACAATGGTCAATAGGTGTATGGATGTGTTTTATTGTATATTTAACTTTTAAGCCTAAAAGTATGCAACACATAATGTCTATATCAAAAATAATTGTGGAATATACTTATGGACATATCAATGGAATATATCAAAAATTTTTTTTATTTATTGTATTGTTTTAATGCATAGCTTATTTTAGTTTATAGTTTATTCTTTCCTTATTGAAATTGTAAAACAATAGCCTTATTTGGCGCAAATGGTCTTGCATCTTTGCAAATGCAAACTATTTTTGCTCTCACAACAGCAAATATATGCGATATGCAATGAAAATTTGCATTTGCAATGATGCAAGACCATTTGCACCAAATCGTGAATAAGGCTATTATGAACATTAGGCGATACAGACGTGCAAAAAACGAAGAAGTGCACTGAAAAAAGAAAATGAAAAATTTAAAAAACCCTTGGTTGCACTCAGGGTCGCATTTAGGACAGGGCCAGCAGGGCCATGGCCCCATGGCCACCGATGCGGCAAAAAATTAAAAATCTTTGGGTTTTTTGTAATATTAATGTTGATTCCGATAAATATAATGGAAAAACGAGTTTTTTGTACTCTTGTTGGCAGAGACTACTTATAAGTCACATTTAAATCTCCTGCGTAAAGTCAACCAGTTAAAGTATACGTTCCAAATCTCATTTTCTTTGTGGGATTTCTAATGCTTTTAAGCAATGTTGTATCAATGCTTTAGTAGGCAAATCATCTGCCAATGCTTTTTCCGCCGCAGTTCTTTTGTAAAAGAAACTGTTGTTTTTTCACAGGTTCGCCGGCACGGTATGGAATATTAATCAAACATCTTTCAGCTTGCAGTACCCAAAAAATTGTTCTAACACTCAAAAATTTGAGTGATACGCGTTGTTCATGTAGCGAAGATGCTGTTAAGGCTCTTGTCCACGGCTACAAATTCATTCGGAATACATTTTTTGAAATTCGCGACGACGTTGAACAAAAAGATGTTCTTGAGTGAGTGTTTTTATGAATATTTTGATGTGTAAACATTTTAGGTCACGGCACGGTTGCCACATCAAAACTTTTTTTGGGGCCAAAAACAAAAGCAAAAAGGACCAAAATGGAAAAAAATGGACCAAATTTTTTTTAAATTATTTTGTTTATTTAACAAGTAAATATAGCACATTATAAAATGTGTATAACAATTTTATAATATTTTTTTAGCGATTGCTAGAGAATACATTCATATATCACATCAAACTAAAACAAAAAAACAAAAAAAAAAGTGCTCAGAAATTCATATAGCACATATGTAATGAAAGATATATAAAATTACGAATTTTGAGTGGATTAAATCAACAAATGAGCGCACCAAAGTTGTACGAAGACAAAGTTGCTTGAGACCGATTGAAGGAGAGAAGTTTTCAGGTTTCTGGCCAATAAAAGCACAAAGACGCGCGAGTTTGTTTTCAAAAGGACTAAGTAGATAGCAGGCGTATTGAAAAAAAGTTATTTTATTGCTTTCAAATTATTGGTAAATGTTCAGATTACACTTCTGATTGGGATTAAAAATCACTTTTTGACTCAAATTTTGTTAATATGAATTTTGGGCGTGCCGCCCTTTCCCGGTTCGGGTTCTTGTCGCTAAAATTTTTTCAAAAAATAGTACAAATAACTAAAAAAAAGATATGACTAAAAATGAATACATCATGCATAAATTGCACTTGTGTCGCCCAAATTAAAAGGTCAAGGTATTTGTAGTCAAATCATACTTAAAAAAAGTAAAAAATTCGCGCGAAAAAGGACCAAAATGGCCACCGAATTTAGTGCGTCATGTATCCATTTAGTTTCTTTTATTTGTTATTTTACTATTTATTAAATACATTTTAATGCCTAATTCAAATAAAATAAAATTTGGGTCAAAAAAGTGATTTTTAAAAAAATTCTCATCAAGTGTGTTCTGAAAAATTCCAAATAATTTTACTGCATTGAATAAAGACACTAGTTTGCTTAATATAACCTTTCATTACCACAACTTTCTTACACTGATTTTTTTAACATTACATTTTTTTAATCACAGAGTGACTCATACATTACATATGAAAGTTAATTACTTAATATTTTTGAAAAAGGACCAATTCAGAAAAAAAAGGACCAGCGGACCAAACGAAAATAAAAGGACCACTTTTGGTCCAAAAGGACCAAAGTGGCAACCGTGGCTCACGGTACGGGCAAAATTTCAAATGTGTAAAATGTAAGAATAACTGTATCGTAAGATGTAAGATAACTGTAACGTCCAGTTCCCTTCTCGCTCGCACTACTGCGCGGCATGGCTGTGCTACTCTAAACAACAAAGAGAAGAGAAGAAGAGAGGGAGAAATTAAAATACGAGCGAAGTTTGTTTGTTTATGTTTCGATCAATTTACTCACACATATATGTACATACGAAAACAAAATGTGCGTGTACATTTATTCGTGGCAGAATTATTTGTTGGTGTTAAACGTTTGGAGATCGGCTATACCATACAAGCACAGAAAACGCCGTAGCAAACACAGGCGTTTGATAGGTTTTGCATTCGGTTAGTTAGATTGGATTAAAATTAAATATTTTTTAAAATCTCAATATGCATTGAAAAATTATTTCTTCAATGTTGGAGAAAAGCTTAGTTCTCAAATTGATTTCCAATGTATTTCTCAATTTAAGTTCAAACATTTTTCTCCTTGTTGACTTTCAACTTGACATCAAGTTGAGAATCAACATTTTTTTCAATTAGATATCAAACACTTTTCTCCACTTGAAACCAAACATTTTTTCCAACGCTTGATATCAACTTGAATACGATTTGAGTTAAATTTGAGATATTATTTACAATATTTTATAAGTATACTCGTATGGCAATACTGTTGATTTCTCACAGATTCTCACAGAATTTTAATTTGTGGAAAACATTTTCTGTAAATTCAATTCAATTTTGAAAAATAAATATAAAAAACTGAGTGAAAGTGAAAAAATTCGGAATAAAAGTGAGGTGAAAATGAATTAAAGGGAAATATATGCTTTACATAATGTATATTTTGTACATATGCGTAAGATGCGTAAGAGCAAAAAAGTGAAAAGTGAGGTTTGACAGGTTGGAGAAATTCCTTTGATATCAAGTTGGGAGTCATAAATTTTTCAATTTGATAACTAAGAAAATCACCATATAAAAAATGTGCCTTTTAAGTTAAGAAGACTATAATCGGACCATTGAGGTGCATTTGAGAATTAACGTTGGAGATTTGAGAAAGGTATTTGACCTCAAATCTACCTCAAGTTGATATCAAACAATAATGTATATTGGGATATAAAAACAATACCTACAAAATGATAAGTAATAAGTAATCTAGGTTTCAATAAATGTATAAACAAAATGTAGTGATAATGATAGCAAACCACGGCATTATAAAAATTTTGCTTTGTACATTAACCTTAGAAAGGCAACACTTTTTTTATCTATGTAAATAGCAAAATTGTTAAATAGAAAAAATCAAATTTATTTATTATAAAATCACTTATTTACTTCAATAAAAATACATTGTTTCTTTCTTTGCGGTGGTTTAAAAAAGTAGTGGGGTGACTGGTCACCCTTGGTTGCCTTTCTAAGGTTAAATGCGGAAAGAACTTATTGTCGCCTGAGAATTGATTTATGTGTGTACAAATTTATATACCTATACGCCAAATCAATTCTCAGGCGAAGTTATGTAAAATTTTCACATATAATAAAATTTCAAATCGACAGGAAGAAAAACTTAAAGAGCGGAAAAAAAGTTGCAATTACAGCTGCGTATATGCGAACATATCGCGCCCGATGCATTGAGTAAAAGAAAAATAATGCAACGACGATTTGGTGCAATTGCAAAATATTTTTGCTATCACAACAACAAATATATGCAATATGGAATACAAATTTGCATTTGCAATGATGCAAGACCATTTGCAATTTATAGTGAATTGGGCAATTATATATAAAAGATAATGATATCTAATAAATTTTTAAGTTTATAAAGGAATTGTTTTAATTTGAATTATTTACCTAGCATTTACATTATACATAAAATCCCTATAGATGGCTATACATATGTGAGCTTATGTATATGGCATTCAGTTGGCTAAACTGTTTACACATCAAATATCTTGCGTGCCTTGCACACATCCATTGTTTTTTTTTATTGTTTTAGACAGTTAATTTAACTTTAAAATAACAAAGAATAATTTGTTAAATGATGTGAAAAAAGGACAAATTAAGATTTTAAAAGAAAATGGTCTATCTAATAGAGCAATCAGCCGTCAAATTAAAAGATCGGAGAAGGTAGTACGGCATTTTTTACGATTAGGGGATAAATACGGCAATTCATCCTTGAAATGCAAAAGAAATACTAAGTTAGCCCGTCGTCAAAGCAATTTTATCATCGCAAATTGTGTCAAAATTAACACTTACAGTTGGAAAACGAAGAGTTCAACAAATTTTAAGCGCGGACCAAAACATTAAATGGAAAAAACCTACAAAAAAGCCACAACTTACATTTCCTCACAAAGTCGTCAGATTACAATTTGCGACTGATATTTGGCACAATTTAATTTTTTTAGACAAAAAAAAAATTTAATCTGAACGGACCCGACGGATTTAGTTATTATTGGCATGATCTTCGCGCGAACAATCTACCAAGAATGAGTCGGAACTTTGGAGGCGGATCCATAATGATATGGAGCGGCTTTTTCATATCATGGAAAGCTGCAATTATGCTTTATTACGACAAAGATGAATTCGGAAAAGTATGTTGAGATGTTGGACGATGTTCTCATCGCTTATTTGGAAGACAATGCTGGCATAGAGTTTACGTTTCAACAAGATAATGCCAGTATTCATGTTTCAAATAAATCAAAGGAATTTTTTTCATTTCGTTCCATACCATTGCTTGACTGGCCAGCTAGAAGTCCGGACCTGAACCCAATCGAGAATGTTTGGGGCAAATTGCAATAGCTGTATATAAAAATGGACGACAGTATTTAACAGTAAAAGAGCTAAAAACAGCAATTTTACAAGCTTGGTTAGATGTGGATATTACCACCCTTCGTAAATTGATTGATTCACTACCCACAATAATTTTTCAGACAATTAACAAAAATGGAGGACTAACCACCTACAAAACTCACAAATTTTTCTTTTTAGGTAGCTTTTTTCACTTAAAATAACAAAACGATTGTAAGTGGGTAACACGCTTTACAAGAATAAAGTTAATATGTTTTGCGTAGGCATGTTGTTTTACTTGAGAATACTCGATTGTACCCGGGAAAATTAAAGGAGCCTCCACCGAATTCTAAATGCGGCCCTGGTTGCACATTTTTGAACATAAAAACGAAAACTTGTATTATGAAGTTAACAACAATATGTAAAGTATGTTATCACATCATGCGATGATTGCAGAAGGAACTCATTTTAAATTTTTATATACCTATCAACAAACATAAATTGAAAACTGATTAAGATTCGTACAAAATGATCTTTTGCCAAAAAACTCACCCACTTTTTGATTCAAACAGTAAGAAACAGTAAAACTGTCTGTGTGGAATTTTTTTCAAACGATGCAAATAAGCATCAAAAACTATTTACGGGTTAATAAAATATTCTTTAAAATGTACTTACAAAATAACACTTGCAAGGAATTTCCAGGGTGCCAAAAGATCTTCAACTTTGGAAGCTAACAGAAAATGAAATATATCTGTTAGGCCATAACGAATTGCAGTTTTTACTGGTTTAATATATTGTTCGAAATATTGTGGAAAATTTACATTTGGACCAGCTTTTTATGTCAAATTTAGCAATATTCAGGCCAAAGAAACAAGCAACTATTGTACACACAAAACGCAAAAGATAGAAGCAGTCGTATTATACAAATTATGTCTCACCGACCACAATCCCGCTGTGAATTTTAATGGACGACCTAAGTAGTGCTGTCATGCTGCCTCTTACATTCACAAGGTATACACAAAAGTAACACGTCCCCCTTTCCCTAATTAAGCAATCATTAAATAAGTTGTAATAATATTAATAACACTGTGCGACATATTTCTTTGACATATGTTTTGACTGGACTCTGTAAGATGTGAAAAACTTTATTATTTGAAATTTTCATTTTTTTTTTTAAGTTTCGGAATTAATTATATAATTAAGAACTCTTTCATCAGCAGCTGGCGAAAGATAAGAAGCAGTTGAATTTAAGAAAGAAGAAATAATGGAGATATTAAGAGAATGAGGGGTATCTGGTTTTCACAAAAAAAATTCTATAGTATTACCACTAAGAGTGGGAAATTTCGTCTTTTTTAAATTTCCAGTTCCACGTCCCATTTCAATTTTTAAAAGTCAATTTAAAATCGGGAAAAATACTCCTATAAAGATGAAATTTTGGGGTCTAAATGGAAATATTAAGGAGATTTTTTTAAATGAAAATACTAGTGTCCGACCGAATAATCGGCTTCGGCTTCGCGATTCTTCGGCTATTCGGCCTAAAATTACACATTCGGCTTCGGCAAAAAATGGCCGAAGTTTTGGCCGAAGCCGAAGATTATAAGCATTTTATTTTACAATAATTTTTACTATTGATTGGCAATAAAAATTTATACAAATAAATAAATGTGAAGTGGTTATATAAAGTATTTATTTCTGGGTTATGTTTTCTGCGTTTGCTTGTTCCATTTTTACTTTTGAGGTAACCCACAGATTTAAAACCATACAAACAGTAATCAGTGATTATTTTTAACGAGCAACCCGCTGGAGTTAATACAATTAGAGGCTGTAGAAGCAAGCCAAACTTTTTTACTTTTTCAGGAAGACTTGAAGCGTATTGAAAAGAAGCGTGAATTGTTAGAGAAGCCGACATTTTCCACTACAGGCGCCTCACTTTTTTTTTTGCTTTCAAGTAGGTCAAAAAAATTGAAAATTGTTTTGGCTATAATCGCTCTAGAATATATGTGTAAAGGGATTCTTTGAAATTCACAGTCGATTGAAAGTTACATATGTTTATTTGCAGGCCCTAATACAGCAGTCGTGCATATTTGAACTTTGAAACTAGTTTTTCTCAAAACAGCATTTTTCGAAATGGGTGCCACAATATCTCCAAAACTAATGAACTGATTGCGCTTAAATTTTCATCGTATCTTCAATGCATCTGTAGCTCTACTCCGTCCGAGCCAGGATCTCAATGTGTTTTATTTAAATTGAAATAGTTAAAAAAAATGACAAAAATCAAATACTTATTTTCAGAACTAGATAGATAAAAATACAAACTTTTAATGACTTAACTAAAAGAACATAAGTACAATAAAACTATCCCAAAAATTTAATTTTCAATATTTTTATCTAACCCTCTAGCTCCCAAGCGTGTTTCTAGACAGCCATCATCAAAACGGGTTTAATTATCACCTTACTAGCTTTTTGTTGCCAATATGGAATTTCCCAAGCTTTTAAAAAAATGCATTAGTTATGTGTTATTATGATGTTAGCGACAGTCAAAGTCAAAATTTGTCAAAAACAAAAAAATTAATTATTTTGTTTGAATTTGAGATAAAAATAAAAAAATAAATAAATACTTCCCTTCATACTTGCCAGATAAAATAACTAGCTGTGAGTAGCTAGGAATTTAAATTTTTTATACAAAATATTTTGTTATTTAAAAAAATTGGTATAAAGTTTATTCCACAACAAATACTTTTAGGCATTCAACTTTTCCGGCTTCATAAAACCACGCCCATTAAATTTTTAGGGTTTTGAGATCAGATTTATGCTTTTTACATTAAAATTTTTCAATCGCAATTTTTTTTTAAATCAATCAAAAATTTGGGTTTATTCTGGTTCCGTCTACAGGTATATCAATTAATACGCTGATTCAATCTTTGATTTTAGATAAGCAGAATCATGGCAGCCATCGGCCAACTTTTGTTTTGATACAGGTGTCGTTGAACGAGAGGCGTTCTGCAGATATATAGTCGATATAACTTTATATTTTGACGTAAACTTTTGGAGTATCTGCTATTGATATTTTTCTGTATTTGTTTGTAAATACATAGGTAGAAAAAATTTATTTTCAGATTTTTATTTTTTATATTTTAAAAATCCTTCGGTCTTCGGCCGAAGGTTAGATGAATGGCCGAAGTTCGGCTTCGGCCAAAAAATCACCTTCGGTCGGACACTACAAAAAAATACTCTCTCATCCAAGGACAAATATTTCAAATACAATAAAATAAAGTTCTTAGCTTACTTCCGAATATAGAAAAACGATACAGCAACACTTAGGCTAGCCGCACATTGAGCGCAGCCTAGCGCAGCACAAAGTAACTTAAGCAGTGAGTCACCACAACATTGAGCATTGAGTGCAAAATTTGGCTTATTTTAATAGGCTGATAAAATTGCATTTTCAGAAGTAATGCCTTAAACTAAAAGATAATACATTTACAACATATAGTGAAACCAGTTATTTTTATTAGGCCTGCAAATAGTTAAAGTAGCAAAATCCAACAGGCAACTATACTATATACTAAAAATTATTCGTAGTCAATGAAAATGGCAGAGAGTGTTGTATTTTATATCCTCTTCTAAACCCATTTTCTTCCTAGCTTGTTTGGTTTTCGAGTAATTAAATTTTTCCTATAGGCTACGCGCGCAAAATTTCAAATAAATAAAAACGCGCGCGCATCCACAGTACATCCAAATTACAAAATTTTGCAATTTTTTAAAGATTGAATATTTCAAAAACTATGACATATATGACAAAAATCGTAGCACCTACCTTGTATTTTCGACATGTTTAAAAGCTCACCTGTTCTAACCAAAACCTGATTTACCAGAGTATCTTCATGTATTTCACTAGTATAACAAAATATTACAAAACTAGCCTTTAAAAAGTCAGAGAATGTTTTTGTCACCAGCTCCCCGTCTACAAATACAACAAGTTGAATTTTGTCGCACAGAGTAATCGTAATATGTCGACACTAAGTTTATACCTACAAACAAGTATTTCGTTTTACTTTATCGAAGTAAATATTCTCTTAATCTGTCATTTTACGCCGGGTGTCAACAAGTATTTGTGTTCAACAACATACTTATGTATGTATGATATGTAATGCGCATCGTTGTCTATGTGGTTTATAAAGAGCATTATCCTTATATCAGAGGAAGCAACGAGCTGCTGACTGACTACCTAATAATAATGTGTGTAGTGCAAAAGAGGATTATTTTTTGGTAAAAATTATCCCCATCAACATTATTATTATTATTGTCGCCAGCAACAGTATTGCTTTCATCCTCTTCAAACCACCCTATTACAATAAAATATAATATATATTTATATGCATTAAGGCGTCTCAGGTCTCATTCAAATAAAAAATATTTGCTAAAAATCAAAATGGGTTTATTTTATAATTCTCAAAATATTTCGACTCTAGCTATAATCTATAGTGAACTGGATTGTTTTGGAAAAAAAACTCTAAAATCGTCATTTGAGAGGTAATATTTTTGTTGGCCTTTTTTAGTTGTGCGGGACACAGAAAACCATAGATTCGTTCATTTGCGATTAATTTGCAAACGATAATTTTTAATTTGTTCGCAATCCCGATATTAAGCCCCAAATTAAATTTTTTGGTTCGCGAGCCGAATTCAAAATATTAGAAAATTATAAGTACATAAATATCCAAATTTAACCCTGGAAGTACATGCTTATTTTTTATACGTAAAGGTCATGCTTCATCGAAACGACGACGGCATACTTTTACTAATCACTTTATCGTGCTAATTTCGCATTCCAACAACAAAAACTGTAACATAAGAAACACCATCTCAAAGTGCAAAAGTTACACAAAGGTCATGCTTCGTCGTTTCGACGACGCACATTTAAAAAAATCAAACTTTCATAATGTATATTCAGTTGAACTTCTGCTCACAGCAACAGCTTGCCCACGACTGGCACTGAGAAACCAGCCCAATACGAACAAAATTTAGAAAGAAAAACTATAAAACGTAAACATGCGTCGTCGATTCGACGAAGCATATCCTCCCGAGTTAATAGTTTACCAAATAGAAATTTTGACTCAACATTTTTTACTTGCAACCGATGGTTCCAGATCTAGCACATTTTCCTTTTTTGAATTTTATTTTTCATTTATTTACATTGCGTCAATTTGCAACCTTGCAATTGCAAAACTATTTTATTATGTTAAGTTGGTATCGTTTTTCCTATTAGCTGCGTTTATTTTCGCCACTTGCTTTTAGTTATGTATAACTAGCAGCGATAATTGTATGGGGAAACAACAACAAAGCCGCAGAAATAAGGAATAACACGTATAATTATATTTGTTATGTATACTTAACAAGTAGTTTAACTACATCAAATTCTATTGTTAACTGCCATTAGTGAATGAAGAAGCATTGCAGTCTGGCAAAAAACAAAAAAGGAAAAGATTCGAAATGTCGCCTGGTGCAAATAATTTGAAACATCGTTAAATTTTCTTATAAAGAGTTAAAACTAAAAACAATGCCCACGATTATTCCCAATGACTGGGATCCATTAAAATGTTTAACCTCTAGCTGCTCAGCAGCTAGAATAACAATATAACGAAGAAGAGACTTAACAACTTGGTCGTTTTATTCGCATATGTTAAACTAGCTGGTGAATAAAACGCAGCTATTATTTGTCATTACTATTAACCTCGTTAAACATTAAAGTATAACAATACAGGTTTGTAGATGATGAATTTATTATAATTGGATATCTTTTTGATTTAAAACAAAAAACGTGGGTCGCATGCAATATGAAATTGATAGATGAATAGTTCACTTAAGTCGCTACCAATTTTACCTCTATCCATAAGCGTCCCACGCTTTTCGTTTTAAATAATGCAAATATTTTCAGACCTACTAAAATTCATAATTACATATTTTCAAGACAATCTGTATGGGGTTATGAATCTGTATGGTGTTATAAATATGTATGGGGCAAGAAGAAATAATTTTATACTTTTTAGTCCGTTTTTAAAACGTGGTATATTAAAAAAAAAATTTTATTTAAATCTTTATTTCTGTTGCTGTTCTTTTATGAATAATGTTATATGACTAAACTAATACTGTCTGACTTTCATCTAAAATCCTTCAAAGCCAACCATGTCGCACCAGTTACAATGAGCTGTCAAACCTGTGACATTTTAAAACGATAATATGCAAAAAAGGATTGAATATTTAATAATATTAATACACTGTAAGGCAAAAAATATCTGCATTAGCTTGAGTACGACGTGACTTCTCCCTTCGCTGTAGCTTTCGATTCCTCCTTCTCCGTAACCTTCTGCTTTCGCTGCACTGTTGTCCATTTCGTCTCCGTGTTGGTTTTCACAACCGTAGGTTTTGTTTGTTCTTCGCATCTGTTGCATCCTCTTCACCTTCTTTCGGACTCCCCTTAGATCGTGTCCTCTTCGCGGATTGTGTGCAGCTGGTAACCTCATTAGCTGCTCATTACCATGGACTATTCGATCGCCTTCGTCAGTTTTTTGGCTTTCGTGTCGAGGTTGATCATTGCTTCCGTGTGCAGGTGTTTAATGATGCATCGTTGATCTGCTCTCACAGTACCGCATCAACGTGTATACTTCACATCCCAATTCGTGCATCATTTCTTCAAAGGTCCTCTCCTACGTAGCCTTTGCCATCGTTTGTTGCTGCACCTCTTGCCCTGGTGCTTTCTTATCCGCTGCCTTCTTCAACTCGTTAACCAGGGTAGGGGTGTCGATCAAGATCGGATAACCGTTACTCCGGGTTGCCTGCTTAGTGCCATCCTCCTGGTAGTCGGGTCGATCTGGTAACCGCTCCTTTTACAGCTCTGGTCTTCGTATTTTGCGGTGTTATTTCTGGAACCTGCTGTTTTGCAGCAACCGGTGAGAGCAAGCCTTCCTCTTCAAAATCTATCAACGGCACGTTCGCTGGTAAGCGCGATAGCCGTTGACTACCATTGAATGAGTCGACTTCTCCATCATTAATTATTTTCCCTCTTTATTTTCTGTCACTGTAATTGGGTTCTCCCTAGCGGCCGCTATTTCGGCCCGATGTGTAGTTGCCTTAATGACCCCGTGGTTATTTATGCAAACAGTGAAGCCACGCAAGGGGTGACGCAGGACTTTATGGATTGCTGCGTTCAGTGCCAGGTCAGCGAAGGGCACTTACATAAAGGACGACGCCTAATTGACCTGTCACAGATCTTAAACGGGCCTTTTGACCTTTTCGGCCACACCCTCCACCTCTGGGGGGTTTTTTTTTTGTCGCCTCTTACGACAGGCATACCTTCTAGAATATTCTATCTCCTATCGCGAAGGGGATAGGGGTTAGATTATTTCGTAACAATGGAATAACTCACCGGTAGATTAGCAATGTTTTGATGCAAAATTTTATTATAAAGAATTCCTATTATTTGTGATCTTTATTATTTTCCAAAAGTAGCCAAACAAAAAATGATTCGATAATAAACACGACTTTTATATGTTTTTTCATAACGATACAGCGAAACCCGAAATATTTTGAAAATCTTCATTAAACATACCAAGGTCACTTTGACAAAAAGTTCATTTAGTCTGATAAATATCACTCCAATAAATTCAGACATGAGCTTCATAACTTTTTTTGCGATATACGAGATATACATACTTAAATCTCTAATTTATTTGTAAGTAAAACTGCGTTATTCTTTCGAATTTTTACAAAATATTTTTACAAATTTGTCTTAAATTTATCCTATTTAAAAAATTTGTTTTTCATTGGTTTCCGAGATATCACACGGGCCAAACAATGAACTAATTTTGTACAAAAATGGTGGATTTCAAATTAAAATAATACCTAGTTTTAATGATTTCACGCAACTTACCAAAATTATTGTACACTGAGGGGAAAAATGCTGTTATATCAAACGGGAAGGATATTGAACCAAAAGATTTTGCTGTTAAATCCCATCCAAAAGTGAACTCTGTTATATTAGTGTATATTAGAAAATAAAAACTCCAGTTGCACAGAATCTCACCATGCATAAAAAACTAAGCAAAAGTTGGGACAATTTTTACCCTACCTAACCTTAAAGAGTTAACTATGCAAGAGAGAGTAAGATATACAAATTTGAAATACTCAATCAAAAATTTTGTTACTGTATTGGAGCTTCCATTAGCCCTGTCTGGCAGGGTTATGAACTAAATATTCAACAGATAATTTCAATAGAAGAGATGTTACTAAAATTGTCAATACAAAATAAAAACTGTTGAATCAAACAAATTGCGTTCAATACAAGAGGGTTTCTTAACAACAACTATGAACTGTTAAAATCGCAGTTTTTTTCTCGGTGTATGTATTGGCCCGATGGTCAATTAATCAACGAATCAATGAACTCTTATAACTTTGAAGTTTTTAAGGGTCGCTGGTTACAAATCTGAAGTCAGGTTTTGAAAATTCAAAATGGCGGGTCAAATGTGGCGGGCGGTAAGATAAAATCTGTTCTGCATACATTTTTTTCGTGCACCCGTAGACATAAGCACACACATTTGAAAGGGAATGGTTTAGCCTATAATTTCTGATATTAGCGAAGTTTGTAGCACGTTAGGCTTCAGTTCCATCATTTTTCAAAAATGGCCAAAAACGCTATTTATAGGGATTTCAACCCTTTTTTCTCGTAAACGTAAAGTGATGGAAAGTTTTTGACCACAAATTCTTGTTCAGCATGGAAAGATCATTTGGAATCAATAGAAGCCATCTTATCATCTTATCTTATCATTTAAATCATCACTTAAAACAAAAACTCTTTGGAAAGCAAAAATGATGTCCAAATTTAAAAATATATGTACAAACATTTTTCTGTTTCAAAACCATTCAGAAAATTTATGACGGGAAATTTATTTATCGATCCGCCCTAATATTTTCTAACTTCGTACATACTTTTTAATGGTAGCCCTAATTAAATATTATATTGGAATGAAAAATACAAATAAAAATAAAAAAAACATAAATTTTTTTTTTTGTAAATTAAATATTTTTAAAATATAATTTATAAACTATACACAAGAAATTGTGTCCATTCTGTGTCCCGAGAAAAAATCTCGCAAGTCTAGCTTATTTTTTAAATTAGATAAAATAAAAGATAAGGAGTCATAAGATAATCATCGCAGTGACAAACGAAATGCGCGTCCAGGGTTGCCGTTTTGAGTATTTGTGCACACACGAACTTTTTTCTTATTTTGTTTATTAAAAAAAAATTTTTTTTTGAACTAACATTTGCAAGAAAAGTTTGATATATTGGCATAATATTTTTATTACTCCTTTTATTTCGTTTTTTCATTCGATTAGAATGGGTAACACTAATTATGTTCGTGCATACTTGGTGTTACCCTGCAAGCATCTAGCTTTACCTTTTGCTATCGAATGAAAAATGTAAGTAATACCAAAACTATCATCTTGCAAGTATCTTTATGGCATTGAAATCAATATAACGGTTTTTAGAATATACGAATATGGCATTAGTTTGCTTTTACAATTGATTCTAGAGGGCGCCCCATACAATATATTGTAATTTGTTATTCCAAAATCAGGGGACTCAGGTTGATTTTTTTGCCATACACTCTTCGGCTAAGTTGATCAGCATCAAATATATTACCTTTCTAGCGGGTAGCCAATGTTTCGAAAAAATTCGATCACCTCTTATATTTATATAAATATTCCTTGTCTTATTATAATATATTTGTTTAACTTTTTTTTCAAGTTGTTGACTTTTAAATAAATTTGATGACAACATTTTTTTGACCGAGGCAACTCTACGTGCATCCCTGTTGTTTATAAAAATTGCTTTGTTTATCTTTGCTACTTACGTTATTTCTTTTTATTTGCAAACTTCCACATTCTCAATAAGTTTAATAGAACCATTTAGTACAAATAAATACACCGCTGATAGTTAAAATTAAAAACTATGACTATAGAACTCCTTTTTATCCCGGTTTAATTTCTTCGCAGAGATAAATAGTCCAGCGATCTAAGCGTATATAGAATTGACTTCCCATACAAACATTTTTTAAAGCGATTAAGCGCAACAAACCTATGCGCTATTGAACCTTTTAACCCTTTAATGCATGATTTTTTCTTTTTAAGAAAAAAAGTATTTTTATATGTATTTTATAACCCTGATCACGAAAATGATCAGAATTTTGGAAATTATTTACCTGTTTGCTAGCTATCGAGAAATTTCTATCGATTTTGAATAAAATTTTTACATCAATATATTGTTCTTAAGATTGCAATGTTATATTATTCATTAAATTGTAATAAAGCCGAGCTAAATTAATCCAAATAATGTATTTAACATGTTTTTATAATTAAATTATCAGAAAAAACTCAAACGTTCACAGGGCTATGAAAACTAGTATACACGATGTTTGACAACTTTCAACCGTAACTATCAATGTTATGGGATATCTGACAGTTGGATGCAAAAAAGGTGAACCAAAATAGAGAATGTACAGAAATTATTTTCACAAAACAAAATTATCATGAAATGAAATAAGCATATCATATATGATATGTCATGCAATAAAGGGTTAAGCACAAAAGTCACTAAGGATTTGTGCACTTTTAGTTCTTTGGCAACGACGTTATTAGACATGCCTGGATTTTCATGACATGCCTCGCGATCGTGGTTTTACTGCTCATTACTGTTAACATTCACACTAATTAATTTTGTGCAATAACATCGACAATAAAGTAAGCTTCTTGTTTGATTTGAATTTTGAATTAACCGTTACAATTGTCCCGTTACAATTTTCGTGCGGCCAGCTATTTTTCGTGTACATACCTTTCACATCCTCGCATATCCTCATTTTTCATCTTTCGTAAACACAAAGCGCATTTAAATATTTGAATCCAATCAATAGTAACATATTTTTAACCGCTCTCACATCAAAACACTCCCACTGTGCGTTGGCTAATTTAAATCCACTCGTCTATGAAAAATCATAACTCTGTGATGGTATCATGTACTTAAAAACACATGTCTAGCTTTATATGCATGTGTTGTGTTACATATACAGTGCGCGACACAACTGTGTAAATGTTTTGTATATGCTGTGAGTTCAAAGATATAAGTATATACTATAAAATCGATTCTGGAAAAACCTTTTATGTTTTCAAATCTTCATTAATTACGTAGTTATTTGGTAGAGAAAAAATTAAATATAATTTCAATTTTATTTTAGAAAAATTTAATTTTTAATAAGAAGCGCTGTATAGCAAAATGCAATTCTATTTTTATTATGCCTTATGATTAAAAAGTGTTTGACATTATTATGAACTTGAGTGATTTTTAACTAGCCAAATGTCAAGGTAACAATAGTGTATATAGTGACAGACAGATTAGAAAGTCGTTTCGAAATTCGCCTCGATTTCTTAGTCAGAATTTACACAATGAGACTAGTCTCATGAAACTCGAACAAATGTAGGGAAGAGGAGAGAAATAACAGGGGGATAAAAAAAATCTCTTGACCAGGACTTCCTGAAATGTTTTGAAGAAGTGTTGCCAAATCTTAGGTTTCAAAATCAAGTATACTTATGGCTCTAAAAATTACATTTCGTTATGATATTGCCAGATCAGTTTATTAAAAACTGAACTATTTGGAAATTAATGAAATGGGCCAATATCACCCTCAAATTTTAGTGTCAGTCAAATGTAATTGTTATTTTCAGAAGTGAACACTTTTCACATCTGTACAAAATTTGAAATGTGAAAACTTTCGCTGGAATGAATTTTCTCAACTTTGTATACAGTTCCACACCATGCTGAACTTTGTCTTTCGCTATATTTCGTTGATGATTTTATGGCTGCCTTCATCTTTGCGCCCATTTTCTCGATGTTGAACGTTTCTAAAAACGTCTGTACCTTTTCACCCAGCATTGTTATCGTAATCCTCAGCATCAGTTTGAGGATTATAGTACTCCGATATTGAGCGTAACGTATAACCGCATAATCGTTTTTAAATAATTTATATGTGAGGATTTTTTTATAATTTATATATCAAGACGCAATAAAATCATTAAATTTCTGTATATTTAGTTGCGTTTTGATAAGACGCTCCTCATATTATAGCAAAAGCAAAATTGAGACTAACGATATTGAAATAATAATGACGCCATTATTTTACGACAAAAAAATGTTTCATTACGTCTAACACGTAGATGTTTACAACAGTATATGAACTACAGTGATTATTCCAATATTCTATTGTATAATAATTTCAATGCTCAATAAAATGTTTAAAAGTGAGATAAGCTAGAGGGCCAATATTTCAGTGGTAAAAAGGAAAAATTCGAGTTAGACTCGGAAAATATTTATCAAATATTTTTCTTTGTAAATATTAAACTGGTGCAAATTTTTAAATAACTAAGCAATAATTTAATTTTAATAATTTTCTCTTTGTTGGTTACAATGTTCGAATGGGAAGGTATTGACTAGAATAACACAAACAATAAAATATACAAAAGTAATATTGGTACCTAATTGAAAAACCGAATGTCTTGGGTACTAAAACGCAATAATGAAAAATTCGGGGCAAAATGGAGTAACAATATTTCAGAGCAAAAACAGAACGCCGCGTATTTCGTTTTTGCGCTGAATGTCTTTTATTTCACTTTTGCACTCAGATAAGATTATTTCACTTCGCTTTCAATTATTGTTACCTCGTTTTTGCTCTCGAACATTTTTATTGTTTTCAGCATGTCAACTATTCATCATTTCTATTTAGTAAAGATTTTTGAGAATATAACCTTGTAATTATCGGTTACATTTTCAGAAATTAGTAGCTTATATAGGGATTTAATATGAAAATTAACACTTAGAATTAATATTTATAGGTTCTAAAGACATTCTTAAAAAGATATAAATTTTTTCACGATTGCTGCTTCAATGGATAACGTCATCATAATCGGGTGGCGGAATGTCAACGTCGCCAGTGCCAGGACTATTTCCGTCATCGCTATTAAGCCGCTGCGTGAAGTTTAGATCAGTAATGAAAAGAGTGTGTATTTTCCACTGGAAAATTCTCGGTATTTAGTTTGATTTTTGTAACTTCCATTGTATATATTTTCTACTTTTGCTCGCACATCAGGCAAATGATCCCTTTATAACAAAACAAAATAAATTTTTTTTTTTTGTAAAAATTTGGGTGTTTTCCTAAAGTATGAACTTTCATGTAACAAGCATTTTTATTATTGTACCACACACACACATAAACAAACAAACTTAAGTCGCATTAGTAGCGCACTAATTCCCCAGATTCATATAAAAAGGTCAGAATTACATGTGCGCCATAAGATTTTCATGTCTCAAATTATATTTATATATGTGTGCGTGTGTGTGTGTGAGCGTATACGGAACTTGAGCTCGTCCGTTTGATTATTTATTCATTGCTTCGATACTTGTAAAAAAAAACGGGAACAAAATAAAACGAATCGAATTTCACAAATTGTTGCATTAAGAAGAATGACTTCGAATATTTACTATGAGAGACAATGACAGGGTGGTAGAATTAATGTAGGAAATGGTGTTGGTATTAGTGTTGGTGGAGGTGGTGGCATTGTTGTTAATAGTGACGACGCCAGTGCTAGTTAGTTAAGAAGCTATTGAATCGTCTGTCACTACATAAGCACAATACCCACAGAAACCAAAGAAAATAAATAAAATATATCCAGAGAGAGCATTGAAAAGAATATAATCATAGAAATTCAACTATTGCATTTATGGGAATGTTCTTTGAAAACATAGCTGCAAATTTGTTAGTAAATACATAATACCGTTATGCATTAAGTGACCATCTTCTTGAACTGAAACTTCTTTCCTCTTGTCCTAGAGTAAAACCAACCGGATGTGACGTCGCGCGTAAGTTTGCAATGCGACATAATTTTATCGAGCAATGTGCATGAGGGGCTAATATTCAGTAACTGAATTCACGAGCAACCTATATAATAAACGATTCATAAATAGTTTTAATTCAATATAACATATTAATTACACGCACGCCTATGGCAGAAAGAACAATGTGTAGCGTTGTCATCTTAAAGTTTACGACATTTATACATTTCACATACAGATGGCGCAAATGTCTAAGGAATTACATGAAGATGTCGCACACAAAAAGAGTTCGCTATAATTGTCATCGACATTACCGGTACAGAGTTGCAATTTTTGTTCTAGCATTAATCCCAAAAAAAAAAAGTTGGTTGTGTATTAACGAACACAAGGCAGAAGTGAAACACAAGCAAATGAAATTAAAAAACACAAGCCAATGAAGTAAAAAATTTAGCGATTGAAAAATTTCATTTGCTTGTGTTTCGTTTCGTTCACAAGAAGGTTCACTTCCGCCTTGTGTTCGTTAATACACAATTTAGTTTTTATGTGTCGCCCTTCTGCGATTTAAAAAAATAATAAAATATTGTTTTGCGTGTGTTTTGTGTAATTATATTGAAAAATTGGAAAGGTAAGTGTTTCAACTTTATTATGTAATGTTATTTTTGATCACTGTTTGTGTTTTATTTTGACCCCTTAACTCAGTGCTGCCTTAAGGCAGCACTCCTTATTTTTGTAATTTTTTTTCATAACTGTTTGTGACAGAGGCATACAGCTTACTTAATGAAATTTTTGGTGATTTTTATTGGAAATTCGATAATTTCAATGAATGCGTATTTTTTGAGTTAAAGTTGGTATCTCCAGAAAACATTTGAACAGACAAATATATTAAAAAATTCAAAACAATTGTAAAAATGGAAACGAAAATTAATTCTATTGAAAAATTAATTTGTAATGTCAAAAAAAAACCGAAATATTTATAAGAAAGTTATTTTAATAAATAAATTCTGTAAAAAGAAAACGTGGGAGGATGTAGCTGCAGAATGTGAGTGGAGTAGTAAGTGAACATTTTTAATATACACCGGCGGTCATGAAAACCGCACTACTTGCAACATTGCTACAATTTCGGTAATATTTAATAACTTAGCCCAAATTTCCCTTTCTTTATAAAGGATATTCCCTTGTTTAAGTTTTAAAAATGTATTTAAGCGGAATGTACCATTTTTTATTGCGCTTGAAAGTTCGGTTTGTATGGGAGACGATCAGTCAAAAAGTCTTAGTTGACGAAATGGATTGAAAAAAGTAGCCATGGGCATGGACTAAAAACTACAGCAATTGGACTCTGAAAGACTCGATAATAGTTATATGATCAAACTCAATTTTCTATGAGCATTTAATCTTCGGTACGTGTGTCGCTCAGATATAGAGCAATACAAGGTTAACTGTGTAGTGAAAATAGTAAAATTCCCACAATGTCAGATAGGTTGGAAGGGTTTCTCCTGCTATATCCTGAGTCCCTTATACTATATTGATAAAATTTTATGGAGCGATTGCTGTAAGCCAATTCTGGTGCGCTTCGCTCATCAATTACGTTATTATCTTCGGGATATCATCGCGCCAAATTGGCAAGGTTTAGTTAGTAATTAATGCCTAATATTTGATAACTTTAGAAATAGCAAAAAGGTAGATTATTGATTCTTATTTGTTTGCAGATTCAAAACGTTTTCAATGATATTAGAATTTACTGGCTGGAATGATCAGGTGCTCGCGCAATGTAAGTCCGATAGAGCACCTCTAAAACAAGTTTTGACTCTTCTTAGGTAAAGAGGAACTTTGCATGTTGTGTATTGTCAAAAAGTTCGATTCTTGAATTTGTCCATTATTGTATTTAAAAGTCAATGGCTTATAAAAAATAAGTAACAAAATTTTAAGCTAAACTAGACAATGCAGTAATGGTGGTTAACTAGGCTAACGACCAGCTTTCTCGTGGCATACCCGAATTAAAAAAGCCTATTTGATTTGCTTACTGAAGTTAAATTCAGTGGTCTTTTGTCTGATTAATAAAAAAAATAGTATTAAAACCTATTCATGTGCTATTATATAAAGAAATATTGACCGCAAAAAAAACTTGAAAAATTACAAATTTTATAGTCACTTCAAAATGTAAAATTTTACCCAGATCAATAATTTTGGCGTTGCTAACTACAAAAGGCATAAGCATAAAAATTCTTAAGACATTAATTTGAAATATATCAGTACAAAATCAGCACAAAATACAAAAACCAGTACATTTTCGTACTGATTTCGAGATTTAAAAAAATCAGTATTTTAAAAAAAAATCAGAACATGTGCTGATCAAATCAGTACGTCTGGCTACCCTACTTGCCAAATATAACGAAAATTGAAAATTTAAGCTTAGTTTGTGGCGAAACAGATTCACTGAAACGGACTTTAGATCTGAGTTTAGCGACCCAAAACTTAATAGCACACGAAATTAAATTAAAATCAGAGCGCTCCTTTTAATATTGTCCAGTTGGCGTATGGGATCAAATCTTGACCAATGAAAGATGTACGTTTGTTCTATTTAATGTGTGAAGATGAATTACAAGTTTTATTTTGATGTGTCATTTATATTCAATTATTTCGTTTGACAAATAAAAATTACACTGGCGGTCACAAAAACCGCACCACTTGCAATACTGCTGCAATTTCGGTAATATTTCCTAACTTAGCCCAAATTTTCCTTCCTTTGTAAATGAGATTCTCTTGTTTATGTTTTAAGAATGTATTTAAATGGAATGTACCTTTTTTTTAAAAGTGCCAAAAACAATTGTCGCGCCACCAAAACGTTGAAATTTTTGTTCTTAGGTATCAAGGAGTGTCATTAAGTTAAATACCTGAAGAAATCTGATGCCTACATTCGACTGCTGTTGGACTGATCCAGAAAAAAGGCAATTTGTACCCGCTTGAAAGGACAAAAGGATCAAGAAGACTATGGAAGACAAATACGAGAGAAAATGGCATAACCTGAAAGAAAACCATAAATTATCGATTCAAAAGTGCAGTCACAATAAGGACTGAGCTAAAGAGCTATTACAACGTGAATATATATGACGAAACCTTACGCAGAAAGAAACAAAAGTTCGGACTGTATGGAATCAAATCGCCTGGCATAGACTAAAAGCTACAGCAATTGCACTCTGGCAAACTTGAGAAAAGTGGGTCGCTCAGATGTAAAGCAATACAAGGATAACTGTGAACCGAAAATAGTAAAATTCCTACAAAGTCATATGGCTTGAATGGATTTTTCCTACTATATCCGGGGTCCTTTATGCTATATTAAAGGGGATATGAACGTCCAATAATATTGCTAAAATTTTATGGAGCGATTGCTGCAAGCCAATTGTAGTGCGCTTTCGCTCATTATCATCGCACCAAATTGGCAAGGTTTACTTAATAATTATTGCCTAATGTTTGATAACTTTAGAAATAGTAAAAAAGTTAGATTATTGATTCTTATTTGTTTGCAGATTCAAAATGTTTCCGATGATGTTAGAATTTACTGGCGTAAGTAGCTCGCGCGGTTTAAGTCCGATAGAGCACCTCTGTCATATAATGAAACGGAAAGTTGCTCAAAACATACCAAAGAATCCCTAGTTGAAATTCTGAAAAACGTTGGGTATTAAAAAATAACGAATGATATCCTTAAAGTGCTTGTCGACTCTATGCCATTCAAGATAACGGCCATAAGAAAGGCTAAGAGAGGGGCACCATCAAACTAAACAATTTTGCTTATGACTTTATTATGAAACAAATTAATCTTAGTTTACACCTTCAAAAAAAAAACTAACATTTTTATTTTTACATACTTTTAATTAATACCCTCAAAAACGTGAAATTTCTTCCATATTTTTGTTTTATTTAAAAAGTACTAAAATTTGTTTGTATGTATGATGTTTCTTTCGCAATTTTGTTCATTTTTTTCCCGAATATAAAAAAAAATCACATTAACTACAACAAAATCAGGTTTAGGTTCCATTTTAAACTATTTTCTTGAAATTGGTGGGTGGTGCGGTTTTTGTGACCGCCAGTGTATATAATAGTTATTTGTTTTTTTTGCCAACATATTTTACTTGGGTTTATTTAGTGTTTTTAATTATTTTCAAAATTATTTATTTCTGTACATTTGTTTTACATATAGGCCGAAGTGTAGAACTAACAACTTCCCCCCTTCAGTCATTTTCACTTCAAAGCCTGTCCCGTTTTCAAGGATCTAAAAGTTGGCAACCGTGAGGTGCACACTAACCAACCAATCAATCAATCATTTTGCAAATTTAGTTACAGTCGTCAGAACTAAAATCATTATCTCTAATACTGGTAGGAGGCTGTAGTGCTGAGGCGACAGCAACATTATTGTTATATGTCACGTCTCCAGGGAGCACATGCGTTCAATGGAATACACCCGTATATGCACACTGTATTTGTATGTAAGTATATGTATATTCGGTAAAGTATTTTCATTTCTATTTTTTGTTTTTGGTACTTTCTGTTTTATAATATTTATGTCTTTCTGTGTTTTACTCATGTTGCGGCATGTGGCAGGAGTGGTAAATAAAAAGGGCGCTTGATGCGAAATCTACTTCTGCTGCTGCTATTAATTTTTTATTCATGGTTTAATAAAAAACCCGAAATATCAAATATTACGTTGTAACACACACATTTACAGTGCAATACACTTACACAAATTGTGGGAATTGCTTAATATATATTTGATATTTATGAGTTGGTCAACCGTCTCATCATGTTGCCATTTTAATACAACGTAAGCATAACGTAAGCACTTCTAATTTTCCATATCTTCTTGTTTTTAAATAAATGAAACGAAATTTCGACTCGCTGCTCGTGTTCAGAAGCTGAAACATGTACATTGACACTCTTTGCAATAATATGTCAGGAGTAACGTGTTTTATAGGAAAAAAATGATTCCCCCCACCAACTAAAATAGTCGCAAAAAATATTTTTAGTCCAGATAACATGAAATATGAAGAACCAAAAATTCATTGATCAGCATGGTCAACGGTGCTTCAATATTTCTTTACACCCTTGTACAAATTAATGTGTACAAGACAATTTTTCCTTGAAAATGTGTTAATTTTGTACAAAATATAAAATCAGTGACATATCGGAATAATTATTTTTTAGTGTGTCCACTATGGTGGCCGCCAAATGTATGAAGAAAAAAAGTGCATTCGAATTACCTATACCTTCCGCCCCCTGAAACCACGCGATTACTCGAAAAACTACTAATTATGAAGTTTTAGACTAATCGGAACAAATCACCGAGCCTAAAGTTCGGAAATTCCATTTTTTTACAGTTTTAAATTTTGTTTAGCTCTAACATTTGTTTTTTTACTCCATAACCATAGTTATGTATTTATTTAGTAATCTATGGCTCATTACCTTTCTAACGATCTAATCATTCAAATCGGTATACAATTATACATATTTTTATAGACATATTTTTCGTAGTTCATTCATACACAGTGCATATAAACTTGAACATGGGCATTACTTGTTCAAAATTTGGTTTTTGACTTTTGAATAACGTAGTTTTGTTTGTGAATCTATACTGTAGAGCTATTTTCATCAGTGAATAGTGTTTGAATTGTAATTGAAGTGCATGGTCACTTTTGCTTCTTCTAAATCAATTTATTTCGATTAATACTATATAAATGAACACACGTTTACGTTCACAAATTTGTTTAGTAGGAACTGAATTTTCGCAAATTCTTGGTTCCAAATAACCTTATATCAAACAAGTTTTATTCGTCTTTTTTTATAACCATAACATTGTGAGAATTACCATACAAAGAAGTGCACAATTAAAGGCACAAGAAGCATCTATAGTTTGATTCGAATTAGGGATGTGCAACTGGAAAGAAAAATCGATTTTCGACTTTTGAATTTATCAGAAATTCAAAGTCGATTAATCGATTTTTTAAGTTCATGAAAATCTATTAATCGACTTTTTTCGAATTTTTGTTGCAAGAAATAAAAAAAAACGAAACAAGAGAATTTTGATATGAATTATATATGTGTATTTATTTACAATATATGAGCCGTTGCGTGCGAGTAAAAACTGATTTTTAGAAATACATTGATTTTCTAGAAGTGCTGTTCAAAATAGGGGTCTTGTAAAATTTATTTTCCCGATTTATAGGCAGCTTTATAGAACACATGTTCAACCTATTATTTTTATAGAATGGAATATGGTTTGTTTTAAATGGCATACATATATGACTTTAGTGCAACCAGCCGATCCCTTCTCTCCTCCCCCCCCCCCCCCCCCACCCTTCCATTGTTCCGTTCATCGCCTTTTTATTACATTTATTATTCGTTTTCGTATGTGAATTTTGTGCGAGTGAAATACTTCTACGAAGTATTTAGAGGTAGATGAATTTTTTCAAACAGTAGCCCTTTTGTGTTTTGGACAAGTAAGAGGAACATTTTAGAAGTGATTTTTTTAATTCAGTACAAAAAAAGAGTCAATAGTAGATTATTAATACTACTTTTATTACTTAGTACTAAATTATAAATTTTATTATTATTTATTAGCAAATACCTTGAACATGTTAAGAGTTAATAAGTAATATAAAAAGCAGAAACTAATTCTCCCTATGTACATGCAATACTATGCAAATTATTTTCCTATAAATTCTTTCTTAAAAATTTAACCATGAAAATACAACGCTGTTGTAAAAAGAAGAATAGTATCAAACAAATGATTTCCCAATTGTCAATGTTCCTCTTATACTGCGGACACACGAGAGTTCATGTCGTTGAAATTCTGCATTTCAAATTAAGGTGGACACACGATAAAAAAAAGGAATTTCAAATTAGTTTTTTGACAGATTACAAGTTTGGAGAAGAAGAATAATATTTGTGTGTGTTTTGTGCAAATAAAAATAATTGAAAATGTTGCCTTTCAATTGGAATTTATTTAACTTTTAACAATTATTTAATAATTGGAGGAATGGCAATGAGTTACTCTCCGACTCTATTATTTTATTTTTTCGCTTAATAAATATTACAAGAGCAGCTGTTATGAAAACAGAATCCAAAATGTCTAAAAAAAAATGTAATAGATCTTAAATTTTTCCCGTTTTTTACAACGCATTTCAATGAAATGAGTCTGAAATGAAGAATTTCATTTGACACTTTTTGTATGGCGAAATTCGGCATTTCAGAATCATTTCAACGAAATGCTAAATTTGCCTGAAATGCACTCTCTTGTGTCCGCACTATTACTTGTCAAAATGCATCTACCATCTTAATTCTTCTGCCATGAGATAGCCTGTGGATGTGTGAAGTATAATAATACACAGTAGGCTAAAAAGGGAGACTAATTTAGAACTATTTTAAAATAACATATCAAAAATTACTAGTACAAATCCACAATTGGAAAAATTTTGTGAAATTTAAAATAAATGTGAGAACTGAATTGGAAGTTTTAAAAAAATTTTATACTAAAAGTCGAAAGTAAAAGTCGACTTTCGATCAAGTTTGGCAATTTAAAGTCGATCATATAAAGTTGAAATTCTGTGCTAAAAGTCGATTAAAAATCGGTTTCGATTAAAGTCGAAATCGGTTTGCACATCCCCAGTTCAAATCGAGAATTCCAATTAAAAAAGAATGCCGCACGGTGGCTTGAAAGATTATTCTAGCGCGACAAAATTTTATTTGGCTTCCTTCAAACCTTAGTAACCAGGGAAAAATTAAAAAAAAAACATTTGGATCCACATAATTGAATTTTGGAAAAAAACAAAAATGGCTAAAAATGAAAGATTTTTAATGCCAATATTATTTATTTTAAAATTTTGCGGAATATATTGTATTATATTGTAAATTGGAAATAATATTGACAATTTCATAGTTAATTTGAAGCTAATGAATAATATGGAGGGTGTAAAAATATTGTTTCTTTTATTGGCAAAATTGGCGTGGAAGGTTCCACTTTAAAATGCTATAACTTTTCGGTTTTTTAACTGATTTTAAATTTTTTAAGCCAAATTTTTTGTTTTTCATTATCTTTTACTAAATGCAATGTTTATTGTCTGCTAGTTTGACCAAATTAAAGAAAAATTCATCAGAAAAAGATATTGTGGAAAATAAAGAAAAAACTAAAATATGCAAGTTTCGAAATGCAAGAAATCGAAAAACCGCATGGATTCAACCTAATTGTTTAATATGTTATTTTTAGACGCAATACTTAAAAAAAAAAGTATGACTCAAAGTGCTCGAAGTTTCGCGAAGAGTAGTTTTTACCACTTTTTTGACATTACTTTTTCATGTTTTTTTATTGTTGTACGGTTGTATGTATGTAAACCTATTCTCCTGTATGGCGCTGAGACCTGGAAAGTGTCAGACAACATCTGAAGTAACGGTGTGTCAAATTTTCTGGCCCCACACAATCAGCAATGAAGATCTCCTGTCTCTCACCAACAGCTTGCCAACACAAATAGTTGCCGCCCTATGCTCCAATTAGGAGCGGTTTATTTGTATATTAATATTAAGTTTTTTATACATTAAGTATTTAACAAGGAAATAATAATACGGTTGTATGGCGGTGGGTGTTAGACGCGGCTGATTTTTACAAAACTTTGCAGATAACTTTATTTCATTATTTGAGCCTTTGCGTTGAAAATAGAGCCCTATTTTGCTCAGCTCTTCTACAAAACCAATGTATTTTCAAAAATCGGACTTTGACTTACACCAATTTTGCACACAAAGGCTCATTTGTAGTCCTTGTGCTGAATTACAAAACTTTTTGTCAAATAGAAACAAATTTTTGTCCACAATCCGTTTTGGGTTGTATGGGCGGTGGGTGTAGCCAATTTTGACAAAACTTCGTTGTTATTTTAATTACGTTAAGAAAAGGCTGTGCGCAAATTTCAGTACTCAAAGCCCCCTTCTATTTTTGTCCCAAAAATGTATGAGCTCGCGACACTGTGCTGTGTGGCGTAGCGTAGAAAGGGAATTGACAGGCAAAAATAAAAATCGGAAAAATCCTGGACAAATCATCACCGATTATTTCATGATGCCTTATTTTGCCCATAATTTAATTTGTTGTGTACCGATTTTAATGGTTAAATATTCGTAGGAAAGATAATAAGTGACAGATTAGTTATAAGTATATAATTTTAGTTCCAGGATAGAAAAACCAACGTTAGAGCTAAACAAATTAAAAAACAGTAAAAAAATTAATTTTTTCCAAACTTTAGGCTCGATGAGCTAGTTCTAAATTTCTCCGGATTAGTCTAAAACTTCATAATTAATAGTTTTTCAAGTAATCACATAGTTTCAGGGGACGGCAACCTAAAAAACACTTTCTCTTACTATGGCCACCTTAATGTACACAAAGGTGGACATTACACTTGAAAACGTTTGTACACAAATGTGTACATTCATTTCACCAATAAATTTTTTCAAAAATAACAAATTATCAAGGACATATTAGATTTTAATTAAAATAAAGAATATTTTTCTTTAATAACAACATTTACTTGCTTTACAAAATTTTGCTAAAAACACAAATCACGTGAAAATTAAAATGACTAACTAAAGAGCTTTCTAATATCATGTATCACTTTCAAGAATATAAAATAATACTTCAAATAAATTAATATGTGCGGTTTTTTCATGTATCAAATTAAAGAGCACCCTGCACAGAGTTACTTTGAAATTCCATATAGCGGTATTTTACATTACTTTCGCATTAACTCTGTAGCAATTCAATGTACACAATTGTGTACAAAACGACTCAAAGAGTTAATTTTAAAATCATTAGAAAACATTTATAACAAAACCAGAAACTTCTTTCGGAAACAATTTTGACAGATAAACAACGCTGACGCTCCAATTTAGGTATGTCTGTAAAAACCACCGCAGTTAGAAAACATAAGTTCCACTTTTTTTCACAAGTGTAAAAATTCCAAATTGTACCTAAAATGGTTCGGTAGGGCCAAAACTACCTTGAAGATGAAAAAAGGCGGAAAAAGGTACGATTACACCTAAAATATCAACACTGCGCTAATGATATCTTTTGCGAGTGTCGTAAGTGAAACTTTTCCTGCCACAAACTGAACGACATATGATTTATTCTCGTATCGTTTTCGGATCCATAAGCGATAGTTTTGTCCGAAAAAGTTTCGTCAAAGTCTCGTAAACGATATCGTTAACGAATATTTGGTCCACTGGGTATTTACTTATTTGCTTTTGTTGTGAGAATGATACCGTTTTTAGTTATTATTCTCTCAGTTTTTACTCATGCATATATGTACACTAGATGGCTTATTTTGATAAAGTATTTCAGATCTTCATTGTGACAGCAGAATATGAAAATAAGGTGCTAAAAACCAATTAAAATGAAAAAATAAAATTTTAATTTGCGAAAACTGGATGCGCTACTCCGAAAACCGTGATTTTAAAGGATGTTTTACAATAGGTTTGGGATTTTGTATGGAAAAAGCATTCAACTTGCATGCAACAGATTTCCAGATATCTATACACATTTAAAAAAGCCGCTAAAGTGAATGGCGTACCTAGTGATGGTTCGATACAAGTAAATACTCGATACTTTTCATTCGATTTAAATACTTTTTTTACTCGATGCTATACCATAAGTATTTTACTTAGTATCGGAAAATAGGATCAGTATCGGATATTCGATACTTTGGGAAAATATTTATTTAAAAAACTGAAATATGGCTATACAATATTTAAAATTGTGGATCGTACTAAAATATTTTACAACAATCAATAATATATTTCAAAATGCTACTGCAAAATTATTCAATATGAATATTCAAAATCTTTCAGTCCCTATTGCAATATTCCAATGTATGAAAATATTGCAGTACAGTATTGAAGTCTTCGAAAATATGGCCTGCCATACATGTAGAACATAATGTTTATGAAACCGTTTCATTGAAATAAAACATTTTTAACAAGCTATAATCTGTGGATTAGTTTTCCTTCTATTATAAATTTTCTAGCGATTTGCATCTAAACATAATAAATATCATATATTGAAGTTAAAGTCATATCTATATGATTCACGTGTTTTCAGTAGAAAAATCTCAAAACCATAATTTATAGGCGAAAAACTCATGCTGAATAGTGTAAACTGTATGTTCAACCAAGTGGTATCACAATGGGCCGTTCTGGCCTGAATGTGTTCCTCGACAGCCACTTAAAAATAAGTATAATTTGACTCTTTAAACGAGTACTCGATACAAGTACATATTCGATACTTTTTTCCGATATTTTCGGTAGCATCGATACTTCTATTCGATACAAGTACATATTCGATACTTTTTTCCAATATTTTCGGTAGCATCGATACTTTTATTCGATACAAGTAATGAGTAAAAGTATCGATACTATGTGGGTATCGAATCAACACTAGGCGTACCCAGTTTTTCGATATAGCTAAACCGAAAGCCACCCCTAGTGCCTAAAGTGACCATTTGGCACTTTTTTTTACAAATTTTTTAATTCAATCGTTAGGATTTTCCAGATAGCGTTAATTTTTTTATATTTAAAGTACATAAGATTGTAGGTAATTTAATTTAGTTTATTTAAAATACAAACATTTTTCACAGTTATATTTGAACTAGTAAGGAGTGAGATGGAAAAAATCTTAACACACGTTTTACCTAATAATTTTTTTTGGGTGTAAAATTTTAAAAATTTCTTTGATCTAGTTATTTTTGAAAAATATGTCAGATGTTATTTTTAATGACAAAAATGTTGATTTATTGTGAGTTTGATCAAAATGAGTGAAGAAAAAGAAGTACGTCTTAAAATTATTAAAAATTTTCAAAAAAATCCAAATTGGTCTTACAAAAAATTGGCCAAAGAATTGAAGGTCTGCCATCAAACTGTTTCCAATATTATTAAACAGTTTCAGGAGAATTTGACCATCGATAGGAAATCTGGTTCAGGAAGAAAACAAGCACCATATGATATTGGGAAAGCCAAAAAAATAGAAAGAATATTGAAAAGATCTCCAAACACATCTGGTAGAAAAGCTGCCCGGTTAGCCCAGAGCTTTGACTATCTGGTGCGAAATGAAAATGAAGCCAATGCAGGTTTGAAAACATACAAAGTCCAAAAAGTTCCAGACAGGAATGCTCCAAAAAATTTAGACGCCAAAAGTAGGGCTCGGAAATTAAAATCGAAAAATATTCATGTTGTATAATGGACGACGAAACGTATGTACTGGCAGATTTTACTCAGCTTCCGGGTCAAAATTTTTATGTTGCTGCTCGAGGAAATGTCAAAGAACAATTTAGAATCCAAAAGCAGATAAAATTTCCTAATTTTTGTAGCAAGAGAGGCCAATCCTCCAAATTGTCCGGAGCTAAGACCAGAGGAGAGATATTGGGCTCTTGTGAAAAGAAACTTTAAGAGCACAAAAAAGGTCTCCCAAAATATCGAAGATTTTAAAAGGAGATGGGCAAACTGTTCCAAAAAGGTGTCTGAAACATCTATCAAATCTCTAATGGAAGGCTTACCAAAAAAGGTCCACGAGTTCATAAATAGTGGTTAGAACTATAAAAGTTATATTTTTCTGTAATTTGTAAGATATTATCAATTTACATATGTTAAGATTTTTTCGATCTTACTCCTTAAGCTAACTTTTCGTGAACCCATGTCGAGTAAAATCAAGTTCACCTTTGACAAATGTCGTCTAAAAATTGCACGAAAAAAAACAGGAGTTGAAAAAGTTGTCTTATCGTGGAAATTTGTAATCTTTATTTATGTCTGTCAATTAATGTATTATATGTACAGGTTTCCCACGTACAACACGGCACTCGTAGAGCACGATTTCGCTCCAACACGATTTGTTAATAGCGGAAATCCCCATATAACACAATGCCACTATAGCACGATTTCCTTCCAACACGCTTTGCCAATAGCTTAATCCCTCCTATAACACGATTAGTAAAAATAATTTAGAATCACTTTTTGAATTTGTTAATAAGCTATTTAACTATAAATCTAATTTTTATTTGTTATATTTATCAAATTCCAGTTCACTCTGTGTTCTAGTTTCATTGTCATTTTTGCTTGTTAAATTCAAATTTTTTCTTTAAATGTTCCAATAAATTTTCTGTTAAGTGCTTATTATTAAAATTTTTTACATAAAATCAATATTCTTACTTTCTGTTTTTTACTTTTTACAACCAAAAATAAAAATTATTTATAAAAGAGAGAAAATTTATCAAACCGTACAAAAAGTTAAAATATACATGAAGCAAATAAATGCCCCTGAATGTGACAACTCGAACGAGCACTTATCCCAAAAAGTTGTTTTTAACTAACTCTTAGAACATAACCCTGTTTTTTACTACTTGCTTGTCCCGTATAATATGATTTCGTATACAATACGGCAGATTTATAAATTATTGGAGCCTAACTCCGCTTCTTATACTGCTAAGGAAGCATAATGAATTCGCACAACACGATGCTGAATAGGCTATCTAGCGTCACGAAAGTCACAATCAATTAATTTGGTTGATTTGACGATAGGTTTTATTAACAACATATTATTTTTGCTAAAAACTGTTGTTTGGCTACAAAGTGTGTGAAATTTAAATCCAACTAAGTTCCTCCAAATGAATTAAAATGAGAAGTAGTATTTTCAACTCCTAGAAAAAAATTAAATAGCAAAACATTTAACGTACATTTATCATTCAAATGACAGTAGTACCCACAGATATGTTTCAATCAATATCCGAGTCAAGATTGCCATCAAGTGTTCCTTCTGTAATTGGTGGATCAGACAGTAAATTGAGAATATTTTCGTCGAAAAGCTAATTTTTTTTGTTTTTGATTGCAGTTTCTTGAAATTGTTGTGATAAATGGATCCGATGACAGAAGTAGTAAATGAAAAAGATCTTGTATTATTTTTTCAAGCGACATTTTCCCGTATATGAAACTTCCTGAAGTTTCAGAAATCCTTATTTCGTGCTTCCAGGGCTTTTTCGGACATGATTCCTATAGGTAGCGAAATATTCTTTGTTGCGCAGTTCGAAAACTTTTAACGTTCTATTGCAATTTTTCCATTTTAGTTGAGTTTGCTAATAAACTTGAACAAAATTTGCCTCATCTTGCTTCTCTTTTCTTCATGTCTATTGCTGCAGAGACCTAATTTAGTAAGCACCATGTATTTTAAAATTACAGAGGCTTTTTTTGATGGGTCTCTCTCACTACGCCAAACATTGAATAATTAATTTTTGGAATGAACATTTTTCGTAAAAGCAGTATAGAAAATGATTAGAAAAAAAATGGCAGCTAATTTTTTCGCAAATTATTTAGCAATATCGCATATTTACTAACAATTAACAAAAAATGCCGGTAGTTCGCGAATTTAATTGCTAAAAGTCAACCTAAACTTACTGAAAAACGAAATTTTCCACATTAAATTTAGTTCACAACTTTGATTTATTAGTCAAAAATAAGTTAACAAATAGATCCAAATTTTATAAAAAAGTTAAGTACATACCTGAAGCTTTAAGACACACTCAAAAAATCTTTGCAATTTCGTTTATATTTTTTTAATACGAATTTTATAAATTCACAAAAAGCCAGTACAATTTTCTTTACTTTAATTGTAAAATAATTCAGCGACTTTGATTGCTAAAAAAACAAGAAATAAGCAAAAAAAAAAAAAATGCCAAAAATGGTACCATTATTTAATATAGTAATTTTTCTGGTATTTTCATTCAAATTTTATTCATATTGATGCAATTGATTTTTTGACTTTCGCGACGCTAAATGAACCAGTCAGACCACTGTGGGACACCTGTATTACATATTGATATAAATCAACAAATTTGACGCAAGCTATTAAGTATGAAGAAAATGTTAGAATTTAGTAGTTACTTCTTATTGGTAATTTTTTCAACTCCTGCTTTTTTTCGTGCAATTTTTCGACGAAATTTGTCAAAGGTGAACTTGATTGTACTCAACATGGGTTCACTAAACGTTAACTTACTAGTTCAAATATAACTCGATGTGAAAAATGTTTGTATTACCTACAATCTTATGTACTTTAATTATAAAAAAAATTAACGCTATCTGGAAAATCCTAACGGTTGAATTTAAAAATTTGTAAAAAAAAATGTTCCAAATGGTCAAGTTGAATGCTTTTTCCATACAAAATCCCAAACCTATTGTAAAACATCCTTTAAAATCACGGTTTTCGGAGTAGCGCATCCAGTTTTCGCAAATTATAATTTTTTTTCATTTTAATTGGTTTTTAGCACCCTATTTTCATATTCTGCTGTCACAATGAAGATCTGAAATACTTTAGCAAAATATATGGAGCAAATAAGCCATCTAATGTACACTAGCGGTCATAAAAACCGTACAACTTGTAACTCTGCTACAATTTCGGTAAAATTTCCTAACTTAGCCTAAAAATCCCTTCCTTTGTAGAGGAGATTTCCTTGTTTATGTTTAAAGAAAGTATTTAAACGGATGTACTATTTTTATTGCTCTTGTTTGGAGAAAAGAAGAAGTTTTGAAAATGACTGCAAAGTACATACAATTGCCGCGCGACCAAAAGATCGAAATTTTTGTTCTTAGCGATTAAAGAGTTGTAAAGCAGGGACCCTAACGGTTATGCGTTGTTCGGGCACACCCGAATAATTATTTACGTATTTTTATAATATTCCTGAATTTATAGGCATAACATCGTATGCAAACATTGTTTACCTGAATTACTATTGTGAATTATCTTTGTTTCTATATTAGTTTGAGTTCGAGTCAAACTCAATTCTTTTTATCATACTCTCAAGAACAAATATACATATATATATATATACTCTTCGCATTAATAAACTGAAGTATTCTAACATTTAACCGAATAACAAGTCTTTTCGTTGCGCTACATCTAATTGTTTTATTTTATTAATTTTGTACAAGCTCAACTCGAACCATTGAGCAGGAGTCCTCTAAATTTGCATTTTAGAGTCGATTCCGGGTTGATCACATATCAATCCTGATCATGCGTTTTATTGTAAAAGTCAAAGTTATTTTGTGACTTTTATCGTGATTGGCTAAATAAAACGGTAAATTATTGACTTTTCTGATATTTGGCAAGAAATAATAGTTATATTTGACTTTTATTTTTTCGGGCAAAAAAACAGTTATTTTATGACTTTTATTTTTTTGGACAAAAATAAATGGTCAACCCTATTTGCAAGCGAACGGCTTGAGCAATTAACAAATTAGTGATACCATTCGATTCATCCGTCCGCATTTTATAGGTAAAAAAAATTTAAATTTTTAAATTCCGAAACATCTGCTGCAATGACCAAAGTAGGTATAAAAGTAGATAGGCTTTGGGGTATGAAATATTAAAGTAAAGGGGATCCAAAAAATTCTGCAACCATTAGGAACGTCTGATCGTGTACTTTTTGAAAATGTATTGTACTTTGTATGACCGATGCCTTAATTCGAAGTTATTGCCAATTTTGTATTCCAGTTCGTATCCATATATTTACATATGGGCAAAGGTCATAAAATGGACTGAAGCGGACCCCTATGTATTGTATACTGTTGAAAAGGTCTCAACGAGTACTTTTCAAAAATATATAACACCATGTATCTTCGGTGTTTCATTAATTATTTATAAGGGTTGACCATTTATTTTTGTCCAAAAAATAAAAGTCATAAATTAACTGCCCGACAAAATAAAAGTCAAATATAATAATTATTTCTCACCAAAAATCATAAAAGTCAAAACCATTACCGTTTTATTTAGCCTATTATGATAAAAGTCATGAATTTAAAAGTCATACATTTGTGGAATTTAGTCCGCGAGGATCACAACCGTACACTTGAAGATCCCCTACGGCTATTTTTTGTGGATGACTTTTTGAGTTGAAAAATGGAAAATAACAATTATTTTCGGTCCCTGTTGTAAAGTCAAATACCTGAAGAAATTTGATGCTTGCATTTGACTGCTGTTAGACTGATCCAGTAAAAAAGGTAATTTGAATCCGCTTGAAAGGATAAGAGGATTAAGAAGACTATGGAAGACAAATACAAGAGCAAATGGCATAACGCAAAGGACTAAGCTTAAGGCAACGAGATTTCGGTCTGTATGGGAGCCGATCAGCCAAAATTCGTTACTGACGAAATGGGTGGAAGCAAACCGCCTGACTTGAGCTAAAAAAATACAGCAATGAGCTCTCGTAGACTGAAGAAAGGCTATATGGTCGGACAAAAGCAAACTCAATTTGCTATGAGCAGATAATCTTTGTTATGTGCGTCGCTCATATGTTGAAGCGATACAAGGTCAACTGTTTAGCGAAAATAGTCATGTTTTCACAAAGCCAGATGGTTTGGATACATTTCTTCCACCAAATCTGGGATCCCTTAAACCATATTGAAGGAATCATGAATGCTCAAAAGTATGGGCAAAATATTAGGGAGCAATTGCTGGTGGTGAATTTTCGCACATTTATGAATCGTCCGGACGATTTCTGCGCCATATCATCGTGCAAAATTGATAAATTTTAGTTAGTAATTAATGGTTAAGGTTTGATCACTTCAGATATAGTAAAAAACTTTGATTAGTGATTCTTATTCAGTGGAAAATTCGATTGAAGTTAGCATGACTTCCGTAGGCCCAAACGAGTCAGTAAATTCCGCCAAAGCTGCAAAACACCAAGGGAAAATTAACACACAAGAGCTTCTTGAAAATAGCTATAAAGTACAGCACCACAATAGAAATAATTATTGGAAACTATCGAGAAAAATATATACCAAATTAAATACTTAAAAAATGTAACAACTCAACTTCAATTATAAACAAACAACTGTGAAAATCAACTTGGAAAAAACCTAAATTTTTTTAATATGGTAACACTTATTTCAAAGGAAAAAATCTACTGATGAAAATTTAAGATAGAAGACAAGGTGAATTTATATAAGGTGGTAGCAGCAGTACAACAAGTTTACCACGGCAACAACAACAGGGCGTTGTTGTTGCGGCGATAATGGCGGAGCAGTCTGAATGTCAAAATCAGCTGACAAAAGCAGTAGTACAACACAAAAATGACAATGCATCTTTGTTGTTGCGGCCAATATGGCGGTCGAAAAAAGTAAACAAACAATCAAAACGTAAACAAACTTTTGACAACCAAACTTCCTCACCACGAAAAAAATGGCGCCATAAAAAGGAAGAAGAAGAATGAGTTGCTGGTAACTTCACCTTATATAAATTCACCTTGATAGAAGGATTTTGTACGTAAGAGCAAAATTTTCCGAGAGAAAATAATTCCCACTCAGAGTCGCCGATTTGGGTGATTACCTATCTTGCATATTATATTCCCAGTTCTGTTAGCCATTATAAATTTAGTTAACTCCTTTTCAGTATAATCTTTTACAAAACATTATTTGTGTAGTATTTTTCATCTTGGAAAATTGGCTGATGATTTTTTTAAAGAATCCTTAAAAGTATCGAATTTCAATACCCACATTAGTGTACCCAATGAGCACAATCAATGATACCATGCCCCTACTTTTTGTTTTTATACATCACCTTTGTCCACCAGACTAGTGAGCCACATCAAGACTCCTTAGTACCTTTTTAGTTTTTTTTTTTGGGATTTTGGTATGCATATGTCTGTTAGAGTCAAATGTTTTTGATGTTGCTGCTGGCATTATCAACTACAAGACATCTGCACTGTAGCTACACCAAATCAGTTGCACATACATAAATACAATCAAGTAAAAACACCAGCAAAACAACAATAACAAAATTAAAAAAAGAAAGAACAAAACTGCAACAATAACAACAAAATTAAGTATAAAAAGACAATAAAAACGCATGTGATGTGCACAGCGAAAACAACAATAAGATGACACATGTGGAACACATATGGAATGCATATGTGAAATGTTAGAGCTGCGATATTCCATATGTATGTAGTATGTACTCACAGCAAAAAGTGTGTGCCACAAAAATTTTTGTATCAGTGTTGGGCGTAATCAGAAAATTTTTTCAAGTGATCGATTAATCAACCAAAAATTTCATTCCTTGGTATTCAATTATGACTAATTATTGAAATTATTAACTAAATCAATCAATCTTTAGTCTTTTAAATATTAGTTCAAATAAAAATACAAGATACATATACATTTATAAGTACGTTCTCATGCATTACTTTATTAAAAAGTAATATATCATAAGATACTTAATTAGTAAATAAATAAATAAACAGGGTGTAATTATGTGGAAGAAGTATAAATTTTTCTTGTGACCACGCATTTATGTATGAAAATATGACCCTAAAAATATACCATATTTTTACTATTTTTTATGTAAATATAGTGGCTATCAAATTTTCCGCCAGGTGAAGTGTGGTGAAGTGTACCCCGAAAGTATGCTGCATTATTGTTATTTTGTATGCAAACAAAGTAGTGGAGGGTCGTAGCCATTTTATTTTGTGTTATTCATATTGACTTTTATTTCGATATGAAATGAAATATTTTGGTCCCCCTAAGTTTTTTTTCTTGTTATTCATACCAAACTATTTTATTATTTCAATACGAATAAATGGAATAACTTATTATTATTTTTATTGCATTTTCTTAAAGTACATCTTCTTGAGAAAATATTTTCCAAATTCCATAGAGATCTGAGTACTAGAGCTACCAAAACCAAATTTCGAGGCCCTCAAAAATCAAGAATTTCATAAAAAAAAATCATTACCATTTTTTAAAAATGTAAATTTCGTAAAATCCTTCGCTCACTAACATTCGATTTTAACGTTTATGTATTTAAAAACAGCACAAGTTAAACTTAACAGAAGCGAAATAATTAATTTCATAAATGTAGAACGAGAATATGAGTGTTTATGAAATTATAAAAGAGAAAAATATAAAGGAATCGAGTTGAAAAGAAATACGTGGGATAAAATGGGAAATTTATCGCATATTTCTTGTTTACTGTTCAAAGCATTTTGTAAAATGAATGCCTAAACATAATTTGCCCACTTTATATTTTGACAGCAATCAGCTGTTCTGACATGAACATGAACATTGCTATGAATTATAGCTAGTCGAGACGCTATGTAAGGGCGTGACGATGAAAACTAAAACATAATCTTGTTTTTTTTTCATTTCAGATAAACTGTTTTTCAATTAATTCTATTATAATGACAATTATTATATTTCTTTACCTGCTCTAAATCTATATTCAATCGGCAATGCAATTCTGTTACGTCGTCGTTCGACGACAAAATATAGAACTAAGTCGACGTAAAATTTTCGTCTTATAGGGTTAAGATCGTTTTAGTTGTGACAGCGATTTGGCGTCGTGTAAAATCGTCGATGCACAGCAATTCTATATAAAGATTTAGGATTGATTTTCTAAGCTAGAAATTTAACAACAACAAAAATAGCTAAAAAGTACATTATTTTCTCGTTCATAAACTGTGATTCACGGAAAAATTTTGATATCTCATAAGAAACTTGCTATGGATACCATGGATTTTCTCTCATCAATTACAAATATTTAAGTAAAAGATTGGTTACTTATGTACAGACAAATATATTTTGAAAAATAGTAGTGCTTACACAATGGAACATAATTTCAACATTTGCTGTAGTTCTAAAATTTTCAGCCGATTTTAAACCGGTAATCACGAATCTGAAGTTTGTTTTTCACCATCATATATAGTTCTCAGACAATCTGAAGTTGGAAGTTCGGGGTCCTTAAGTATTGATGAAAAAATTCTTAAATTAATAGATACAAATTTTACGTCTTAAAAAAAGTTGTTCAGTACAATTAGATACAAAAATTGTGTAATGACACCCTTTCTTTAACCATGAACCCTTTTTTATACTCCCATTTTCCAGAAATAACCGATAGGAAGACAACCGTTCAGAGGACTATTATACAGCTTTTGGAGAAATTGTTCTTTGTTAAAAATGAAGGTGGGTCTTTGAACATCGGAATAACCTCCAAGGCATACATTTCCCACAAAAATGCAAAAAACCAATAAGATTATGGGAGAATTGGAAGTGATGGAGAAAAACTAACTTCAGATTCGTCATCAGCGCCCTCACCCTACCCTGAAGACTAAAATTTTTGTTGTACTGTGTTATCTCATAACATATCGCGCCCTCAAAAATGCGAATGGAATCTCTGCAAGCTTAAAAGATATTGGATGATATAAATAGCTATTTGTTTTTCTTTTTTTTTCAAAATCGTCTCATTTGTTTGAAACAACAACCAGAAAATGTGACCAAAAAAACTATGGGCGCCAACAGGTTAATATATTACTGCGTTGTTAAGCCTATGATTATAAATGATCGTAATTTCATGTTAATTAGTTTACAGGAAGTGATTTTAAAATTAATTTCTAAATTTAACCCTAAATATATCATTTTTTAACATATTTACTCTGCCATTTTGAGTCACTCAATTCGTATAACATATTCCTATACTTTTTTAGATAAAAGTGGAAAATCTCCATATCTGACAGAATGTGCTTCAAAACATTAAGGACCGAGGAACATCGAACATCGATCGAATTTTGAAGAAAATACTAAGCAATACAGGGTAAAACTTCAAACTCAAATAAATTCTAAAGCGGAGCTAACTTTTCCGAATCCTTTTCAGGACCGACTACTGGTCGTATAGCATTCTTATCTTTTTGCTGTTTTTCACATTCGTTGATTTTTGTCATTAAAAATGATCATCATAATCAAAAAAGCCCAAGCAAAACAATTTTAAAGTTTTGGTTTCACTTCCTGATTGTTAACCCCGTTTCTTCCTATTGTACAGTGTAAACATTAGTCGTGACTTAATTTTAGTCGTCAGTTTTCAATTATTAGTGAAAATTTATTTTACCCAACACTGGTATATTGTATGTATTCTACTAATTTGTATCTGAGACAGTAATATCCATTCACTCTTCTTTGTCTTTCCATTTGTCGGCTCATCGTTACATATACAGTGCCGGACAAAACTAAAGCACGAACTCTTCAATAAAACTAAAGCACGAACTAGTTCAATAAAACTTAAAAATATGCAAGTATGCACATATTTTTTTTTTTTATAAATTTAGTATATTTATGCACTTGTTGCAAACAAATTACATTCAAAACTGAGTAAAGTTTTTCTTTTTTTTACTAACATTGCGCAATATGCCTAAACCAGCCACGACAAAACTAAAGCACATAATCTTTTTCGCTTTCAATTACAATCAATTGTTAAAAATAAACAATAACAACCATCTTTAAGCTAGAGACCCGTTATTTTGGAAAACAAAAACAGGTTTTAAAAAAACCTGGAAGCGTATATAAGTTGTTGGTTATTATTCACCGTCACCGTTCGCATTTCAAAATTTCGTATCCCAAAATCGCTCGAAATAAGTATTCTGCACAATTTAGAGAAAATATTCTAAGTGGATTTAATAAAGCTGAATCAGTGACATGCATTGTAAAAAAATTATGTATTCGCCATTACGTTAATTCCCGAGCTATAAGCCATTTTCACGCTTCCCATTTTTTAAATAGTAAATATGGAGGTGGCAGACCGCGGGGCACAACCAAACGTGAGGATCAGGCCATCATTTGGTTTATAAAAAAAAGATCCTTTTATATCTTGGAAATAAATTGCGTTTAAACATTTTATACAGGTTTATCCAACGACTAGCTGTGGAGGGTGGCTTAGCAACATACCAAAGCGTAAAAAAGCCATTTATTTCTCGAAAGAATCGACAGGCAAGGCTCGAATTTGTAGCCGCGCTCTCTAGCTGGGCTACTGCCAAATGAAAGACCGTGCTTCTTACTGATGAATGGATATTGAACATGAAAGGTTGCCAAAGATTAAAGCTAGTGTACAGACCAAAAAGGCAACGATGAAATTCGCATTATTTGAAAAGCTTCGTATAATACGTGGGAGGCAACGTAGTGCTCTGGTGATTTTTTTCAGACATAGAATCGGTTCAATTCACAAAATAGGAGGTATAATGAACCGTCTGATGTGCAAAGATATTCCCCAGAATGTTATGTTACCTTATACTGAGGAAGATCTGCTGTTAATGCAAGTCTACCAGCGCGTTGACGATCCCAGCACGGTGTGTAAAAGAATGGTTTGTTGTCAATAAGATCAGTGTTTTATAGTGGTCCATCCATTCACTCAATCTCAATCCCAAAAAATGTATAGGAAATTATAGATCGTAAAATTCAGCACATAAAGGATAAAAACAAGGATTCCATTTTCTACCAATCGGAAATTGCATGGAATAACATTTATGTGGACGTTTTGAGCAATTTTATTGAGTCCATGCCACGTAAACGTGCAACAGCTCTGAAAAATAATGGATGCACTACCAAATAGTGGTGAAATCGAACTTTTCTATTAATATATTCCATATGTGCTTTAGTTTTGTCGCGCCAGTCTTATGCATTTTGTTACTTTTGAGTTAATATTTTTATTTTATGTGATAAATAATATTATATTTCTTATATTTTATTATAACGAGTGTATATTCTTACTACATTCATTAAAAAAAATTTCAGTCCACGCATGTTTTACAATATTACTGAACAAAATGCAAACAAGAAAGAATCCGTGCTTTAGTTTTGTCCGACACTGTATGTACTACGTACAATTGCATAGTATGTCGCCGTCGCTTTGAAGAACAAACGTACATATGTCATGTACTTAGAATTCCACGCTCAACTTTATTTCGTTATTGTCGTTATTTTTCGTTATTGTTGTTGCTTCTGCAACAGCCTTTTGTTTATTTAAGACAATTTGACATGTATATACATACATACAGTTGTGTTCACAATAATAGTAGGGAAATAATGTACAAACCATGGTAGAAGTATTTAGAAGTAGATGCATTTTTTCAAAAAGTAGCCATTTTGAACTTTTGACAAGTAAGAGGAACTTTTTAGAGATGCATTTGTTGAGATGGGTACAAAACAACTGTTCTCCCAATTGTCAAAGTTCATCTTACTTGTCAAAATGCATCTACGTTTATAATTCTTCTGCCATGGTATAAACGACAAAGCACGAAAAAAAGAATTTTAACAATGTATTGAAGTAAAATTTAGTTGAGAGCAGGGATTGAAACCGAAACGAATATCGGTAACGGTAGCGGGAATAAATTTATTTCGGTATACCGGTACCGAAAAATTAAAATGATTGCGACTTGCATAGCTACTCATATGTTTGTTTTATTGAAAAACTAATTGCTGTACTACTATTCTGTTATTTTAAAAAAGTAAAATTATTAAGATTAATCATGAATTTCAACGAATTGTTGTGATTAATATAAATATTAAATAGAAAATATTTACGAAAAACATTTTGCTGCGATCGTGGAATATTATTACAAAATAATTTTAATTTATTTAACAACTTAAACAAAGTAATTTTTCTCAAAGCAGTTATATTTGAAAGTTACTCTTAAAGGAACTTATTACTACATCAGTGGTGCTGTTTTACATCTTTTAATTATTATCAGGGATTTTACTTTGAGTATTAATAATTATTCATTACCGGTAAGAGGCCGTTCACATATTACGTAACGCAATTTTTGACCAATTTGGACCCCTCTCCCCCTGGTCGTAACACATCGTAACAAAACGGCAACCCCCCTCCCTCCCCCTAGTAACGTAACAATTTTTTATTTATGAAATTTGATTCTTGTTTTTTTAATTTGACCTATTTATATCGATATCTTTTTTGGATTAAAAATCTGATTATACATGTTTCCTATCACAATACCTTTCACTTAGTTTCAAGAGCAACTGGACATTTCGAGCCCAAGATATCATTTTGAAATTATAAAAAAGTTGAAAAAATTACAATATCTCCCACGAATTCAGCGGGAGAAAATTAATTTTATAACTAGGGAATTTTTGAAGACTTCTGTCATCTTTGATAGTATAAAATCGACGCAACGTAACGCAGTTGATGACTAACTAAACTAAAAATGAAACAAAAGGATAAACTGATAATAAAACATGGAAGAAAAACAAAAACATAATTATACTTTCTTCTTCTAAGTATTAAAAATTTTTGAAAATTAAAGATTCATAAGAAAAAACTTGAAATATTGAAAGTGACCGCAACTCTCAGTCACCACTAACATACAGTGGTCGCTGGTAGCTACTACAGTGACTTAGCGGTCGCTGGTATAAAGTCACTAGTATCGATATATCGCTCATCTCTACTATCCAACATTTATAATGAGTCTTGAATTTTCCATTTATATCTTTCGTAATATTGTAATTGTAATATTATTTAAAAATGTATTTATTTTAGCAACTGAAAACTCTTACATATCAGCTGCAGCATAGTTAGGGCGATTTATCATCAATTACAAAGAAAGCAAGTCCATCTGAAGCTCATTCGAATTATTAAAGCGATGCACGAGAATTCTGAGCTGGAAGCACTACATAGTTGCAACACTAGCGGCCCTTTCACCGCCAACGCAGGGATCAATCAAGGATAGCTACTGTTACCCCTTCTGTTCGTAATATTAGTAGATGAAGTTATGACTAACGTGTGCTCCGAAAGAAGAAATACAGATTTCTTCCATCCTCTATTTGAAATGTTTTTATCTTTGTAATTTTTATCTTTTTTCCTCACAAAAACTTTCGATTTTCCATTTTCAATTAAAAGATTTAATTTTCATCCGATGCGTACAATACGAAGTGATCGAATCGTGCTGGTTTCGGACAGACTTATTTGTTGCCTACAGTTTATTTCCAATAGAAATCGTATACGACTATCGCGTCACATAGATCGGATACAATCAAACAAAGATACAAGAAACTCAGAGGAATCTACCAAGACTCTGCAAACAGCTATCAACAACATGTTTACTTGGACTGAAAAATGGCGAATAAAGCTTAATAATAATAATAAGTCAATGCACATAGATTTCGCAAATAAAAAGATACAGCATCAAAAAATTTACATTAATGGACTAGAGATATCATATGGAAATACAGCCAAGTATTTATGCATGAATCTTGACGCAAAGCTTCGATGGAAAGAGCATGTCAAAAAGAAAAAAGTTGAGTTAGAAATAAAGTTCAAACAATTGCCGTGGCTTATTGGTAAACACTCAGTTCTATCCAAACATAATAAACTTTTTGTTTATAAACAAGTCCTCAGACCGATATGGACTTATAGTATCCAACTATGGGGTTGTACCGGCAAAAGTAATAAAATGAAAATACAACGATTCCAGAACAAAATATTGAGATGTATTGTAAATGCTCCTTGGTATGTCCGTTCTACCGACCTATATCGAGATCTAGACGTAGAAACAGTAGAAGAGATAATTAAAAAGGTTGCCTTAACTCACGCAGATAAACGTAATCAGCACACTAGTGAAGAAATTTTAAAACTCGTAAGTTCTGCTGATACTGTGCGAAGACTAAAACGCGCGAAACCTGCCGACCTTATCAGGTAGTTCAATAATGGCACCCGGTATGGAACCTTGATAATTACTCTAATAATTTACTCCAAAAACAAAGTGCTTGTTAGTTTGTTTATACTTAACATTGTATTGTAGTTCATAAGAATTTATAATATTGTGTTAAAAAAAAAAAAAACAAAGAGTACAATGTGAAGTCATTTCATCGTATTTAATTACGACAGCGCCATTTGACGCCTGCAGTTTGTTCTCAAAAACATGTCGTATACAGCGTTCCCAGAACGACGATTTTAACGTCGTTTTGACGATTTTTTGACTCAATAACGATTTGACGATTTTTGTTGAAAAATTACGATTTTTTAGATCAACAACAACTACATAATAACTTTTTTGTTTTAAATCTCTTCTCCCATTTTTATACATATAGTATATCACAAAAATTTCTTTTAACACACCAAAAAAAACTTTAGTCCCAAAGATCTTCTCAATAATAGACAGGTTTAAATTTATTTTTACCCTACTAAAAAGCTGCATAGAAAGCTGTTGAAACAGCAACTACTTATATCATAAAGAAAGAAAATGTGGTTCAGACTATTTTTTGAACTCAATACTACTAAGTGTAGTATGATGTAACAAAAGTAAGTTTCCAAAAACTTAATTATTAATAATTTTATTGAATTGGTTTTCAATAGTGAATACAATATTTCTACACCGATCTAGACTAAGTTTATTTATCAATTTTATTTATTTCTCGATACGGTGAGAAGTGTGCTCTAAAACAATCAACCTTAATCTGCTTTTGCATTACCATTTGATGACAAGTCAAGTCTTGGTGATGATCATTAAAAAAACTTTCTTCATCATTATGAACACATTTCAATACACATTGCATCTACTAAAATATAATGTAAACATTACCTATTAAGCTTTCTCGTCAGGAACTGGTACATCTTTTGAAGGAATAAAGACTAGATATATCAGTGTTGAACTTGATTTTCAATGATATGATTTTGATTATGCTTTCCATGCACAAATATTTTAAGACCAGAGTATTTAACTCATGATGTTAATAACATTGATTTCAGAGACAAAGAAACACTTTTGGAAAGAAAATGTATTTACGTTGGCATTTATGGTAAAGAAAAATTAATAAGGGCCTTCATTAAAACGTGCAAAGCCTTGTAAACTTGTCAAAATTTATATGAAATTTGACAGTGTGTTTCAAAAGAAGTCAATTCATTACAAAGTTTGATGTCACATATTAAAAATTTGGGAGACGAAAATTAATTTCACCAATTAGAAGTTGACTTCAGGCAGCAACGACATGTAGAATTTGGAGTTTTTCTCTGATGACGATTTTTTCTTACAATTTTGACGATTTTTGAAGTGAAGTTTCTGGCAACACTGGACGTATACGAAAAATCGCTCGCATTAGATTTAATTAGTCAATGTCGCACAAGCTCAGTGACATGCAAGCGAAAACTGTCCACCTAATCAGAACAGTACGCATTGTGAGCCTCGAAATCAACATCAAGAAGACTGAAGCCATGCAAATAAACAACGTCAACAATGAGCTTGTTGACTACGTGAACAAATTCTGCTATCTAGGCAGGCAGCATGATGACCACAGATGTTGGATCAGAAGAAGACGTCAACAATAGACTCAACAGTAGAAGGAAAAAAATCGCCAATTGGTAGATTTTTTTAAAAAAAACGTTTGGTAGTTTTTTGAATTATGTCTTGCTGAACTTATTTACTAAATTTTTGAAGTGAAACTTCTTTTCTCTTGTCCTAGAGTAAAACCAACCGGATGTGACGTCGCGCGTAAGTTTGCAATTCGACATAATTTTATCGAGCAATGTGCATGAGGGGCTATATATCAATATTCCGTAACTGAATTCACGAGCAAACTATATAATAAACGATTCATAAATTGTTTTAATTCAATATAACATATTAATTACACACACACACTCCTATGGCAGAAAGAACAATGTGCAGCGTTGTCATCTTAAAGTTTATGACATTTATACATTTCACATACAGATGGCGTAAATGTCCAAGGAATTACATGAAGATGTCGCACACAAAAAGAGTTCGCTATAATTGTCATCGACATTACCGGTACAGAGTTGCAATTTTTGTTCTAGCATTAATCCCAAAAAAAAAATTGGTTGTGTCTTAACGAACACAAGGCAGAAGTGAAATTTCTTGTGAACTAAACGAAACACCAGCAAATGAAATTAAAAAACACAAGCCAATGAAGTAAAAAATTAAGCGATTGAAAAATTTCATTTGCATGTTATTTGCTTGTGTTTCGTTTAGTTCACAAGAAATTTCACTTCTGCCTTGTGTTCGTTAATTTGGGTAATCCAAACTAAAAACACAAAATAATTTTTTGTTTGTTAATTTCTGGAACATACCTTTAAGTGTTTTATATACCTAATAATAATAATAATATGCAACTTAATTTATTCAAAAAATATCATCACCTTTATCGTTATGAACAAATTTTCGATGCAACAATAAATGGGGGAATTACAAGTCGGGAAATCACATGTTTTCAAATATTTCCAAACATTTTGCTATCTTTGCCGCTCTTCAACTCATTTGTGGAAAGAGTTTTCTTTTGTGATTAATTTGACCAAATCGAAAATTCACAATTAAATGATGTTAGAGACGCTCACTTCAATTATTCGTATTAAAGTTGCATGAAATCGCAGAATTTCTGCTCCAGTCTTTGTCCATATAGGAGCATATATTTTCCAGATTGAAATATTCAATTAATGAAAATAACAGCAATGCAAAAACCAATGAAGAGGAAAAAGAGCAAGTCTTGAACAAATTTTAGTAATTAGTAAGAAACACTTATCGGTATGAAAACTGCCCATATTGTAAATTCTTTTTCTTATTTTTCTTAATAATTCGAGTTTCCTAAATATGCAAAAAAAAAAATTTTTTGTTATGCAATATGAAAATTGTTTTTTTTACTAAAGCTACTTGAAGGTATTCTTAATTGATTTTACGTTTTATATATAGGGCAGCCAGACGTGAAATTTCGAAAATCAATACTGATTTTTGTATTTTCTACTAATTTTTTCAAATTAATATCTTGAGAATTTTTATGCTTAACCTTATTGGTCTTAAAATCATTTTTGCAAACCGTCTCACCCTGTTTATTTCTCTTTCTGATTTTTCACAAAACGAAATACATACGCATTGCTGCTTTCGATTAAATTTGATTATTGTCCTCAGCTCTCACAATCCTCTAAATATGGAGACTGATACGTAATCAACATTTTCTACTGGCAAAGAAAAAAGACATCAAATTCGTATCTGTTGAAATAAAAAAATTTCTTAATAGCCCCTGAAGACCCCATTATTCCGACTTCAGGACCTTATTTTGGGAGAACTAGATGTAATGCAGAAAAACTGAGCACGCAGTCGTGTTCAGTAGCCGTTGGAAAATCTCGCGCATAAGACAAAAGGTGAAAATTTGTTGCACTGTGTAGTTAGACATTACAAAATACTGCTTATAATGCACTTTTATCGAGTTTATTTAAAGGGTTACAGGGGCATGAAAATTTCAAAAAATTCAATTCACAAGATGTGATGTACTGTCGTATAATTTTGTACGAAAAATGAGAGAATTTATGATAGATGAGAGGATACGACGCCGAATAAGACAGCTGGTAAATTGACCAAATATATCTAAATATTCTACCAAAGTTTTAAGTCAATTGGAGTAAAAGTCTAGGAGAGAGAAAACTTTAAACGCGTTTTTCTCAAAACTCTATTTTTGAAGTCAGTTGACATGATTTCTTAAAAAAATGATGAACCGATCTTGTTCAAATTTTCCATTAGATAGAGTAGTGCTTCAACGAAGGCCTTTTTTTATCACATCTTATTTTACAAGGCAATACGTGGTACAAATTTTTCCGAGAGTAGTACATTTTTGGTATAATTTACCAAAACTTAAAATTTAAATTTTTTTTCCTTCGTCCAAGCACGAGCTATATATACATATCTACTAACAGAAATAATTTGGTTTTTTAATTTCAGCTGAATCTATCATGAGTTATTCTGACAATGCCAGGGCAATTTTATTCTGAGGTGTCACAGGAAATATCAAATTTAAAATTCGAAATGAAAATTTCACAAAATATTTGTCAAACATTTATCTTTGACATGTTGAAAAGTTTGAATAACATATTTCATTCTTATTAAAGTTAAAAAAATTAGAGAACCCCTTAAATCTTTTTTTTCTAACTTAAAAATTGTAAATGAAAAATAAAAAAAATCCATTGAACATTGGGCTTACTATTTAATTAAAAAAATAATGAAAATTTAAATTAACATTTATATAAGGAAAAAAAATAATTTTTCGTGCTTTCTTTGGGGCTGGTTGTGGTTCATCGCCATTGCTTTTACTTGAGTCATTATCGCAATCCACGTATTCATCGATCAATTCATTTTCTTCCTCTTCGAATAGACCTTTACTCCACCAGCGAAAACAGCGTCAGGCGATTTTTTACCTCTGTATCTGTAAATACAAATAGACAAATTTACCGCCATATTGGATCCACCATTTTGTTTTTAAAAGTGTGTCTAACAAATTCGTATTCAGCAACATGAAAATCCTACAGGGGTTTCATATATACAGGGTGACAATTGTAAAGTGACGCAAGTTTAATACTCTGCAGCAAGCTTTGCCATTTACCGTTACTTTAATTTAAAAAGCAAATTCATTCATCATTGGCTTTGCTTTTAATTTCATTTGAATTTTTGTTATTACATTTTGAAATTTCCATAGAAATGGACAAGGAAAATATTCGTCGTGAAATTATGAAATTTCATTTGGCAAATTATAGTAGCCGTCAAATTGCAAAGGCTTTAAATTTGTCAAGTCGTACGGTAGACCGAGCTATTATTCGATATAATGAAACTGGGGGTTTTGGAGATAGAGACCGGGGAAAATTTTCATCAGTTGCCACTACTGGTTTAACAGAAAAAATTCGTAAACGAATCAAGCGAAATCCAAGGCGCTCAATGAGAAAAATCGCTAAGGAAGTGGGAGTAAACCGTGAAACAGTGCGAAGCATTGCAAAATCAAAGCTTAATCTTAAGCCGTACAAGCTCCGAAAAGCTCAAGATCTGACACAAAAAAAGAAAGATTTGCGACTGCAACGATGCAAGGCGTTGCTACGCTCCTCCGTGTTAAAAAATGTTGAAAATATCTTGTTTACAGATGAAAAAATTTTCACGGTTGAACAACATTTCAATGCGCAAAATGACCGAATGTGGCTAACATCATCATCGCAACAAAATAGGACTGTTGGCCGAGTTCAAAAGCCAGCTTCCGTTATGGTATGGGCTGGAGTTTCCGCTAATGCCATAACCCCTCTAATATTCGTTGAAGAGGGTGTTAAAATTGACCAGGTTGTTTATCGGAGCATTTTAAATGAACATGTTCTTCCCTGGGCCCAAGATACATTTGGAAATGAAAACTGGACTTTCCAGCCAGATTCTGCACCTTCCCACATGGCAAAATTAACGCAAACATGGATAAAAGACAATTTTTCTGGATTCATAACATCTCAAGAATGGCCACCATACTCCCCAGAGTTGAATCCAATGGACTACTCTATTTGGAGTATTTTAGAGAGTAAGGCTTGTGCATCTCAACACCACAGTCTGGAGTCGCTGACAAATTCATTAGAGAAAGCCTGGACTGAAATTGATCTGGAAGTCCTGCGGCGAACAGTCCTACGATTTCCGGATCGATTGAAGGCATGTGTGCAGGCTAAAGGAGGTTATATTGAATGAGGTGGGGTTCAAATGAATGCTTATATATTCAGCAATGTTAACACTTAATTGTACTTAATGGAAGTACGTCCTTTTGAAAATAACTGCTGAAATGTGTGCGTCACTTTACGATTGTCACCCTGTATAAAACATCGCATTATATTTTTTTTTCAGTTTTTGAGAGATTTAAACTGTCATAATTTTAATTCTCAAGCCAATCTGAACAAACTCATTCGGAGATTTGACTATACTAGACTTGTATTTAATACGATCTCAATAGTCTAGACTTCACCCGGGAGGTTCGGGTTCGATTCCTATATTGAACCGGTCGTTGATTCTCATAACCTTCTTATATTCACTATCAATATGAAGTGTATGAGAATTATAAGAAAGTGAACAAGTACATACACCTTGGTAGGCAATGGCAAAATCACCAACTTATAAAAAATTGCCACACCGCCGTTTGAAATCGGGGTTAAACTGTAAGTTCAATCATGTGGTATCACAATAGCCCGTTCAGGCCTAAGTGTGTCTCTAGACAGCTACTCTAACCTAACCTACTTAAATCACATGAAGGCAGTTCCTTGTTCCAAGAAAAGTATTTATTTGCGATTTTAATGTTAAACAAATATTAAGGAGTAAATTGAGCGTTTTGGGTTATAAATTTATGGAGAATATGCTCTTTTTTACCACGTTTATATCAACTCGCTTTTAATGGTGTCTGTCTGTCTGCCTGTCAGTCTGTTCGGTACAAATTTTGCAATCGATTTTAAACTAACTTCCCAATGCGCTAGAGACTTGAAATTTTAAACATAGTTCAGAACTGGAAGACAATGCAATATGAAGTATCTAAAATATATATAAATATAATAATATTTACAATATTAGCATCGGAAGGTTTTCAATTTTTTTCATTGATCAAAGCATTGCATTCATCGTTGTAAAATTCATTGCTTTAGCGGGAGTAGAATATCAGAGATCAGCAATGAGTTGCTTTTTCGCTATCCATAGGCACCCATGAATTTTTGAATATAAATGCGATGAAATCATTATAACGCTACTATTCTGATGTACCCACACAACAACGCTTATGCATAAATATAAGTTGCAATAAAAATGAATCCAACGGCAACATCATACTCATACCATCCCTAATCTGTTTGATCCATACATAACCGCAGTTTTATTTAAAATATTAGGAAAATGCTTAGGATCATATGAATGATTCAACTGGATTCAAAAATATTTATATATGTATATGAAAATATGAAATGTAAAAATAAATATACATACATATTTTTCTTTATTTCTTAAATATAACAATTAAAGTAAATGTAAAATGAATCCATTTTTAAATTATTTTTATGAAAATATTTCTTTTTAATTACATTGAAATGTAAAAATAAATAATTTTCTTTATTTCTTAAACATAATAATAAATATAAATGTAAAAATAAATTAAATATAAAATTAACAACACAATTATATATTTCTTTGTTGATATTTCGTAAAAAAGAGAAAGTACCATGCTAACACAAGAGAGCGACACACACCCGCATAATGTTTTTGTTCGCATGCAAATCATACTTATTTTGCATTGCCTTTACACATTGAGTGAAGGAGAGTCGAAGTATACAACGTCTTACATGTTGTTAAATTAAGTATGATGCGAACCTTAAACTTAAGGGTGGATATGAGGTTCGACAGCATTTCAATAAATATGGATGGATATGGATAGTAGAATTTTGGGATCATGAGTTGAATATATTCAGTTTGACAGTACTCATTGCAGATCTCTGTAGAATATATGGATATGTGTCAGTGATGCCAACTTACGGGGAATTTTACTGGGTGGGGGGAATCGGGGAATGAGCTGGTTTTTGTGGGGAATTTGATGTCGTTCAGCTTTTAGTCATAAAAGTCTAGAATATTTTTTGTAAAATTTTACGCAATATTTCATATTTTGGGTCTTAAAATCTTCGCCTTTTCTTAAGTTGGCCCTGCTATTTATTGGTTTGGAGAAATCGATTTTTAAAAAAGGGTGCTATTTATTTGGAAGCATTATATTTCGAAAGTATTTTGTGAAAATTTCAGAGAGAGACGCGGAGTGCTTTCGTAGATATAGACGATTATAGCGCCGAGTATCAGTCAGGTCAAAACAGTCGCGCGGTGCTTCGACTTCCCTTTTCGACCGTTCAGAAGGCTATGCCCTAGTCCAGCACCTCATGGTTAATAACTCTTAATCCTTGTTGACTAATCTGTAGACTTACAAATTACGATCAGCCATCATAAGGAAGATGAAATATATTTTATATGTTAAAAACCGATAGCCAAAACTTTGATCTTGTTTTTCTCAAAACAAGTTTTTGACAAGAGAGCCCATACCTTCTCCTTTGAGAACTTTGATTTCTAACAGTGGGCTGAGGCTTGTTTATCTATCAAAATGAACGTCTGGTAACTCAAAATACCCCATCTCGTTCAAATTTGGTGTAGCAACTATGTACTACAAAATAGGATTAAACTGTGCAAGCTTAAGCCGGATCGATTTTGAGAGTGGGTTCCCTTGAAGTGAACTCTCCCATGTGCCAAAAGAGTTCCAGAGTCAGAAAGTACAGTTCTATTAATCTATCAGTCCCGTAAAAATTGGTTAAGTTTTGGACCGAGAAAATTCAGGGTCGCCTTAATATAACACTCATTGAGGTCAAATGTTATGAAAAATATTTATATGAAAAATGCTTGTCCGCTGTTATAATATGAAATTATATCGATGCGGGGAATTTGATCGAAAATCGGGGAATTTCTCGAGATCTATCGGGAGAAAGAAAAAATGAGTTGACATCCCTGATATGTGTATATATACCAGCGATGCCAACTTGCGGGGAATTCCTCGATTTGCGGGGAATTTTATTTGGTGCGGGGAATCGGGGAATGAGCTGTTTTTTGCGGGGAATTTGAAGTCGTTCAGCTTTTAGTAATTAAAATCTGTAGAATAATTTTTTGTTAAATTTATAATGTAAAACGTTTAACTTATGGAATATTTCATATTTTAGGTCTTAAAATCTTCATCTTTTCTTAAGCAGGTCCTGCAATTTATTGGTTTGGAGAAATTGTTTTTTTAGAAAGTGTGCTATTTGAAAGTATTACATTTCGAAAGTATTTTGCAAAAATTTCAGAGAACGCAGAGTGCTTTCGTAGATATAGACGATTATAGCGGCGAGTGTCAGTCAGGCCAAAACAGTCACGCGGCTCTTCGACTTCCCTTTCTGCCATTCAGAAAGGCTTAGCTATGCCTTCGACCTGCACCTCCAGATTAATAACTCTTTATCATTGCTGAGTAATCTGTAAACTTACAAATTATGGTCAGCAATCATAAAGAAAATGAAGTATACTTTATATGTTAAAAACCGATAGTCAAAACTTTGAACCCGTTTTTCCCAAAACAAAGTTTTTGCCATTTTTTATTTGAGTCCACAAAAATGCCATATTGAGAACTTTGATTGCCAAAAGTGGGCTGAAGCTTATATGTTAAGAATTCCGGAGTCAGAAAGTATATTTCTATTAATCTACCAGTCCCATACAAATTGGTTAAGTTTTGGACCGAGAAAGTTCAGGGTCGTTTTAAAATAACACTCACTGAGGTCAATTTCGTTTTTGTAAAATGTTTATATGGAAAGTGCGTGTAGCGCTGTTATAATATGAAATTATACCAATACGGGGAATTCGATCGAAAATCGGGGAATTTCTCGAGGGTTATCGGGGAGAGGGAAAAAATGAGCTGGCATCCCAGATACATACACAAATTCAAAGACAAATGAGAGAGAGAAGATAAAAGCAGAGAACAAAAACAAACAATAACGAACTTTTTCTTTTCGTTTTTGCTGGAATCGAAACAAAAAATCGTAGAAACCAGCAACGAGGTGCAATACCGATGGTTTGACAGCGACGGTTGTCGACACATCCAGCGGACAAAAATGTGTGAATGGATGAGTTTGACGTGTTTGATAAAACAAATATTTAACATTTCTTTTGGCAAATAACATACAGCATTTACAGTATTTATATGTTCTTTATATACAAATATGTAAACGCTTGGTTGCGGTTTTGCATATTTCATATAAGTACTTTTGAATCTTTTTCTACTGATTTCATGAATTGTTCTTACTATTTTCAACATTTTACCTAAATGTATGTAAATAAGTATATTTAGGTAAAATGTTGAAACTTTTCATATTTTATATTTTATATTTCATATACTTATAAATAAATTATCCTCCTTGTACATTTTGTTACATTCATACCAACAAATCTTTGTTTTACTTAATTGTTTGTTTACATGGTATCGTAGCAGCGATATATGAAATTTAGCATGTATAAGAGAATTAACACTGCATCTCATGTTAAAATCTGATTGTAACAGAAAACCAAAGCAAAGAATAAGAAGAATAGATGTGTTTTTTTTTTTTTGTTTTCTCGATAGTTGACGAAAATAAGCCATTGCAGAATTTCAAATTTAACATTTTCAATCGTTTTAACATTGCACCTCGTTGTGGTTCTACATTTTGTAAGAGAAATAAAAAAAAAGGCATTTGCTAAATATCATAGTAAGAAGATTTATTGTTGTGAATATAAATGTACAAGGAGGATAATTTATTTAAAAGTTTATAAAACATAAAATATGAAAAGTTTCAACATTTTAGCTAAACATATTCAACATTTTATCTCCATATACGTATTTACAAATATTTAGGTAAAATGTTGAAAATAGTAATAACAATTTCTTCTCATTTTGATTTCATGAAATCAGTAGAAAAATATTCCAAAGGAGTTATATGAAATATGCAAAACCGCAACCAAACATTTACATATTTGTATATAAAGAATATGTAAACACTGTAAAAGTTGAGTGTTATTTGCCAAAAGAAATGTAAAATATTTGTTTTATCGAACACGTCGTCAAACTCATCCATTCATACATTTTTGTCCGCTGGACGTGTCGACAACCGTCGCTGTCAAACAATCGGTATTGCACCTCGTTGCTGGTTTCTACGTTTCTTTGTTCTAATTTCAACAAGAGCGAATAGCAACCCCTTTACAATCTATACTCTTTCTTCAAAGGAACGAAACACACCAAAGCATTGTATTCATCCACGGTTGCCACTTTGGTACAATTCTACCAAAACTTATAATTTTTTTTCCATTATTCTGCGCTTATTAGCAATTTTTTGGCAAAAAGTAAGTTGGATTAAAAATGGAGTAGACGAAATGTTGTTTGAAGAATCAACTAAATTTATATTCCTTATAGCTCAGCTGTTGCTGAAAGAAAATTTGTTGACTTGAGTTCAATAAAAAAACAAATTAAGGAATAAATTTGAATTCAATACTCTTAATAATATAATGCTATAAAATAAACTGGCAAAAAGCTTTTAATAAAGTTATTTATTCTGTATAAAAATTTGGTACATTTTTCCTCACGCTTTTCGTTTTAAATCATGTAAATATTTTCAGACCTTCTAAAATTCACAATTACATATTTTTAAGACAATCTGTATGGGGTTATGAATCTGTATGGTGTTATAAATATGTATGGGGCAAGAAAAAATTATTTTTTATTTTTTTGTCCGTTTTAAAAACGTGGTATATTAAAAATTTTTTTTTATTTAAATTTTTAAACTAACATGACCACACTGACTTCAACTATTGAAATTACTAAATTAAAGTATTTTTTGTACGACAACGTTAAAAGTGACTTTCAAAAAGGGAAACAACCCAACGCTGCTTAAAATTAAAAAATTTGGCTTCCACAAAATATTTTTGAAAAATTCAAAGTTGTCTTGGATATCTTCTTTATATGGGCTGAAAATCAAAAATTTATTTTGGGGATTCCTGCAAACGCGTTACTCGCAAACTGTGTAAGTGCGCAAGTTTACATGCTTGCTTGCGGGAAAGCTTTTTTCGACAAATGAGTAAATTGCGCAAATTGCATAATTAATTGCAACCCTACTATGGCATACAGGAGTGATTAAACAAAGAGGCTAATATAAAAGAAACAAAAATTAGAAAGAAAAGTCAAAAAGAGGAAGAAAATTGTAAAATATCTCTGTACCACACAATTCATACAATTGTATAAACTGTTGACTAATTCAGCTGAGTTTCACAGGGTTGCATATACATTTGCGCAAGTTTGCGAGGCTTTTGTACATTGAATTCATAACGCAAACTTAGCTGGTTTGTGCAACAAATTTTTCATATTAATTTTGACAGTTGATTTGCCAGCTCGCAAACTTGCGCAGTTTCCGCTGTTTACGAGATGTTTGCGCGGTTACAGGAATCCCCTAATTGTATTAACGAAAAAGGTTATTTATTGAAATAAATATGCATGCACATGTAACAGCCCAACAGATGGAATTGCCATATGTACACAGCTAACGCACGGTTGGATTAAATTGCAATTATATTTCATTTCTTTTAGTGCACTTTTTGCTAACTAATTAGTACATTATTGATAATGACTAGTGCTTTGAAATTAAAGTTCATGTTTAGATAAAGTAACTATATATACTTCAATTTCATTAGTGTAATAGGTAACAAACACACAATCCGGATGGACGGATGGATGTGAAAAGCTCAGCCTAGGCCATAACATGTAGAAATAACAAGATTATTATTTTCGGAGCAGTAGTATCTACATCTAATTCTTGTTTAAAACGACAGTTTAGTTCAGATGAAACGCCCTAAGCTTTTAAGAGGAGGAAAAGGATAAACAAAAAATAACCGTTAATGCTGTTATCATTGAAGTATAGACATTCTACTGGGCATTAACTGAACTAATTTTGTAATAGCTTAAACACACGTACAGTTGGTTCGCTTCAAGAGCGCTTTATAAAGCTTTTGTTGTAAATAAGAACAGCGTTAATTTTTTTTTTTTAATAATTAAGAAAACACTTAATTGAATAAACTCAATTAGTTTGCAAGAGTAAACAAGAATATTCTTAGTAAACTAAACTGAAACTCGTCTAAGTTCAGTTGACAATTTTAGCAACTAAGGAAACATTTGCGCAATCAAAAATATAATTCCACTTATACTTTAAGTTAAGCACATTTATTTTACAGACAACTGGTTACCTGAAATCAGGTTAACTGAAATATCGATCTTGTGTAAAGTGTTTGTAGCTTGAATCAAGTAAATTTCTATTATTTTAAAATCAAATTTTTACTTGATTTTTGGAAATTATTTCTTTTAGTGTAAAGAATAAGTTTTTGCCCTATCAATTGATAACGAATATGAAATCGGGTAATGGATAGCGATTAGAGTGAGGGATAATGTAACGGATAATGTATTTATGTATGTCTGTATTTGTGCATACACTCATACATATATGTATAACCAAATGCTGTTGCTGCAATCCAGTCATGCCTTCGCATGCAATCAATTCAGGAAAAGAATTAAAACCGTGACAACAACAAAGCACATGAAGCAAATCACGTCGGACAACAAAAAAAAAACAAAACAAAACACGAACAACAATAATAACAAGAACAGCACATACACATATATACATACATACATACTACATACATAGTAATATCATCGAATGCAATTGAAAACGATTCAACGCATTGTAACGCAACGCATTAAAACAACAGCAACCTGTTGCGATGATTTCAACTGCGGCAGTCAATATTTGCTATTTTGTGTTATTGTTGTTGCTATTGCAGCTACGTAGTTGTTTTCTTGCACACACGCGCTTGATTGCTTGGATAGCTTTGGTTTTTTTGTGTGCATGTTAAAGTCTACAAAAGTTGCTTAAGAAAACTTGTCTGCACTATGGTCTAAAACACCAGTTACAGTGGCATAAAATAGCTGAAATTGAAAGAAAATATAATTTGGCCGTTGCTAGTGAAATTTGAGCATTGCTAGTGCGGGCAAATTAGTTATTTCCCTAAATGTTGGTCTACTTCCGCGCCCACTTTCCTTCAAGTCTGACAAACGTTTCGAGAAATAAAGCTCATGATTTTATTCAACATTTAATTTATTTTTTAACAAGATTTCCTTTTAGCAATCCGATTTGAACGTTTTTATGCAATTAAAACTGCTGTTAAAACCATAGTACCAACATATTTACTAAAATAAAAAAGCATCATACATACAAATTCGTATGTGCCCAGAGACTAAACGATGCTCCTCGGATGCGAATACGCCTCTTTGAAAACATTAGTATAGCGTACACCTACTACTACTTCTATTATAGCACACTATCCTGTATATTTGCATCCAAATGGAAACGGTATGATGACAAATAACTTCGACACCACAGTATTCACGAACGGATCCAAGATAAACTGCGGCGTAGGAGCAGTGTAAAGAAAGCCGACTACATAATATTACCTATATATGGGTCCTGGGACACCGGAACATAGAGGGTAATGAAAAGGCAGACGAGCTGCCCGTAAAGGCTCTACCCTGCAGGAATCGGTCAAGCGAGAAATCTTTTTAAAATACCTCGCAATACCCAATAGTAGATGGGCCAGGCTGCCCAGGCTGAGATTGACGGCCGTCATCACTGGTTTCTGCCTCATTGGTGCGCAAGCAGCCAAAATGGGAATCCCACATAACACCACTTGCCGCAGCTGCGACTATCCGGAGGAAAAAGACATTATTTCTCATTTTCTCTGTGAATGCCCGGCTCCGGGACGAACCAGGTTAAAGATCCTGGGTAAACCTTACTTTATTAACCTTGAGGAACTATGTGAAATAAGTCTAAATGAGCTCCTCTACCTTGCCCACATAACCAGACAAACCAGAAATAAATGAGGATGTGGTATCAAAACAACTACACATTAAAAAGAGTGCAAATAAGCACATGTAACAGAACGCAAAATTTTGTCCACCAAATTAATGGGAAATTTCATCTTAAGGGAACCCAGTCGTAAAATCGATCGGGTTCAAACTTGCACAAAGTTTAGTCCTATAGAGTAGTAGGTAGTACCACACTAAATTTGAACGATATCAGTCTAAAACTCGCCGAAATGGAGGTGGTAGAACTTCAAAATTACGTTTTTTTCAGCAGGTTTATGAAATATAATGAATTATTTTTAAAAGTCATGTATATTAATCAAAAAATCAACTCTGAAAATTTCTTCTGAAAAAAATTTAACAAATTTCATATTGGTAACAGTAGAGAATGTTCTTTATTTTCCCTGTGTTGATATTTCTGCATTGATTACTAATTCTCAGCTGAAATAACATCGTTGTGCGCAAATAATTGAAAGTTTGCTTTGAAATTGAAGACACAAATTATAGCTTTGGACGTATCTCGAGGAGTTTTGTGAAAAAATGAAATGGTCTCAATTGAAAAGTTTTGGAGAGTGATTTCAGATATAAAGTGCGTATCCGAATTTGTCAAAATTTGTTAGAGAAACTATGCGTCTCCAAAACTCATCCGCCAAAGTTGAAAGAATTTTTTCAAAAATAAATTTAAGTAAACAAAACAGCGTAATAGATTAGAAATAGATACACTTAGGGCTGTTTTCTTAATGTCCGGTTAAACATTAATCCGAACTTTAACCGACGGTTAGTAGTAGTAGTTAGTTCTGATTAGTGTTTAACCGGACATTGAGATAAGTGCCTTTAGTGGAATTCTTTTTCCGCCAGGTTATTTAAAATTTAGCCACTTTTCGTGCCACAATATTGAGCCACAAAACGAAACGAAATAAGAATTTTTGTATAAAATGAAATAATGTTTTTTTATTTATTGGGAAGGGATAATAACTAAAAGTCAAATTTTCAATTTTTGTTTTAGAAAAGTAGAAAATGCTAAACTTTTACAATTTATTACAATTTTTGAGCCAATGACATTTTCATCTGGCAACACTGCCCTCAAACAAATGAATATAAAAAACTATTTGAGTAAGACCCCAATTACACACTGTATTGCCATGCAGTATTTTGATGCTTGCATGTAACAAATTAACAAAATTGTTTAAAGTTCATTTTTCGAGGCCCCTCCGAGCGGTCTTAAATTAATGAAATTAACTTTGAACACGATTTTCTCAAAACCATGTTTTTTAATCTGTTGTGCTACATAACTCGAGCAATTTCTATCCAGTTAACTGTGGTTTTTCAGATACACAATATATCGAAGTACCGACAATTTTTGCTAACATTTTATATACACACAGTCACATAAGTATACATACGGTAAAATTTTTTTGGATTTTTTCACGTAATAATTAAAAGGTGAAAATTTCCTGAATGCAGATTTGTTATTTTGCCTTTTTTACACTGATAACAAATACAAAAAAAAAAAAAAACAATTCCTATTAGTGTAGCATGTAAAAAGAAGGAAAAGCGGAACCCCTATATAGTGAAATCGCGCATAATTACAAGAAACCTAAACTTGTCTATTCCGTTTCATTTATCGGAGACCTCTAAAACCAATGGAGGTTATTCAAATTTTTTAACTTTAAATTTCAAGATTTTTTCTAACATTTCTATTCTGTTTTTGGGTTTTCTTAGTTTACAATGATGAATTAAATAAAACTGCATCAAAAAATGTTAAATTTGAATTATTCTGTTAGAAAATCGAATTTAAAGAAAATCGTACGTATACTTAAATCAGCATTTTTTAATAATCTCAAGTAAATCCCAAGAAAAAAGATCATTTAAAATACATTTTTTTTGTATTTCTATAGGTATTGTACGAACATAGCTACACCGTTTACCTTCCCGATAAAAAGACGTTCTCGGTTGTCCCACTAACACGACGCTATTTTGTATTGTAAATCAAAATTGAAAAATATTTGATAAATCTTTACATTAGAAAACATGTATAAAAAACCCTCAAAACTATACTTTGATTGTTTTATTAGTAAAGAAAATGGCGATGGCGAAATCCACCTACACTAAAAAAAATTTATCAATGGAATTCGTGACTTTTTACAGTTAAATTTTTAGTATTGTCACTCTTCATAAAATCAGTAATCATTGGAGAGCAATGTTTAGATTGCTTTCCAGTGATTACTGTATGCATTGACAGTAAAAGAATATATACGAGCTAGAATTGTATGTTGTTTGAATGCAACAATTTGCATTTAAGAGTTATGATTTACTGTTTTAGTTATTTGCTCTGATTCATATATGTGTTTCTAAAAAATTTCCCAAATGCAATGCGCATTCGATGCTCATTTTGGAGGAACTTTACTTTTATCCACTGGGTAGGCTACATGCCTACATGTTAAAAATGTGTGCATTAGCAAAAGAATGCCTAAAATATTATAAAGCTTTGTTGGAAAAAAAAGAGTGAAATAAACAAAAATCTACAAAGGAATTATGTTCTTATTTATACCTAACTAGGTTTCAGATAGGGTGACTCTCTATCGTATAGCTTACCGTGTGAAAATTTTTTTTTTTTTTTTGTGGATTTTATCTTTCTTGTTTGACGACCTCGATAGTCTAGTGGATAGTGCACTAGACTTTCATCCAGAAGGTTGCGGGTTCGATTCCCGTCTTGGTCTGGTGGTTAATTCTCATAAACTTGTTATATTCACTATCAATATGAAGTGTATGAGAATTATAAGATAGTGTACAAGTACACACATTGGTTGGTAATGGCAAAACCACCAAGCTGATAAAAAATTGCCACACCGCCGTTCGGAATCGGCGTTAAACTGTAGGTCCTACCATCGCCACTGTGGTCTAGTGGAAGAGTGCCAGACTCTTGTTTCTGGAGACCCGAGTTCGATTCTCGGCTTGGGTATGTTTCTTATCTATCTTTCTTTCTCTTTCCTTTCTTTCTTTCTTTCTTGGGGCTTTGGTACAAAAGATCTTATAGGTCGCAGTGCCTGACTTTCGAGTCGTCCTTCCTTCAAATAATAATAAAAATCTTTCTAGTTTTAATTGTGGTCTAAAGCAAAGTGCAGAAAAATATGACTATGGAATTTTGTTTGGCCATATGGAAAAAATCTGTCCCTCAAACTGCTAGGCTCAATATTTGCGTAAAACTGTAAACGATTATCTTGTCGATTATCAACACCTACTACCTACCTACTGCTTTTAAATACAGACCTACCAGCCATTTTGCCCAACCTTAACCGCAGCTAACTCATTTCACTTTTTTATTGTATATTTTTAAAGAACAGCGTGCTTGCCATGGTAGAAGTATTTAGAGGTAGATGCATTTTTTCAAAAAGTAGCCATTTTAATTTTTTGACAGGTAAGGGCGATGTTACACGATCAATGTTTTGCTGTCAAACAATGAAATTGTTGTTGCTTTGAAAAATGAACACTGAGCAAAAGAGAGGATGAACACATTTCACTTCAAATTTTTTTACTGACGAAAAAAACCTGCATCACTTCATATAAAATGAGGTTGCTGAAGATGCACTGTTGCATTTTATTGGAAAATACTAATATTTTATGAAAAATACTAGACTTTTTACTAACTTATAAATACATTTTTTTTCTTTGCCACCCTTTGAGTTGTTTGGCTTTTGTTTGTTTGTAAAAATGAGTGCTGTTTAAAAAATACTTAATAATTTTTATAAAAACATGGTAATTCAATGGCCAAGTAACAAAGTGGCGGAGCTTATTTTAATAGTTCGCCAATTTTAAAGATTATTTTTCTGCGTTTTTCATATATAAATGCAATATTTTTTGTATAATTTGTGGCTATTTCCACCAATATTATCTCATATTGTCATTATAATTATTTTCCATCCAATTCCATTCCAATTATTGAATTTTCATTCACTCCAAAATACAATTAAATACTTTTTAGGTGGAAAAACATAGTTGTAGATAAAAGTATTAAAAAAAAACATTCAGCAAAAAACTGATAGTGTAACAGAGCATCAAACAAAACGATGAAAAGACAGTAAAAACAGAAAACATTGATGCATGTTTTTAAAAGGGTACAAAAGAGAGAGTTAGTAGTAGATTATTAATACAACTTTTATTACTTAGTACTAAATTATAAATTTTATTTACAATAAAAAAGTATAAATAATGTTATTCGAATTTGTTTTCTTTATTAGCAAATACTTTGAACATGTTAAGAGTTAATAAATAATATAAAAAGCACCAACTAATTCTCCATATGAACATGCCATGCAATACTATACAAATTATATTCTTACAAATTCTTACTTAAAAATTGAACTATGAAAATACAACGCTGTTGCAAAAAGAAGAATAGTATCAAAAAAAAAGTTTTCCCAATTGTCAAAGTTCCTCTTACTTGTCAAAATGCACCTACCTTCTTAATTCTTCTGCCATGGTGCTTGCTTTCATTGGAATTTCAAACCTTCGGATTTAGTTTTCTGGATATATCAAACTACATGTTTTAAAAACTCTGCTGCGGAAAAAATCAATCTCAGATCAACGACCAAATCAAATAGCTTTGTTTTTATTGACATTTCTTCGGCTTTTATCGTTTTCAAAGAATGAAACCGAATCAATGTAACGCTCCGGTTTCGTTCTTCAGTATTCATTCGGGTTACGGTTTCGTTCCGGTTTTGTGGGATGGTGATCAAAATAGGTTTGACGATCGAACATGAGATTAATTTCTAAATAACTAGTAATCTTTTACGGTTTGCAACATTGAAATGAAGAAAATAAATATACAAAATGAATGGCCATATTGCATCATATTTGCTTAACTCTTCACGGCAGAAATTTAATGATTATACATATAGAGTCCGACCGATTACTATTTTTTTTTTTTGCCGAAAAACATTTTGGTATTTGGAGTACTGTTTTGAGAAAATTTCGATACAGAGGAAAGTCGACAAGTTTTACCATAATCCATCAAAAACTCGATATTGAAAAAATTTGATGTAAGGCCTTAACAAGGCACCTTAAGGCACCTATCTATATGTATATATGAAGATATAAATCACAAAAAATATATTAATCATATTTGTTTAGGAATAATTTGATAATTTTTTTAAATTTGATAAATAATTTTAGGCCAATACCGATGGCCTAAGATTAAATCCGAAAATACATATATCGGATATACATATGAAACATATATAATAAGAATTTTTGTTGATATTGTAATTATTTTTCGTTTATTTGAATATTTGTAATCCGTACAATTGATTAGTTCTTATTAATGTAACCGAGTCCACTTCAACACTCCTTGAATTGCCCCTCGTAGGTGGCATAATGAATTTTATGACAGAAAACAACCAGCTAAAATATGCCGACATGAATTGACACTATAAAAATTATAAAGAAAAGGAATGTTGGAAAAATGTCAAACAATTATGCGCAATCAGTAGTCCCAGACGTTTTAAATAAAAGATAGATAATGGCGACGCTGAAATCGGCTACAATCGTCGCCATACATACCGGCGTCAAATTTGAAATGAATAAATTTTGAAATATTGGACAAACAGATACCTTAATAACAATGATCGAGAAAATTTTTCTTAAAGCAGATTTGAACCGGTTACGGTTACGGTTTCGGTTTCACTACTTCATCGTTCCTGTCTTTTTTTATGTCAAAACACTGGATCCTTGTTTTACTTAAAACAATATTAAAAGCAGTTAAACTGAGAAAATCATTCAAGGTAGCAAATAGCTATACTCTTTGAGTCGCGTTGCTTGAGGTCAAATTGGCCGACTTCAATCCAGTGTTGACAGACTTTCTGATATCTCCCTCTTTGTCTAGAAACAATTACCACTTTTTGTAAGATAATTTACCACTTTTGAATTTCATTAATAATGCTGAAATAATTTTTCAATATATTTTTCAGCCTTACATTATACAAATTTTCGACAGAATTAATGAAATGTGTAAACCGTTATTCATTAAAGATGTGCAATAATTCTAATAAGTCAAATAAGACAAATTTTGCGTTCCTTTATTTTTATTATTGTTGGGATGAAGCACTGCGACCTTTAAGATCTATTGTGCCTCTTCGTGGACTTATGAATTGATACTACTTCTATGGTGATGTAATCCCCAGTTGTGTTAGGTGACAGTTCAACCTACAGTGACCTGTTAGAATTCCTGTAATGATTCTAAGACTATTCTTTGACAAATGCATGCATTTCTTGAAGCGTTTTAGGCATAGGTTCCTAATAGTGCGTTTGAATGTTCTAATCCTGGTCAGTGGTCAGAGCACAAAGGATCCAAACCCGAGCGTATTTAGTTTATCATGACATATCATTACCAGTTTTGAGGTTATTTGGTGAGATTTAAGTCCCTTGATAGGTGCTTCACTATCAGTTAGAAAAGCAATATTTTGATTCCGGTGGTTGGGCTTGAGATTAAAGTATGCACATCTATCATTTGTACTGGTGTATCTACACATGGGCTCAAAGTATTTTATACTCGGCCCATATACTTCTGCACCGGTCCCTCCTTCAGCTAGAGAACCGTCGTGTACCATGTTATCATATGCCAGTCTATCTTATGTTTTAGATCCACTTCTTTCCGCCTTTCCGTTTGCCTCGATATCTTCACAGACTGATCCATAAATAATCAAAAAACGTACAACTATTGTATATATATATATATAAATTGTACAGTAGTGAGCTTTGCTGTATTGACATTCATCCCACTATATCGCATCATCAGCATCCAGAAAGAATATATTTAGTTTAGGCACTGGCGGATTCAGATATTTTTTAAGAGGCTGGCTTTAATTTTATTATTTTTCCCAATAGATTTTTTTGATGTGATAACATCTTTACTCGGGGCTGAAGAAAAATTTATAGTGGGGTGAATTGAAAGAAATTAAAGTCAAATGTCACGTCGTTTATAAGTGTGTGTTTTATTATATATTTTACTTTAAGCCTAAAAGTATGCAAAACATAATTTCTATATCAAACACGGTTGTGGAATATAATAATGAAAGAATAGTGGAACACATCAAAAGTTGTTTTATTTATTGTATTATTTTTTTGCATAAAATAATATCAACATTAGGCAAAGAGCGAAAATGCAAAATTTAGAAAACCCATGTTTTTTGGAACCTTAAAAACGAAAGCTTTTTAAACAACAATGCGTGATTATCACATCGTGTGACGGGTGTAGAAGGGACATATATTAGTTTTTTTTTTTTTGATCCATGACCAACGATCAAAACATGAGATTTTTTAATGCGTTAAACTTATATCTTATAAGGTTCCAAAAATTTAGTTTTTTCTTAGTACAAGGTTTGATTAGGTGCAAATTTCTACTGGTTAGTTATCAACAATACGATTTCGGATACAGTGGTACAACCATGATAGCTGAAAAGCACTTTGTCTAATAATAAATAAAGAAAGTCTGAAAAAAGTCTTGGTTGAACGTTCAGCACAGCTCAACCCGTTGAATTTGGTAAATTTTAGGTGCCCATGAATTGGCGTTTTCTGCCATTTTGGAATACAACCGTGCATTTCTCCATATTTATGTCTGAGATTCTATTGTAGGAAATAGTGTAAAGGCATTGCAAAGTCATATCTCTTCATCTAATGGGTCGTTTTGGCAAATACAGTACACTGTTTTTGGTATATATAAGAGAAAAAATTTTTATTTTTAAATATACCTAAATTAGGGTCTCAGAACATGACACAGTCCTCAAACCATCCATTTTTGTTATAATTAACGAAACCGAGGACAGAATATGATGTTTCAAAGGATTTTAAAAAAAATTACTCTTTATATCATATAAAGTAAAAATATTACTAAAATATCATTTGATCGTTCCATTGAAAAATTTGACCCTTAAATGCCCAAGGATTCCGATTTTAATAAAAAATATATAATGTGTAAAAAGATGAGATAAGACGAAAGTCTCTCTGAGTTTTGCGAAAAAATTATTTTTTTAAATTTTATTTAAAAAAAGTGGTTTGGGTACTCAACACACATTAGTATGACGAACATGGTTGCTGATGTTAGATATATTTATGTCAAAAAAATATGATTAAATATTAATCAGTCCAACTGATTTATCTTTATATAGGACATAATACCAATGGGCATAACCCTAACGGACTAACAACGAATAAAAAAACCCTAAGAAATGTTAAAATGAACATTTTCTTAACTCCCTGAATAGATTGGTTCTCTATCTTGGATTTCTCAGTATGATAACCCTCCGAATCATGCATCATAAGTTGCAAAATCAGATATAGTACGCCACAATTCTAAAATTTCCTCTTGGCTTCCATAGTTATACGAATCAAGCATTACGGAAAACATTTGGGGGTGGCTTCAGCGTAAAGGGAATAACTATAGAAATCAGTATAATTTTAACGATGACCTTAAAGTTGGAATTGAAACTACCTAGAGAGAGATATCCTTCAATTTAACTGAATATTATTAGGGATCCCTAGAAATTTACAGCAAATTTCGGAAATTTATGTATTGATGTGTTAACAAATACAAATGTTAGACTTCTTCATATTAAAAACTCAATTTTATGCTCCTAATAATATATTACTAATTAATTAGTTCAAGTGCGCTATAATTTTGGCACTCCTAAATAACATTTGATATTTTTTGTTTTTTGTATTATAGTGATCATTTTTATTTATCAAACTAATATAGAATAAAATAGAGTTTCACAATAAAAGAGGCCCTAAAGGTTTAATATAACAGAAGTTACAAGTAAATAAATTAAATCTGCTGCAGTGATTGTCAAAAATGGTTTAAAGTTCAAAATAGTTGATAGCGTTAGAGAAAACTCCATACAGGCTGCCAGCATTAAGGTAAAATGTATGCACATGGACATAACAGTAACAGCGGTGTACTTCCCTCCGAGATTTTCAGTTAAAGAGTCGGATTATAAAAGATTTTTTCAAAAACTTAGACCTAAATTCATGAATCTGGAGCTCTGGTGTGGCTCCAGACTCATAAATCCGAAAGGAAGTGAATTGTATAAATGTGTCACCAACAATAAATTGTCAACTTTTTCAACGAGAAAGCCTACATATTGGCCCGCGGATCCACGTAAGATTCCAGATCTGATGGATTTCATTGTCTACTCGGACATACCCCAACACCATCTTCAAATTTCGGAAAGTTTTGATCTGAGCTCCGACCATTCACCGATTATAATTACATACAGCACGGCGGTTCATGTTAAAACATAAACATATAAGGTTATTTCACCAAAAACAAATATTGCTGCTTTCAAGCACTGGTTAGAGGAAAGAATCAACTTGGACATATCCTTAAAATTGGGTGACGAGATAGACTATGCTGTTAAAATCCTCACAAGCGCGATCCATGAAGCAGGCTTTCTCTGTACGCCCCCAGTAACTGATAACCAAATGGAAGCGAAACAGTTGTATCTTTCCGTTGACGTAAGGCGTCAAATTAAAGACAAAAGAAAACTGCGTAAAAAATGGCATGAAAGCCGAAGCCCAGCAGATAAAAGACTGTTCAATAAAGCTGCTAAGGGCCTTAAGAGGAGGCTGCTCGAGTTAAGAAACGAGTCTACTGCAGAATACCTAAGAAATCTTGATCCGTCTTCAACCGAATGAACACAGTCTTTGGAAAGCTACCAAAGTGTGGTGCAGATCTGATGAGGACAAAGCTGAAGCATTCCCACATCACTTGCATTCAGTGTTCCAGCCTAGTGATATTAAGGACACCGACGCAGAAAATGAAGTTGAAAGTTTTCTTGACTCGCCCTGCCAGATGAGCTTGCCAATTCGTAAAATCTCTTCTGCGGAAGTTGAAACGGAAATTAAACTTATTAAAGATAAAAAATCGCCAGGTTTCGATAAAATTGATGGTGTCACCATTAAAAATCTTCCACCAAAATGTATCCGATTTCTCGTACTTGTTTACAATGCTATGCTACGGTAATAAGACACCACTGTGAATGCCATAATAGTTGTATACTTTTATAAAAAAAATAAATAAGGCATTATTTTTGAAACAATTAAAAATAGAGAGTGATAATTTTCTGAAAGTTCGTGCTACTGATCATTGCGTTACTTTTGCTCTTTAGTGTAGTTTATGTATATGTTTTTTTGTTTATCTACACTTTGCGTTCGTTGTATATTATCTCACTCTCTGCCTGACGCGGCAAGCCGTCATCTTCTCATCGTCTCTGTATATGCTGTGTGGATCACAACTAGTATGCAGGAAGCTCCTAGTTTTTTGTTTGTGCGTACCAGTAGTTCAACATACATACATATATACGTACATATACAAATACATACTATATTAATGCAACTTGATGTCGATGACTTAAAATCGTTGAAAATGCACAGAAATAAAATAAAGAAATAGAGCGCTGCGCCAATGGAGGTTTAATCGGCGGCGGCGAAGTGTAACTTTTAAACCGGCGACTGTTGGCGCTCCGATTTACGGCGTAATAATTTCGCGGTTGCGACAAAATAAAATATCTAAAACTTTATCGAATTAATCGATATAAATTATTTTTAAAAAACTTAATTTTTTTACTTTTGGCCAGGTTTTAGGATTTGAGACCACAGTGCGCCGAACAGAACGTCGGCGGCTGCGGCGGCATAATTAACTGAATTTGGTAAAACGCTGGCTGGCCAACTATATGAATCGTAGACAATCGTTTGTAGAATTCCTTAACACCATATCTTGTTTCAGGAAGATAAAACAAGGTGTATCACAAGGAGGAGTCTTATCCCCGATACTGTTCAACTATTACATAGCCAAGCTACCCAATCCACCAGCCGATATTCGATTGGTGTCTTACGCCGATGAATACACCATACTCACCACTAGCAAGGATATTTCGAAGCTCTGCCATAACATCAACTCATATCTAGCTGAAGTTGCCACAACCGCAACCTGCAACTATCGGCAGAGAAATCAACAGCCACTCTGTTCACCACCCGGACAAAGTTAAAGTGGTCCTCGACATAGTAGCTGCAGGAAAGCGAGTTCCAACGGTTAACTATCCGAAAATCCTTGGGGTCACTTTTGACAGCCAGTTCACTTTCGCCACACATGCCACTAACGTCAAAAATCGATTGAGAGGACGCATCAGAGTCCTGAAATCACTAGCTGGAAGTACGTGGGGCAAGGATAAGAAGACACTACTAACTACCTACAAGCCTATTGGGCGCTCTGTCTTGAATTATGCCGCCCCCATGTGCTCAACATCCATCAGCGTAACACATTGGAAGGGACTTCAGGCTGGCCAAAACGCTGCCCTACGTACAATCACAGGCTGTCACCTTATGTCACAATAGGACCACTTACACGAGAAAGTAAAAATACTCAAGGTAGAAGAACACAATAGCCTTTTCTCCAAGCAAAACCTCATCAAGTGCCACCTCGAAAACCACCTTAATAAGGCCTTGTTAGACCTACAAGAACCACCACCATCCATCCGCAAGGAACCAGCTCCAAAGAAGCATTCACCATCTTACAGCAACTCAATCAAAACCATTAAACCAGAATGATTGCAACGCTGCCATGAAAACATTACACACACGGAAGAGGTAGCAAGAGCCACGAGCAACCGTCGCACATAGGGGTATTTACATAAAAAAGCTGGCTAAAATTATTTTCGATAACTATCATGTTTATTCGATGCAATTTTATAGTTTTTATGGTAGACAAATGATTGCAATCGTCTTGCCACTTTGATACATGATGAAATTTTCATAGCTTTGGTTACAAAAACTTAAATAGCAAAAGTTTATGTAATTCTCCACATAACTTAACTTGTTGCCTATTGCACGTTCCGAACACTATTTAATAAAGCCGTAGAGTTCTCTTCTAGTTAACTTCTTAATATTTTCTTCAGTTGCATCAATGCCAAACTCGTGAAACTCGTAAGTGCACTCAAAACATCATATTGGGCGTAAAGTCATAAAAAACAAAATGGAGCAACTTTGCGCAAATTATTTTTTTACAAAGGTTGGCGCATGAACTAAAGCACAACTTGGCATCAATTTTTTTCCTGAACACGACTGGACAATATAACTAAAATACTAATGTTTCGGAAAAACACTTCGAAATATACATCAAACGTTCAAACATGGTGTTAATATAAACTTTAAAGTACTAACGGTTATAGGAAATCTGTAACGGTGAAATTTCCCGTTACACAATGTCAAATTTATTGCTCTTTACGGAGATACATTGGTTTTGGACAGGTTCTAACTTTTTAGTTCTGAGTTTTGGCCGGGTTTTTCACATAAATACCCCTATGTGCGTCGGCCTAACATTTTTCTGGGAGGGCGCCCATCACCTATTGCGGACAACGAAATTCAACTACCGAGGAGCACGAGATGCACCTTAGCCCAACTAAGATCAGGATGGAGCAAGATGCTTAACTGCTATATGGAGCGCATTGACAATACTATAAATAACTGCTGCCCAGACTGCAACAATCGACCTCACGACACCAGGAATCTCTTTGCCTGCCCAGCGAAACCTACTGATCTTACACCTATATCTTTATGGACACAACCCCTAGACGTTGCCCGATTCCTGGGTGTAGACTTACCCGAACATGACAACTGATGCATTTATTGACTAGTTTAATGTTGCTACAACAACAACAACGTAATTAACTTTTTTGCCTTTTGGCGGCAGCGTGGAAATTTTTGTATAATGTGTCGGCGGCGCACAGTGTGACGAGTGCGGCCAAAATCGATAAAAAATTAAGTCATAATTTAAAAAAATTAAAAATGCAATTTTAAAGTAAAATTGTTGACTAAGACAATACAAAATTTTTTTTTTAATTTTGATTAATACGGCCACACGACGCTTTTAAACTCGGAACTTTATTTGAAAAAATTACTAACATGCTATTTTTTAATTTTTTAATAGCAAATGGTTAGTTGAGCTTTGCTTAATTCTTGTATTATGAAAATGGGGCAAATTTGGCATTTTCTGAAAGCCTAAGATTCCATGAATCTAGCATCCCTTTTTTTGTTCATGTGTCAGACATGCATGATGAATACCGTTACTTTAAAAGTGAGTTGGTAAATAGTATAAAAATAAATCGTAACTAAAAAGTTTGGTAGAGTAAAAAAAAAAAAATCCAAAAAGCACCTTTTTGTTATTCGGACGAAAATATTAACGCAAGTATGTAAAATAATAGTTAAAAATTTTAGCTGCTTCTATCGGCTCCTTTTTGTTTTGTTAAATTTTTTCTAGGGGCACCTTCATTAAAAATAAGAGCAATTTTTAACGTTTGGCTAAGCAACAGCAGACTTCAGTACACAAACAGGCTTGCTGCTGTTGAAAAATATAATTAGCAAAATTTTTGAAAAGTGGGCTAAAGCTGGAAGGGTGAAAAAGAGGTTAGAGGAAAAGCATCATGTTTGGCTTGACTCAAATTTTTACTTGGATTAGAATGACGTAAGACTCTTTTTTTTAATTTCTTAATATATTAATTGCTGGTTCCATAGGAACCTAGCATAAACCTGAAAGAACAAAACGTCGGTGAATGAAAAACTTACTCCGTGCATATCCGCATGAGGAAATAAGTAACAAGTGCTGCAAAAAAAGTGCAAACGCAAAACAAAAATAATACGAACAAGTCTTTCTCAATTAACCAAACACTGGCTTTATTCTATGATTTAGACTTGTCGGTGAGAAAATACAACGTTTTACGATCAGCTGTGAATTTAATTCACCCTAATTGCTTTCCAAGCTACAACAGACTGAAGAAAGCAAAAAATGAATTACTTCCATACCCAATTGTTACTTCAGAAGTCTCAGTTGAAGTTAATTTACAAGATATGCCTAACGAGACAAAACAAATGAAGCAGAAATCAGTTATGACTCGGATATAGATTTGGAATATTTTATTTCAAGAAAGTCATTAGATGAAAGTGAATGAAATTGTTTAATGTATAATGAAATAAATATGTGCCTACAAAAACGAAACATGCTTATCATTTTTGATCGTATTTTTTTTTACAGATTTGCGAGCAAGTGGGCGTGGCAGTAATCGGATTATACCTACTTTATACTACGTATAAAATAAAATATCCAAATAACAAAGATTTTTATTGTCATATCTCACATAATGTTTAAATTTTAGCCTTTTAATTTATAAGTTTATACGGGAGGTGGGCGTGGCAGTGGCGGGATTAGGTTTATTTTTGCACCATATGTTTTTAAAGCCAAAAAACTCATATGTGCGAAATTTCATCGCTATATTTCACATATGTTGAAAGATGTAGCTTTTGAATTTTTCTGCTTATATAGGAGGTGAGCGTGGCCGTGGTCGGATTAACTTAATTTTTTGACCATATGTTTTTAAAGACAAAATAGCCTTATATGCAAAATTTTGTCGCTCTATAACAGTTTTTTCTAGTTTTGGTAGTTTTGGCCACCGATTGTGTGGTGATGTTACACTGAGGGGCGTGGCGCTGTGGCGCAGGGCACTATGAACAAAATACAATAACATGAAAAGTGAAGACAAAAAAAATTGTTATTACTGTATTCCCTTATGCGTCTTTGCATATCAAAACAGCCTAAGTCCACTTTTTTAAATTTTTGAGATGCTTATAAGCATTCCCCGTTTAGTAAAAAAAAAATTTGTGCAATTTAGTTTTCCGCTTCAAAATGTACACAATTTATTTCGCTATACCATATGCACTCCGCTTACAAGCACTTCCCGCTTCTTAGCAATAAAATTATGATCTTTCAATTTTCACACAAAAAAGTTCGTATATAAAAACTAGTACAAACAAATTGTTTGAGGTGACGAATCATCTAAAGATGTCTCAGAAATTAGCATTTTGGAAGACAATATACCCTCAATAAGAGAAGATTTTGACTTCATTATTATTTTCCGCAAATCGCTAATGCCTAAAAATAGTTTTGTGAAAGAAATTGAAGATATTGAACAAAATTACTTTAATAACTAAGCTTTTTTTTTTAAATACGTGTCTTTAAAATATTAAATTAAGATTAAACACATACATAAGTATGTGCCTACATAAAGTATTGTTCAAAATTATAGCGCACTTAGTACTCACTATGTTCAAAGCTGAACAACTCCAGCATAAATCCATTTGGTCTTTATGTACTTTATGTAGTTATGATTGCATATACCATATGTAGATATAGTACATACACACATATGATCTCAGAGTTACTGCGCATAAAAATTAATATACAATCATTCCAACAGCAAAATGGTATTTTCCTATTTTCCTTCTTAAAAAACTAGCAAATGAATTATTCTACTTTTGTTTTTGTTAATTATATGTTTAAATTGCCTTTTCATGGAAATATTGGGCAAATAAAATTAAATCTGTTAACCCTTTCGGGACCATTGGTCACTGGTAATCCAATGCTCTATCGCTTCTAGTTTCCTTACGGTCAAAAAAGGGTTAAGTGAAAAATAAATAGTAACCTATCTTTAAAAAAAAAGTATCTAATAAAAATGTACAAAAAAAATTCGTAAAAAATTTCCATTGAGGCCACAGGGTCGCCGGTAACCCATGAAAGTTCAGACCTTTAAGGGCGCAAAATTTCTGTTTTGATGAAAAATTGTAATAAGAAGTGGTGGTCAGAAAATACGAATCCGTGTCCGGTTTTGTGCTATCTTCTATGCTTTCTTTGCACTCCCAAAAGAGTTAAAGATATATTTTTTTTTTTGCAATTTTTACCCGCTAGATTTTATCTGAAGTAGCTCTTACATTTACATACATATATGTATTTTCTCTAAGAATATAAAAATCTGAGAATTTAAGAAAAAGTGGTTTTGTTTTTATTTATAGATTCAGAGGTTTAATTTTTCCACCTTTCATAAAGGACAAACAAGGATATTCAGAGGTGTGAAACTTCCTTATGTTTGTTGTAGAAGCACAAGGTTATCATAAGTTTAACACAAACGTTAAAAAGATGTACTGAAAGGCTTAATAATGATGGAATCAATTTACAAACAATTCTGACGTGTACCGATAAATTCTGAGGAATTTCTTGCTGGGTGCTCAAATTAATTTTATTTACTTTCTTTTAAACTGTTGTGTCATTTTTGTTTTTCCACTGAAATGTACTTTGCTGACTTGCCCATATTACTTACTTTCAATACTAAATTGCGTAATAAAATAATATGTGCTATGTGTATAAATAAGTCGATATATATCAAAACCGCCTAAGTACACCATTAGACAGTTTCGAGAAATTCAGGTTCTCAGTTATCTTACAACCTATTTAAAAACATTTCGAGAAGAGAAAACAATGAAAAACCAAGCTAAATTTAAAATGTTTAAATTAGTTTTTATTTTGAACTTAGGCAGTTTCCATATTATTAAAAAATAGCTTCTGGACTTAAGCGATTTGAATAAAATCTCTGAAAACAACATTTTTATAAATAATGAAAACTATCAAGGCTCAGTAGAAATATCAACAAAATGATGCGATGTGATTGAGTTAGAGGGACTTGGGAAAATATGATTTGCCCGGATACGACGACTTAACCAATTTTGAAAAAATATTTTATATACATATGTTGACTTAGATTCTTTAGAAGTATTTATATGTTGGACAAAAAACTGTGAAATCAAAAATCTCAAAAATTTAAAAAAGTGGACTTAGGCTGTTTTGATATGCAAAGACGCATACGTATGTATGTACATTGTTTATACATGTATGTTGATATAACACTACATATACTTAAAAGTTAGTTATTGTTTATTTAAAAAATGTTTCTCATTTCAAAATAAACTAAACAAGTATTGTGGTAAATATTTAATTGTTTCGAACATTATCCCAGGAGATTTTTTCTCAAACCTGAAAAAAAAACAATAAATAACAATAATAGTCGACTCAAACTATGAAATAATATAACGTCAACAGGTAAGCCCCAGAGTAGTTGACAGGTGTTTAAGATTATCTGAATAATCTGAAGTCAGTTTTTTCACAATTTCTCTAGTTTCCTTAAAAGTTCCGTTAGTTAACCCTCTCAGACACGAAAATCATTTGCCTGAATTAAAAATCTGAAATTTGCACGTAGGTGATTTCCCAAAGTTTTGGGACTTATCCCAAAACTCCTCCCTCTGATAGTGCTTATAACTAACTAAATTTGGAAAGCTGCGAAAAAGCTGACTTCAGGTTCCTGGTTAGCGGACCTAAATTAATCCTAAACACTTCTCAAATCTCTAGCTGGGCGGGGAAAACCGATTTTTGTTGCACAGTGTAATAACAGAATTTGAATAAGAGAGGTTGTTCTTGTTATTGTAGCAACATTTGCACAGATGCCTTTGTCGTATGTATCTTGTGTTTTTATGTGATTGTGTAGTTATCGTTGTTCGTCAAGGAAACTGTCTGCGTCCACAATTCGAGTACCCCAAGAATCGTTGGTCTCACCGGGCAGTTCAAAATATGGATAGTGTTGTGTGGACCCTGTCCACAATCTGGGCATTCGTCCCTGACTTCAGCTGAGATCCGCGACACATAGGAGTTTAGTACCCTGGGCAGAGACTTTTTTAGTCAGCTATTGGTGGAGGACGACCACCTAGAACCGGGTTTTAGGAATATCCACTAATGGCTTCTTCAACTTCTTCTTAAGAAGAATGTTCAGGGCAACATTATAGGCCGATCTTTCTAACTGGCCTTGGTTATGTTTAAATACATCTACTCTTGTGTTTCTAGGTGGTGATGCTGCGGTTGTGAGCGAATTGTTGTGGTGATCTATAGCATGCTGGACTCCTCGTGCAGATTATCGTCATGCGTCATCAATACAAATCTGGTAGCTGTTCTGATAGCAGTTTTTTTTGGCTCGTTCAAAGTGTCGTCCATTGTGTCTAACTGATGCAGGGTAGTTAGTAACTAACATGCCGGTGGCTTTATACGTTGTTATAAATGCCTCTTTGTCTTTCCCGTGTAGTGTTTGCAAAAGGTGAGGAGGCTATCTTTAGATGCATTACTGTGGGTATTATCCGACCTTCGACTTATATGTCAAGCACATCACTCATCTGCCTTGTCCATGACGTGAACTATGTGGCTTTTGACTTCTCTGCAGATAATTGGAGGTTCTTACTGATGAAAAGAACATCGATATCGTTGAGGTGTCGATGTTCCGTCCTGTTGTCAAAGTAGTGCAATCATCAGCATAACTAGTGTAATATCTGCTCTCGGCGTTGGAATTTTAGCAATGTAGAAATTGAAAAGTAGCGGCGAGAGTTCTCCACCTTGTGGTACTTCTTGCTTTACTCGCCTGTACTTAGATTTCGTGTTGTTGACATCTACACATGCTTGCCAGCCATCTCTTGAAAATGTTCGGGAGTGGTGAGTCGGAAATGTCTTGCAGTAGCGTAGTATGGCTCACGGTATCAAACGCTTTCAAGAGATCGAGTTCTGACACACGGTTTGAGCTTGTTCAAACCTCTGTTTATTTGATCGTGAATGAGGTTGAGTGCCGTGGTAGTACTGTAGTTTTTGCGAAAGGCATGTTGATGAGTCGCTAGCTCCAGGTTTTCGGTGAGCGTTGGTAGTAAAAGCGTCTCTAGTATTTTGGGAACTGGGGACAGTAGTGAAATAGTTCGTAGTAGTTTTCCTAGATTGGACTGTTTACCTGGATAATTTTACCACCTTTCCAGATGCCAGGTATGATTGACGAATATAGCGAAGCATTTAATACATATGTTAGGTAGTCCAATCCACATTTATCAGTTTCTTTTAGCATCGCCATCGATATCCGTTTGGTTCCTGACCCGAACCTTTTGGTGAACAGCCGACAAATCATGGTGGCACATTTCTTGTCGTCTTCGAGTGGTGCGTAGTTAAAGGTGATCGACGTGAGGTCTTTGTATCTCGAGGGGTTCGAAAGGGATTTCACCGTGGACCACAGTACCCTCGATCCTGAGTTGCATTTTTCTAAGTATTCGGACTATTTTTTTTGCGATATTCGTCGACTAATCACGTGATACCAGCGTTGAGTTCAATGAACCTGGGAACCGCTGGATTTTCTGTACGAATTACGTCACATTCATTTGCCTTGGAAAATTTGGCCTTATCCTGCGAATCCTGCCTGCTGGGATAAATCTCTACTGGCTGACTTTTTCACGATATCTTGGAAATTCCACTCTTTGGTGTACACATTTATTGGCGGTTGTGGGCTTTGAATCCTTCCCAATTTGCCTTGTTATAGTTGACGATGGTTGTTTTTAACGGTGTCAATGAAGTCGGTGGGGTTGTCTATTGTGATAATTATAGGCAGATGGTCAGAGCTGAGAGAAACGCAGGTGGTCGAAGACACATTGGTAAGAAGGGAGGGTCCAGCTAAGCTGATGTCAGAAGAGCTTACAGTTACCGTTGAGTCTGGTGTGCGTCTTCATTTAGTATGCTCGAACTTGTATCTGTCTGGTAATTTTTTCACACGGTAATCGACAGAGAAATGGATGGCAAACACCAAGCCGCCACCCTTATTCCTCTCTCTGTCGTTCCCTCATATGTTGTAGTTTTCAGAGGAGATCAGTCTGGATCTGGAGGTACGGTTACTGTTCAAGACAATCAAAAATTTGATATTTTCTTTTTTACTTAATTCGGAGTCTTAAAATGTTTAGAACAAGCGGGTGAAAGAATATTTTCATACCTAAGCTATTTTATAATTTACATCCTGTTGAGCGGAATCATCCACAGGAGTGTGCGGTTGAGTGTTGATCCCATACAAAAGATGGACAAAAATAGAAGCAGTTGTCAGAATTGAATGAAATTTTATTTAAATAATAGTACCCTGACTTTAAAAATGAATTCAAATTTTTAGTACATCTTACAGTTTTTATAAAATACATTTTTTTGGTGATTTTTCATTTATTTGATACGCACATAAGCTAAAAAACTAAAATCAAACTCAATATATGAAAATAAGCATGAACATTTTTATATAGAAATTTATTTGTTTACCAAATTTAAAAACACATAGCTAACCAGAGCGAATTGGTGCTTCAGACACTTGGAGAAAAATTAAATATTTTCAAGAAACAGACCCGAATGCAGAGAAGATCTTAACATTTTTTTAATGGGCAAAGGTCAATACTATATTAAATGAAACTGAAATAAAATGTCATAAATTTTTGAGATATTTTTTTTATTGTCTTTTAAAAATACAAATCTTATTAGTAAGCCTTACGACATTATCTTATGACTTTAACCCTTCTGTATTATATATCGTCGTCGTTCAAGCAGAAAGACACTAAGTCCAAATTAATTTTTTTATTGAATCCGTATTAATTAGCTTCTATAATTCGAATGACATAATAAATTCGATTTTTGATGATCAAGTTATAACGTTATATAAGTTATAGCGCCTAAAATGATTTTGGGCGTTATGGCCATTCCTAGGGCTGTCATAACACCCAAAATTTTTTTGGGTGTTATGGCCGTGGGCATTATGTCCGGGCACCACGACGACGATATCATTTTAAACAAAACAGTAATAACAGCAATAACAGATCTGTGAGCTTCGAAACAAATTTGAGGTAAAAAGTTTCGAAAAATCGAAAATTATGATCAAACTTCCAGAACTTTCAAGACCACTGCGGGATGTTCATTTCGATGAATAAATACTTTTCTCCACCGTAACTTTTCAATTTGTCCCGTGGCTTTGGGGGCGCCGAAAAAGAAATTCAAGAATAAATTTTCAAGGAAAAAAAAATAGAATAATTCTTTAATTTAATCAAATTTGCTGTTTACAGATGATGCGTGGACGATGATGTGGTTACATTGAGTTTTTCTTAACATACTTCAACTTTGAGAATGACCTTTCATCGGGCACATTTGTACAATTTGTACTAAACAATGACAAGTTCTTAAAAGGATTTCAAGGTTGAGCATGGTAAAAATGAGACGATATTTTATTATTATTATTTCAGTACATTGAAGAGTGAGAAAAGTTCGCCGAACTAAATTTAAAATATACTTTAGCTATTTGACATTTTTTTTCAACTCTTTAAATCATTAGAATAAAATGAAGAATTTTTTTTACATGATTGTAGTTCATCATCATAATTTAAAGTGTTAAAAAACTGAAATGAATAATGACATAGCTGAATTTCATTTGTATAATTTCAATGCTTATGAACATCAGTTTTCTCTTTGAATTGACAGACCATTATAGTGAGACTATTACGTAATAACGTGGAGCTTTCTTTGCATTATTTCAACCGCCGTACTCAAATTCCTATGGGGCACAATAACGGCGGTGTCATCTGCATATGCGTAAACTTCACAATTCCTCAGAGATTTCAGCATGCTATTTGCCCCATGCGTATTCATTGCTTCATGACTTTCCTCTCCAGATACTTGTACTCGAAATTTTCTGAATTCCAAGTAGCTTTTGAACCAGTTTAAGCAATCTCCCCGTATGCCAACGTTTTCCAGTTTTTCGAGCATTTCATTAGCCTCCTAACCACAACTACTTCCATTATCTTTTCCATCACAGGTAGTATTGCTATTGGCCTATATTTTTTTGATCCAATTTAGCACCAGCTTTATAAATCGGTGTTATCACAGATATTTTAAGATTTTCAGGTACAGTGGACTGAATTAAGCTAAGGTTAATAAGTTTGGTTATCACAAGGGTTAATACAGATCCTGGTCCTTTTGTATCTTTCAGGCTATTAATAATTGTTAAAATTTCGTCTTCATTTGTCTCTGACACATATATAAAGTTACCAAGGTTTTAATATCACAGGCATGTATTGCATTATCGACATTTTCTTTAAATGAAGTTGCTGTTGCCCGTCTCTGTATACACTGTTGTTGTGGTGACCACACATATACGTTATTTAAGCCTGTTACACATTATTTAATGAAGCACATACATGAAACAGTAGTGAAGACTTTGAAAAATTAACAACTAGATTTAATTTGCATAGTCTAAAAAAAACATAAAACACTTTTAGGCTATTATTTTTAAAGTTTTTAGTAATAGTTCCATCTAATTTGTGAACTTTTTTACCAATTATTTGCCCGTCTCTATATACATTGTTATTGTGATGACTACATTTGTTCATTAACCTGTTTATATATAACTTCAAATAACGAAATTTACATGAACTTAAGTCATGACTTTGAAAATTAACCTCTAGATTTAATTTTCATAGTCTCCTAAAAAACTATTATTTCCTTTATTGTTTGCCAGGTTTTCTTCATGTCTTGTTTATTTTCATAAAATTTATTTTGATAATATCTGTTCCTGGTATTCTCGATTTTTTTTTTTTTGACCTGGTTTCGGAATTTCTTGTAGTCTTTTTCTCTCTGTTTGTCATTGGGTTTTGTGCGCCATGTTCGAAATAACTTATCTCTAGTATCACAGAATGTCTTTAACTCGTCATTCATCCATGCAATTGTCTTTCGATGTTTTTCGTTTTTAGATGATACAAGTGAGTCTTTGTAGATACTTTTAAATTATTATTTAACATAAGGTAAGTGCAGCTAATTCCGTGCTATTTTACTAAAAGAAGGAAAATAAGAAATTTCGTATATTTTCCAAAAATATTTTTATTTGAAATTGTTTACAATACTTAAAAGATTATGTTTCTGTATTGACACAACCTAAATCCCGTTAGTTTTTTTAAATATAAATTGAAGCGTAGAAGAAGCTAAGAAGCATTTACTTTTGCGCGTGAATCTAATTGCGTGCGTAGCACGGAATTAGTAAATATATATAGCATTTATATTTGTTATTCTCTTACTAATTTTGTTTGAAAGTTGCAAAGATTTTTATTCAGGTAAATAATATGAACCATAAATATACTTGGGATCAAATTCCGTCATATCATATTAACAGCCATAGCGTTATTTTTTAGTTGTAAAGTTGACAAATATAGTAAAAATTAGATACAAAATTATAGAATGTCTTCCTTCTAAATCACTTATATTTTGGAATTTTATTAAATTCACAGATATATAACTTCAACATTTGAAATAAAATGAATAAGTAAATGCATTTTCATTTAAATTTATATTTCTAATTGACTCTAGCAGTAGAATCACATAGTACGGAAATAGATTCACAATATATCCCAACTTTGGTAATTCCGTGCTTCTGCTGATGAAGAAAGTGTAGTTTTAAAATGGGTTTATCATTTGGCCGAGATAGGCTTTCCAATAAATAAAACCAAGTAGGTTGTGTTGCTAACTTAATGAAGGAGCTGAATTGCCTGAATAATTTTACGATTGGTACACCAGGACGATATTGATACGAAGGATTTTTGAAAAGGAATCCCACTGTAAGCCAAAGAGTTTCGCAATGCCTGACTGATGCTCTGGTTTCTGCCACAGAATTCTCCAAAAACAGTATAATGGTTTTCTCAATGCTTTTTTTTTATCGGATATTTTCAAGAGGAAGGGTAGGAGATGGAAGAAAAATACTTACAGAAAGATTATTTGTCTCTTTGTGCTTAACATCTTTGCTTCAGACATTAAATTTCTATCTGTTAAGATAAACAAATTTCTATATAGCCCCTGAAGACCCCAATTTTTAATATACCTATTAAAAAGTTGAAATGCTAGAAGCTACCTAATTTTCTTATATTTTTTTGTTGTTATGTTTTTTCAGTTTTTTGAGTAAAAGAATATATAAATTTTCATTTTCAGTTTTATTTTTACAAGAAAACGCTTAGAAATCACTAAAATCTTCCTTCATTAAACTTCGAACGGAATTATATTCGCTTTAGCACGGAATAGTTTCACTATCAAATTTTTAGCACGGAATTAGTTCTAAAAAAAAAGTCAAGCAATACATGAAACCTGAAATTTTTAACTTGTTAACGTTGACATTATCACAGTTTCTTTTTAAAGATCAAAACGCCTTAGTGGCACGGAATTAGCTGCATTTACCTTAAGTATATTATTCCAGTTTACATTACGTAAATTTTTATTAACCTTTCCTTTCGTCAATATTTTAGTATTTTCTTCTCTCTCCCGGTTATAACATTCATTACAATTAACAGCGATTCGGCATACTAGAGAATAATGATCTGTTAAGTTTGTTTCTATTACTGCTGATGATATGTTCATGTTTTTGCTCTTAATAAATATGTGGTCGATCCTACTGCTTGTACCTCTGGTGATGTCTACCCAAGTATTCCCACTTACCACGTTCTCCATACCATTTGATGCTAACATATTTAAATATTGAATAGTGTTTTCGCTACCAGTGCTCTGTATATTAATATCGCCTATTACACGGTGCGACAGTAAAGTAATACTAATTTTCTTGTGGGTCTTGTCGAGTAAAACAATTAAATTAATTTCTTCCATTCGCATTTGGACTTCTTCTCTGATAACCTGGGCCTGTTCAGCGATGAACGAGCCGAATATTTTCGGCAAGAAATAAATAAAAATTATTTCAGAATATTGTTGGTCACTCAACAAGAAACTGATAGTGCTGAATTTTAAAAAAATAACGGTTAATCACACATTTTTGAGGTGATTAGCCAAAAATTGTATTTTTGCAAAAATTTTGTTTTTATAAAAAGTTTAATAACTCAGTCAATTACTTACCGATTTTTGAAAACAAACTAGCGTTTTACTCGTTAATAAACGTGCTTTTAGAATAATTTCATAAGTAGTATAGCTCCTTTAAAAAAAAAGTGAAAAAAATTGTGTTTGCTAGACAAATACACACAGATTTCTCAAGTTTTCTTAAATAAAATATGTATTATTCGAAAGGTCTAAGTTTCTTTTTCTAAAACCGGTAAGAAACTAAAAATCTGTTGATAATCAACCAAGTTACAGGCTTATAAGTTCCCAAAGGTACCCAAAACAGGGTTTTTAACGGTAAATGAAGATTTTGGGGGTGTTTGGAAAATTTCAAGTACAAACTCTTGTTTTGCTTGACAAGACCTACAAGAAAAATAGTAATACTTACCAGGTATTTCTACTTCACTAAATTTTGTAACACTGTTTATTAATACGCATGAATTTTTATGATTTGTTTTGAGAAGACTCTCCAACTGAGATATTATGAAGCTACGGACATTAAGATGGGGTGGTCGGTATATAGCATGCAGTGTACATGAAAAGTTATTATTGGTAAGTTGTATTTCAATAGTTTCGAAGGAAAGAGTTTCGTGCATGACACAATTAAAATCAAATGTTAATTGAATAGTATTGAAAACAATTTTTGATATCCCAAAAATCAGATTTACTGGAACTTTTTCTATTCTTTTTCCTATCACTCATTCAGCTCTAAAGTTATAACACTGACAGGCGAAGAGAATAACAGCGGAACACAAATGAAAATAGATGCCCAAAACTCCCAAAAACAAGTAAACTGATATCGTCTTAAATCATATACACATAGCCATAAGTGCAGATTTGTTTTTGTACCTGTGTAAATGTGTGTGCGTGCATTCGGCAATGATGTAATAAATTAATGTAAAAAAAAAAATAAAATAAAAAAATTTTATTTTGTAATTGTGCGTAACTACCCAGTTGCGCAAACAGTGAGTACTCCTCAAACGATTAATGATTTCATTACTCCAAAAGGAGGAATAAACGAGCAACTCCAATACAGTAACAAAATTTTTGAATTTCACTAACCCAATTTCATAATTTTATTTCTATTTTTAGAAATAATGATAAACAAAGACAGCCTGATTGAGTAGTTCAAATTTGTATTTATCACTCTCTCTTGCCCAGTTAACCCTTTACGGTAGGTAGGGTAAAAACTGCCCGCATATTTTTTTATGCATGGTGTGATATATTTTAAACCACCTCGAAAAGTTGAAATTACTTATAGTCAAACAGTTTAATATTTTATTTACTGTTTCTCATTCTGCTGATAATGGTATAAATGGTATAAAAATTTATGTGCAACTGGTGTTGTTATTTTCTTTAAAATCGTGTGCATCAAAGAGTTAAAAATCAGTAACTAGTACTAGAATCATTGCAAGACTAAAAGAAACAAAATTCACTGACAACAAATTTGCTTGCGTGGCTCAGTTGGTAAGCGCGTCGTTTAATATTCGCAGTGCGAATTTTTCAGCCACAGGTTCGAGGAAAAACGCAACTCAAGAAAATAATAAAATTATAAAACGATAATAGTAAATAATAAAAAATAAATAAAAAATGAACAAAAATGAATATAACATAACATAATTAAAAAAAAAAAAATAAATAAAAAAATGTTGTGGGATTTGAACCTTGGCACACACACAAGTGCTTGCGTGCTTACTGGCGGTTTAGACAACTAGTCTATGGCGTCATGAATTTTGTGAGGAACTATTTCGGAGTTTTGTTTTTCTATGTTATGCAAGTGATCTCATGCTCGCAATCGTGTCATCCTTTATTACGACATGCAATGTTAAAAAGGAGTACAAAATGCAAGAGTTCTGGAGCAATAGGGAGTAATCGATTGCTAGCTTTGGAGCGTTCAATGATTACTCCGACGATCATCCAAAGTTCAACTGGGTACATACATATATACACACATACATAGATATATCGATACGAAAAACAAAAAATCTATTTCCTTTGCATGATGATGTTGATGTTGTTGTTTTTGCAGTTAATGGAAAGAAGTATTTCAACATGAAGTCTGTGTATGTGTGTATTTGTTGCAATTGCACCCAATGGCGACTATAAGACATTCTGATGCGCATCTATAGAAGCGTTGAGGCGCATCTTTTTCATCTTAAAATTAATTGCATCCTATTTATGATTACAATTTACATCAGTGTGGAAATGAATCTAGGTGGAACATCCGGCTTTGATGGATTTCTTTAGGTTTGACCTGGGCCTTTGTTCGACATGTCACGCTTTGTAATGTAGGGCTAATGTTGACTTATTAACTGGCATCATGGGGGGCATTAATCGATCCTCACGATTTATTAATATTACGCTTGTAATAAAAATCTATACAGGATCTTTAACTAGGACCTTTAGAAATTTAAATAAAGTCAGCAAATTTGAATAATTAAAAATTTATTACGAATTAAAAAAGAAAAGTTTATACGATAATTCTCAAATACATTTTCAAAATAAATGTATCATTTAATTATCAGCTTACTTAAGCCTGATTTGTATGCAATCCTTGGGCATTGTTCAAAACAAACAAATCACTAATACTAATGTTGGTTCCGATACTTCCTGTTTCTATCCCAGTCGTTTGAATTCACCAGGCAAGACCCCAAACAGCTACAAAATAATTTTCGGTTGCTCGTTTTTTGTCGCAATAATTGTTGCGGTGTCCACGCCCATCTTCAACCTACATTAAGTAAAATTTTGTAAAGTCTTATGAACGCTTATGTTCAGTCTACATAGGCTCGAGTTTGACAATATTTAACCTACATGTATAGGTCAATTTTAGGCAAGCCCTGTATAGGACCTAAATATTGAGCCTACATAGCTTAATGTTTAGAAGTCCTGTATAAAGGATGCCTATATCTGAACATAAGACTCCTGTCTTCAGCTTTCATAGGGCCTTTATGATAGGTGGACTTTCCAAGGTTTATTTCTACATGGGTATTCGAAAAAAACGCGATTTGAAAACTTACAGGATAAAGTTGTATCCATTGTGTATCATTATATTTTATTATATTTATCATTGATTTCACGATCGTTTCGTTTTTAGTACAGCCGTATAATAAAACAAAGAGATTCCATTTTAAAATGACTAAAATTTATTTCGATTATCAAAATATTTAATATTAAAAACTAAATAACGCTATAACCAAAGATCAGCCTTGGTCTCTTCTAAAACTTCGCCAGTCACCTCTGCAGGTTAGGCCTGTTTGCATTAGATTTTTCCAATGGTTGTTAGATTGTCCTCTTCGGGGCTTTTGATCATCAAGCTTTAAATAGAATACCTTACCAAATGGAACGTTTTCTACATTCGCTCAACTTGACCATATCTAACTTAGCCAAGCCACTAAATTGTTATGCGCTTAACTATGTCAGTGTACAACTCATATAGCCCATAGCTCCATCTTATTTATTTCCCGTATATTGGACCATAGATTTTTTAAATTTAAAAACAAACTGAATTATACTTACATATATTTAACTATGTCTTACGATCAATCATTTTTACATACATTACAACGGTTCGTTGGATCTCTAATATTGTCATAGGTCTTATTTCTTGATACTATCAACCCTAAATACTTCCTAAATGAAATCCCCGAAAAAATTTGTTTCTTTTCCCCGTATTCCTATAGAAAAAGAAGTAAAAACATGAAATTTACCCGATAACTTCATTGTGAAAATATTTAGAACAGGGCTGCATGTATATGAAAATCTTTACAACTCCGAATGTATAATTGTCAATAATAAGATTTTGTCCAAGACGTCGCAACTCTCTTGTTCTCGTTTTTCATTAAAAAACATCTGGTATGTATATCAGTTATTTATGAGTCTATGTAGCGTAGGATTTCGCTTCCTACCAGTGTGGCCAACTCAGCGCTTTTCCCGCTAAATTTAGCGCTTTTTGAAAATTAAAAAACGGGAAAAAAGTGATTTAGCGATCAGCGCATTTTTCAGTACGTTTTTTTTTCAATTTAAAAGACACTAAATGCTCCGCTGAATAAACCATTTCCTGAATAATCCTAACAAAATTTTTTAATTTTCAATTTCAATTTTAAGGTGTGCGGCCCATTTTTTTTTTACCTGTAAGGTAGTACGGTCTAGTGTGCGTGTATTAGTAAAAAAGTTTAAATATATTGAGTTTTCTCTCTTATAAAGAAAAAATTTAGCGCTTTTTTTAATAAAATACGCGTTTTATTCTTCATTTTAGCGGATTTTGAGAAACAAAAGTTGGCCACACTGCTTCCTACCCATGAGTAAAAGAGCTTGGCAGGTTCACTACGCAAATGTTTAAATAAATACCGTGAACAAATACTTGGTGTAACTTCTAATTTATTACGATAAACAAAAATAAGTAGTGCAACATTAAAGTAAATATCACTGTTGAAACTTCTCATCGTTTACAGAAATATTAAAGATATTTCATAGTTAAAAAATTGCAAACCATAGCAGAATTACATACTTGCAAAAAAATAAAAATATGCGCTATGTTACATTGAATGAAAAAAATGTGTGTGTTAAAAATGCATGCTTACAACTTTTATATGTAAAATAAAATAATATAGTGAATAGCAGGGTTTCTACAAAATCAGTACCGACATTCATGAACCGTTAAATTCAAGCGCAGATATACCGTTATTTAAATTTGATTTCCTAGATTCGTCACTCATGGCACGATCGTCAGCCATATTTTGTTTTCAGATGTTATTCTCCTGATTGTGTTTTCGCACGAAGGAGCGGAGACGAAAGTGGGGTCGTTTAACACCATCTAACGCATTTTTTATCGCATAAGGAATATTCATTTCAATAAAAATGAAAAACGTTCATCAAACCTAATAAAATCAATCAAACAATTTAAGGCATAAAACTAAAACTACATAAAAAATCGGCAACTAGATTTAAAAAAAAAAAACCCATTTTATGAGACTAGGATCTACTGCAGTGTGTATAAACATGAACGAAATGAGAGTGTTGGCAGTACTTTCAAGCTTAATTATGGATTCATTTTTCAACTCATATACTATAAATATGGCACAAAAGCCGGTAGAAACGAGTTTTTCATATATATTCATGTTATTCGTTTTGTAATTGTAGACATAAAAGCGGAACCCACAGTCTTACGCCAAGTCTGAACGGTAAAATGCAAAGCGTAGAACTGTACAGCAGTTCACGCATAGAATAACTATCATGTTTTGATGTAATAACATCCTTACTCGGGGCTGAAGGAAAATTTATAGTGGAGTGAATTGATAGAAATTAAAATCAAATGGCACGTCGGAGTCGTGTAATGCGTAATGCGTATGCGTGAGATTATAAGTGTGTATTTTATTATTAAGCTCAAAAGTATGCAACACATAATTTCTGTATCAAAAACGGTTGTAGAATGTACTTGAAATTGTAAAATAATATCAACATTACGCGATGTGGACGTGCAAAAAGCGAAGAAAGTGCATTGAAAAGAGATTATGAAAAATTAAAAAAACCTATGGTTACACTTTTTGGAACATGAAAACGAAAACTTTTATAATGAGGTAAATAACAATGCGTAACAATAACACAATCACATCATTTGACACGGCAGAAGGGATTCATTTAAGTTTTTTTTAAGTTTTCTCTACTTCTACGATGCCAAGGATATAAAAGACTGATTGCAGGAGTATTCCAACTTTTATTAATTGAAAATCGTATAAACTTGTACTGTATTCTTCATTTCAGAAAAGGTCTCTCGAACAGTCTAAGTTTGTATTTTTAGATGAATACGAATGTAGTTTAATTGGACTTAACCCTTACAAGCACGGTGGGGTATTTAATATCCCACTTAGATCATCATAATGTTTTCTATTTCGATTTTTGGGTTTATTAGTGAATTTGCTATAACAACATATTAGAGAATTGGAAACTACCCTTCGTTATCTGAAGATTCTCGTGAATTTGCCATTATTAATAAACAAATACGAAAAAAAATGTACTTTTTGAGAGAAAAACTCATCGTATTCATATGGTATATGTGAAATTTCTGGTTCACTGATCTTGAATCTGTTATCAGATTATCAAAATCCAAAAGCGCAGATCTAATTCGGAGTATTAAAGTTTGTAAAATTGACTCTGATTCTGATAGCAATTAGTATAGTTAGGGTCCCCGATTTGGAATCTGTTATCAGATCTTCAAAATTCAAGATTCAAAACAAGCGACCTCAAGAACCCATATAAACCAATTTCTATTAAGATCCGAGTTGATTTTACGAATTCGGTCCACCATATTCGATCCACTATCGTGAATTTTAAAAATATGATATAAGTTCCATAATCAACGACTCTAAAATTAATTTTACAAATTCGGTCCATCACATTATATCTCTGAAATTTAGTAATCTGGTAACAGATTCGTGATCTGCAACTATTATATGAAAATACAGTCATTAAAAGCAGGACTTTAAAACGGAGCGTGGAGCTTGAGCAAGGAGCTGTGGAGCACACTGTTTTGACCGGAGCTAGAGCTGGAGCAATGGAAATGTAACCGCTCCGCTGCTCCGATTAGTAATTTTTCCAATTACCTATTGTACGTTTACAATTCATTGTTTTTGAACTCTTCATTGTCATTTCCATTGCAGTAATGAAAATGGTAATTGAAATATTCCATTGCCATTGACCCTTCTGTTGGCACCACTTTTGTTTGTCACATTGCTATCACCACGGTCCAGCCATACTGTCATATATTTATACTGCATTTATTTGAATTTTCAATGAAAACTGTACGAAAACACTACATATTATGTAAGAATAATGTACTTATATGTACAGTTATTGAAAAAAATTTGTTTTTAATTTTTAAAAAATTTCACGTTTTGAAACAGCAATGAAGGAAATAATTTAATAATATATATAAAAGTGAAAATCTGTTTGTATATCCGACTATACTTCCTGAATGACATAAAAGTTTATATAATACTGCTTTATGTCTCTGACCTTACTATTGGCTTGGTAAAAGTTTGTAATTACAAGTGGGAGAGATATCTCCCATACAAACCTTATACATTTTTTAGTATACCATTTAGTACAGTACTGCATTTTACGGCGTACGCTGGCTGATAATACCATGCTACAGTAAAAATGTGGATGGGGTTGGAAAAAGGGGTGTGGCACCTATCATATAACCTGAATTATTATGGGATATCTCAAGCACCATTTTTTGTCTGGAAATATTATTTGCCGATACCGAGCTTATACTGGAGTTTCAGATCTGAATTTGTGTTCAAATGGGCGTGGCAACTCCTATGCAATCTTAATACTATTTTGAGTTTATCTCCGAAACCACACATATTATAGTACTGAGATTTGGTGCAAAGGGGTTGGTTGACAACGCCATGCTCTAGGAAACATGTGTGTGAAAATTATAAAAACGAAGTGGTACAAAGTTTTGTGTGATATTTTTTGGGCAAGTGAGCACGGCAGCTCTCATACAAAATAAATACTTTAAACGGTATATTTGAGGAACCAAAGGAAGAAGATGATAAAGGTTTTCTTTTCTATAATCATTTCTTTTTTCCAATTTTCAATTACATTTCCAATGGTCGTTTGTGTAATGGTGTGTGTTGCAGTTTGTATATATATACAAACAATACGTTACTAACGTCGAAGTAAAGCAAAAATATCGGAAAAACTATGAGAAAATGAGAAACGGTCTGGCCAGATCGTGGTGGTACCAATATGACAAAAATTTTGATATCAGCAAAATTTCGTCTCCTTCATATCCCAAGACTCCGATTTTATAAATCTATTTAGAAATAGTCATTAAAGAATATCATGGATTTTGAAGATCATAGTAATATTACAAGTAATAAAAAAATGTTCACAAAGTTGAAAAAGATCTGGCCAGACTGTGGTGCCAATATAAGGGTTAATGGTTATGGCAAGAGAAATCATCATCAAAGCAGTTAAGTTCTTTACATATTTACAAAGATGCTTGAATTGTACAATTACCAGGTGTGACGGGGTAAATAATTATTAATTTTTTCAAAAGACGCAATTGGAAATAAGGGGTGGTTAACTATCTGGTTCTATTGCTATAACAGCAGCCTTCAAAACGTTATAGTTGTTGTACGAGTTAGTATCATATTTTTTCGTATGGTAAAGATGTCGAGTTTTGAGCCAAAATGATTTTGTCCCACTCATCTGAGTCGAAAGTTTTGGAGTCATGCACCCAAAACTTACGATTTGTTCCTTAAATTAAAATTTCAGGAAACAGTTCTCCAAATTTGAATACATAATGGATGTTAGAGTAAATTAAGGTAGCGATACATACATATGAATTTAAAATAAAAAAAATATTTTTATTAGGAAAACTATAAGTAGTTGGAGCTCGGAGCGGAGCCGGAGCTATACTTAAGAGGTTGGAGCAGAGCAACCCCAAAATTTGGCTGCTTCAAAGCCCTGATTAAAAGTATCGTGTGCTTCAAAAGATTAAGGATAAAAATATAGTATATCGTAGAAAAGGAGAACGCTTTAGAAAATATAATATTAGGGGCACTAAAAAATGTTTTCCGCATATTCTGATTTTTAAGGTTTTTTATTATGACAAAATCATTTTAATGTTTTTATATGTTATTGTTGACATCTTTAACTGTACAAAAAAAATGTCTGGAGTTTATTTTACGATATTTTTTAGTGCTTGTTTTTTACGCTCAAAGGGGAAAAAAGGTGTATGTCTGGCCCAGGTAATTGCGACACTTGGAAGTCAATTGAGACAAAAAATTTAAATCGAATATAATTTTGTAAACTTACCATTCTGTCAAGTAGTAGATTTAAACATTTATATTAAAAAATTAAATGGCAGACTTCTAAAAAAAACTTTAAAAAATCGCGCTTATTTTGTTGAAAATCGGGATAAAAATAAACAATTCTACTACCTGCGAGAGCCATTGGAGTGTAAAATATGATATTAAAATTTCAGCCCAATTGGCTTTATAGAATTTCTTCAAACCCCTGGGCCGATCAAAAAAACGTTGTTTCGAGAAAAATGCTTTTCAAGTTTAAACAACACATGCAGTTTAACCAACAGGCGCTCTTGACTATGTGCTATAACTTCGTTAATATTTTGTATTTTGGTATGAAATTTTTACAGTATACTTCTAATATATTGTACTTTCGAAATACATGCTCAAACACCAGACTACAGTATGTCCAAAAATTGTTCATACCTTTATGAATTTTTTAAGACAAAACGTGAAAACAAGCAATAAATGATTTGCTCAAAATCTGAAAATACTGTACATATTTCTACACTAAGTCATGAATTAAACGCACAAATTTTGCTTTTGGAAAGTACCTTAAATATATTTTATTATTTCATTTTAATTTTCAACTCAAATATGAAACCACAAAAATTGTTCACCCCTCTTACTCAATATTTCGTATTGCCACCTTTTACATCGATGACTGCCTGGCATCTTCTGGGCATGGAATCAACCAACTTTTTCGTAACATCTGCTGATATTTTTCCCCATTCGCTTTTCACACTCTGCTTCAAATTAGCGAGGTTGGATCGGTTTGCCAATGCCACCTTTTTTTTTAATAGACCATGAATGCTCTATCGGCTTAAGATCCGGTGATTCTGCGGGCCAACCCAAGACATCTATTTTGTTCGTTTGAAACCATTTGGAAACAATTTTGGCCGTATGCTTGGGATCTCCATCTTATAGAAACGGAAGATCGTGTGGAATTCCTAATCACGCTACACTTGGAAGAAGACTTGTTTGTAAAATTTTAATGTAGTCCTCCTTTTTCACGATTCTATCTATAAAATGCAGTTCATCTACGCCACTCGATGCCATACACCCCACATCAAGTATTGACAATAAATAAAATAAATTGACATTGTAGGCTTAAAATTATAAGTTTCTTACCTCCTCCATGTTTAACAGCAGGACGTAGGCATTCCTTTTCCAACCGCTATCCTGTCCTCCTCCATACTTTGGTTATCCCGTTAGATCCAAAAATAACCACTTTTGCTTCATCGGATCAAATCACACGCTTCCAGTCTTCCAGGAACCAATTCACTTTTTCCTTTGCCCACTGTAACCTACGCTCTTCTGTTCTTTTTGTTATGTATGGCTTCTTAATGGCAGTTTTCCCTTTGAAACTAACGGAATTAATTCTATATTTCGAATAGTTGCATTAATGCCGGCAGCTATTTTTGGCCCTGACATCCGACGATTTTTCTCCTTTTCTCGTATGATTGCCTTGTCAACTCTTTCACAAATTTTGTTTTTGCGACCTCTGCCACATTGGTTTTCATTTTTTTCCGGTTTTTTTTAGTTTTTTTATTTTTGATACAATTGTACTGCGATTAATTTTTAGGTTCTGGCTGATTTTTTATTATCATTATCCGACTTTATAACCTTTTCTCTCAAGTCGTAGGATAACTCCTTTCTTTTCTTCATTGCGGATGAAAGCGCGATGCACAAATGATTATTTTCAAATTAAATTACTTGTGTTTTATTTTTTTCACCAAATCATAAAAGTACCGCTAGTCTAACAGTTCAAAAATTACAATATTCTTACAGGGTGTGAACAATTTTTGTGCATTAATATATGAGCTATAAATGAAAACTTAAAAATATATACATATATACAAGCTTTTTCGGGAACTAAAAAATTTACTTGTTTAATTCATAAAATAATGTAGAACTACATACTAAATTTTCAGGAGTTACGAAAAAGAACTAGACTTTATATTACGTTTTGTTTTAAAAATACATTAGGGTGTGAACAATTTTTGGACATACTGTACATCCTTAAACTTAAAAGTACTATCAAAACCATGAATTATGCATAGCTAGTTTATCTTGAAAAGTGTTGTACAATTTATTGAAGATATGTGCATGTATATGAGAATATTGAATACCAAACTCATCGTGCAAGCGATTGTGAGATAGTTTAGTACTAATGTTATAAAACCCGATATCATCCAAACTAAACATAGTTAATTTTGTTTGTATAGAGATTCAAAAAGAGAAATATGGACTCAAAAAAACCAAGTAACTTAAGGTAAATTATTTCTATTGGAATTTCAAAGTACACACCAAAAACCTGGATTTGCTTTTTTTGGGGACAAAATTTAAATGGTTTAATTCTACCTAACTCAATTCTTAACTGATTTTAAGTGGTTTTCTTCAAAATGGTTTTATTAATGCAGCGGAGAGCATTCATATTAACAAAAGCTTAAATCTGATTTAGACTAATAAAATATGTAAGTATTTTCAGGTATGTCATATAAAAAAGGCAAAAAATATAATGCGCTTCAGTGCATTAAAAATATGAACATCAATCCGTCCAAATATGTGCAGCACAAAAACTTCTGATGTGCATCACTCGACTGCTGGGTGCATATTTATATGGGACTGCTTCAACAGGTGTCTGTGAATGCCTAACTTTAGCTTTAGTTGTCTTTCTTAACGTGCTTTATCTTTTGCATATCAAGATCTAGCGAATGCGAATGCAGTCGCACTCTCTCAAGTACAAGCTCTTACTTGACGTTCTGTCTGTCTGCCACGTCGTCTCAGATCAATGCAGTGCAGTGCAGCAGCAGGTCCCACCAGCATCTTAGCCAAACTATTAACTCTGCCTGTTTGTCAGCTGGCTCCATTTTACTACTCTCAACATTACCAGAACTACTACTCTCTTGACTGTTATTTCGTTCTTGTTTCGTCATTTTTGTTTTGTTGTTTTTTTCTTTTAGTTTTGTCACTGCGAAAACAAAAAACAGGTTCCCCTATACACACATATTTGATTATTGCAACAAACAAACATTGCCAGATATACTATATGAAGTGGCACATCCTATTTTTAATATTTTTAGCTTTTGCTTATTTTTATTGTTTTACTTTTATGTTGTTGAATAAGTTGTTCTTGCAAATCTGCATATACATACAAACATATATATGTACATATGTGCGTACATACTATGAACTCTCAGTGCATACTGGGACGAAATGCCACTCTTGGTGAGTAAAAATCTGCAGCCCTCCCCCCCGCCCCCCCCCCCTTAGTCCGCTAATGAATGTATATACTGAAGCTTGATTCTGTGGAATCATTAAAACTATTTAATTTTCAAAAACTGCAGGCTTGTTCTGAGAATCGCGATTCATGTGTCGAAAAACATCGGTTTTTGTGTTAAAACCCCCATCCTGAATTCTCCAGTGAATACAATGACTTATTTGATTATATTTGAATCCTACCAAACAGCAGAAGATTATGGTTATTGGAGAACGACAACTTAGAAATTAAAAAAAAAAGTTTTAATTAATGAATAATATTTTAAGATTGTCTTCTAAAATTTTGGAATTAAAAGCTTTATTGTCAAAAAGTTCTTATGGCTGTGATAGTCCAAGTATCGTTCGTCGCTAGCGAAGACTTTCGCCTATCTCTCCTGTGATGGTTTCACTCGGTTTCAGTAGCTCGTAGTATATCACACAGAGCTGGTGTCATCAAATGTAGAGCATAACCTTGGCGCCGTGAATATTAGGTTTGGCGGTCGACGTGGAGGCATGTCTGGGCATTTCCCATGACTTTTTCGCTTGGTATTATCGTAATGGCCCTATTTTTAGTCGCCGGTTGCGATACTATGTAAAAATCCCTTCCGCGTCTGTCTTTGAAGCAGTTGATCACATGCAAATAAACGCCGTTCAATGTCTCTCGTTTTCAACTCGTACGGAACCCGATTTCCTTGTTTCTGAATCATGCCCATGGTCTTGAGGCGATAACGACGAAGTGCGGCAAAGAAAAATGTGAACAGAATGTGCACCTCTGAAACTTATGTTTATTGTAATTGGAAACACACATAATCATATTTTTCTCCACATTTTTGCAATCAAAGTGCTTTAAATTGTAAACCAATTAATTTTTTTTACAAGTTCTATAAATAATTCAGTGCATTCTTCCACTTTTTTATTTTGACAATCAGTTGTTATGCTTGAAGTGCGACAAAGTTGAAAAGTTCTTATTTCGCACTTCGTCTTCAGCTTCAGCGGCAGCGACAACTTCACATTGTGTTTGATTACAATGAAAATGTATACATTTTACTTTTTACAGATTGTTACTTCACGCTTCTTCCAAGCCACAGGAAGCACAGAAGGCACTAGCTCCTAGGCCAATCATATGCAAATGTTTGGCCCAAGAGAAGTGATCTGTATATAATGCCACCAGCTGCCTACATCTCTTTCTGTTAAGTGATAACAGAAAGTCTGTTAGACGCTTCGAGATAACAGGTAACATGGTCTTTGTCTGTCTAAAGCTACTCAGTTCCTCCCATTTACGATTGTGGGTCAAGTCGACCCACTCATTAATGGTGGTCTTGATGGCTGTAGACGACAAAGAGAGTACAGGTTCTGGGTCCAGGAAACCAGTTTCCAAAACCTCTCTGGCCAGAAGATTAGCAGATTTATTTCCTGAAATTCCTGAGTGTCCAGTTACAAATATAGTTACATACAGACTATCGGAACAACTACACAATTTCGGGAGCAATTAAATAAAAATTCAAATAAAAAAGCAAATTTTTTTTTTTAATTTCTAACTGAATATTAATATTTTTGTAATTTACATCTTCAAATTTTTTAAAATTAAATTGAACCCTGCAGTGAAAAGTTCTAGTTCCGAACTAGCGAATTCAATAGTTCTTAAGAAGCAGTGACTTGTTCCGCATATATCTACTTTGCTTTGCTACAACTGGCGAATTTAACATGGCATTGTCATAGGAGGTATCTATAGGCGACCTTATGCATTACCTGAGAACTAGTTCTTGCACTAGTTCGTTAATATCTAGTTTTTTCACTAGTTCTTGAATAAATAGTTTCAGCACTAGTTCTTAAATACCTTAACTCCTACATTTTACACATATAGATAATAAATAAAATGCGAATTTATTTTATGGCGACTTTTTTTAAATAAAATAATAACAACTCAGAAAAGAATACAATAGATCCATTTACAAAAAGATGAATTATTAAATTACATTATTGATACATAATAATAATATTATTACTTGAATTTGAATAAGTTACGAATACATGTATAAAATTTGATTTTCTACAAATGTTTTTTATAAATTTCCTTCTGACGAGTTAGTTTGGTTACCAAGACGTTTAGCTCAGCGAGTGTTTCCATTTATGTTTTGTTTTATGCATAAGTCATTTCTGAAAAAGAATAATAAATAAATGAATAAACTTATAAATCAAAAAATAAGTAAATTAATTAATAAATTATTAAATAAATGACAAATAAATAAATAAATACTTACATTGAGACTGCAAATTTGCGCCATGGGTTACGTTCATACGCTGATCCTAGGTTGATTGTTTTCATCTACGAACCTTTTGTTCAACATGTTATTAATAAAATCTTTTTTAATTTGTTTTATACAATAACACTTTTCACAAATTCACTCAAAAATTACACAATAAGAAGCAAAATTAATTGAACACAAATTCAATAGCTGTTAAGGGGGGAAATAGAGTTAGGACAGCGTTTTCTCAATGATTTTCATGTATTTTTTTTATATATATTTAAAAAAATGAATATAATTTATTGAAACTTTGAGAATATTTTATACATATATTTAAGTATATACTATATAAATTCCTTGAAAAACACCGAAGATATTAGCGACCCCATATTGCAGGTCACAATCAAACTCAGCATTTTGCGTACATTCTTGGAATTTACTTTAATTATATGTCTCTCTTCTATATGAACCTAAATGCTATCAAAAAAATAGAAATTTCATTTTTTTACAGAGGTCAAAACAAATAAGCATGATTTTTTGCCATTTTTTACAAAACAACATTTTTTTAAATAATGGTAATATTCCGATTTTAGATTCATATAGAGCGCAATACTATGAAGAAAGTAACTCCCAATTTTCGAAACGATTGGTTGAAAAAATTTCAAACTAGCGTGTACGAAAATTCAAAAAAGTCGTTTTGAGAAAAACGCATATTTTTTTAAAAGTTTTACTAATTATTTATGAAATAAAAAAAAATCTATTTTTTGAACCGTCTAACCCTATTTACTCCCTTGAAATAGCAGTAAATGACAAATAACAATTACGAAACATCGTTTTTTTGTTGTTGTAAAACGACACAGCATACCGAACATTTAAGACTTCGAATTGGCGAATCTATAGATGTACTTGCCACCATAATATGCACTATTTAGTTTAAGAAAAAAAGAAAATCGTTTTGTTTCAACTGGTGAATCTTTGCATTCAATTAGGAATTAACTACCGAACTAGTGAATTTATTCCAACCACAGAACTAGATCTTTTTGTATCTAGTTCGCTGTTTCACTGCAGGGAAACTTAAAGTATATATGTATGTAATTGCAACATCTATATAAGTTTATGATTCCGCTCTAATTCATTTTATGACACTCGTATATACATATATATCTGATTATTTTATTATATTGTTTTTGTATTCTGCTTATATGTATGTATATACCCAGCAGGAAACAGCAGAGCAATAGATAGCTAGTTGGTCTATCTGGATCCAACCCGTAAGAGCATATATAATTATTTTTGGTTTGAGTAAAACTAAATAAATCGGGTTTGTTCTTGATTTATTTCAAGTCAATCAAATTGCAGATAGCTTTCTAGACTCCTAAATTGGTGTAGAATTTGAAGCGCAATAACTATTACTTCGCGCAGATATTCGTTCAAGAGTTGAACATTTGTTTTTTTTTAATTTCAATCTTATTTATTAAAAACTACCTATGGAAACCGAGATAAAATATTTTCTGAGCAGAATTTATATTACACTGTGTTACAATGATTTGAGACCTACTTAGCACAGGTGGTAGCCCTAGTTGAACTAAAAATAGCTGCAAACTAGAAATTTCGAATATACACTCAAAATCTGTGCTTAAGACAAAACAAAAATAAAAAACGATTTTCAGAGGTACGTGTGTATTGGCTGGACCACAATTTTTTTCCGAGGATCGGATTCTGATTGTGCGCAAAAGTAGTGTCATTGGATCAATAAGCATATGCAAAATTTCATCCAAAAATATCTTCTGCCGCTAGCAGAGGCCTCAATTATTGAAACTATTGGAATTTTTACTATCAAATATTTGTTTATTTTGCTGTGTAAAACTTTGGAGCTGTAATCCAAAACATCTTGTGAACTACCATCTTTAAAATTTTTTCAAATTTTGAAGTATTTTACTCACATATTTTGTACTATGTATATGAAGTTTCTTTTTACTTAACTTTCGTTCCGATATCTATATTGGGATTAGGAATGGCATCAAGAGCGAAAGCGTCATAATATAATATAGTTAATTTTCTTGGCATTCAAATAAGAAAACGAAATAACACTCAAACCCTTGAAAACGCGCTCGTTTGCCAGTTTTAATTCGCATCGTCTTTCCAAATTGTAACCTTGGTTTTATTATTATTTGTCTTGAATTAAATAAATGGTCGTGACGTTTTCCAAGTGAAAAATTAAGTCGGCCATCGTAGGTCGGATAGATGTCGGATTCAAGTCGGCCACCGCATATCGGGCCAATGTCGTTTCGATGTTCATTCAATATACAGTAGCCGATATGCGGTGGCCGACTTTAATCTGACATTTGTCTAACGTCGGACCTACGGTGGCCGACTTAATTCTTCACTCGGGTAAATCACTAATTTTTTAGTGTCAAATACGAGTGCGATATCGAATTGATGTTGCATTAGAATCGCATTACATAGGTGGACGAACGATCGTAGTCACTTAATTCAAATAAAAAAAACTGCATACTCGTAAACACAAATAAATTAACATTTTTAAGTTTTTGTATGAACAAATTTTATATGGGAGCGAAATGACAAATTCTTTCATTCCACCCTTAAAAGTTCGCCGTATTTTTTTATCTTATGCCCACAAGCTTAACAAAATAATCGTTTTAAGCCTTGTGAAGAAGTAAAAACACAAAAAAAGTTAAAATTTTCATATTATTTTGGCTGACTCTGCAATGTTTTATTATATCAATACATCGTCATTAGCGACAGTAAAACTTACAGATCGAGTTAAAAGCAAATGAATTTATGGTCACGTATACACTTGGATCTGCCAAAAATGCGGTTTTTTGCCTTAAGTTTAGATTTTGAGGCTGTATTCGAAATTTCGACTATGCAGATTTTTAATGTCTGACTAGACCTACAACATGCACTATATTTCGGCCAAAGCAAATTGAGTTTTTCTTTTTTTGTCAAACCGTGTTATTTATGTATAAGTTATACAGAGTTTCATTGTTTTTATATTTTCCCGCTGGGAAAAATGTGCTCACATAAATATTTATACATTTATTTTAAGTAAAAAGACAATAACTTCTTTTATTGAAGAATCGCACACATGTATTTAGCATAATAACGCGTTATTTACACTGTGAAAAATGGTTCAAGTATTATACTATACGGTCTGGTTTTATGTCTAGTCTAACCATATGAGAACAGACTAGTTATTTTTATGCAGGATTACCACAGAACGGGTTCAGTACTGGCCCTGTTGTGTCAGTGCACATTAGTCCACAAACTCGTCAACACTCCAGATCAGATTGGCTCTGGCACCAGAAGTCCCGATTGGTTTATAGTATCTAGGATAGTCACTGAAGAAACCTTAACCTTATTTAAACAAGTTCCGAAAAGGATTTTCATGGCTTGTCTCGACTACGGATATATTCCACTTCTTTGGCGCTTGGTTAAAGTTATATTTATTGCATACATATACAGGGAAGGGGTAACTACGCTCTAACGAAAAGTTTCAGACCTATTAGTTTAACATCGTTTTTTCTTAAAAGTCTGAAATGCACCGCTTCACAGCTGTATTAATACAGTTGAACAAGAGCTAGAAGCAGGGAAATACACCCTGGGAGTGTTTGTTGATAATTGGAGGTGCTTTTGACAACGGTACCTTCGACTCGATGTGCTCTTCGGGCAGATGTTATGGTTTTGAAGAAACCGCCATTATATGGATTCATGCCATGCTATCCAGACGACTGCTTATCACGAGAGGAGAAAATGTCGACCGTGTCACCAACTTCTATGCTACTTCGTGTTGGACTCCCTTCTTAATGATTTGCAGAATCTCATCTAAGCGAATGCTGGCGATGTGTACGCAAGAAGTTTTGGAGTCGAACTTTGGTGTGGTCTGCAGGGTCTTTCAGTGAATCCTAATAAAAGTACCTTAATATTTTCACTAGGAAACGCAAAAAATATAGCCTGTTACTACCAACGATGAAGGGAGTAACACTACAGTTGTCTTCTGAAGTTAAGTATTTAGGCGTAACCTTAGATTGCAAACTGATATGGAAGACGCACGGCTAAATTTGGTCTCGAGTGCATTAAAAGTTTTCTGGCAATGAGGTAATTTGGTAAGACTTGGAGTCTGAATTCAGCATTAGTATACGGGCTATACATTGCTCTTGTGCGACCTATTGTCACGTATGCCTCCGTAGTACGGTGTCGTACTTGATTTGCTTCTTCTGTATTTTCTAATCTGTAAGGAGGCGATGGAAGCGGCTTATAGGCTCAGGTTAAACAGAGTGGATGCGGGACACACCCAGATATATAACCAACTGTTAAGACAGTGTCCACTGTTTTCGATGCCCGTGGACAATCGTGTGGCTTGTATCCGCTTCGGAAGAACATACTGATGGATCCAAAATCTCAAGCGGTATTGGATTTGGTTGGTACTTGGACGAAGAAACCCAGTACTCTTTTGCCACTGGACAGATGGCGATAGTTTCTTTAACGAAGGCTTTCGCTATCCTGGTTGCGGCATGCTGGATTATTAAGGGAAGATGGCTTGGAAGTCCGCCTGGCCAATTATGTTCTGAAGACATCGATACTATTGAGTATTATCTCTGTAGCTGTCCGGCGTTCGCGAGAACCAGATTAAAGCAGTCGAGTAGTGATATCTCGAGTATGAATAATATTCTACGGTTCAACAGTAAAACAAAGAAGTTCGAGGCTGAGTGACTAGACTTTTCTCCTCCCCAACTATCACCTCATATATCTTTCCTATCTTTCTACATTATTACATTGGCTCTATCTCGGGTATAGGCCTTTGAGACTGAGTGCTTTAGTTTGGTCTAGCCAACCCTTATTGTAGAAGCTGCGAAAATGAAGAAGAAATTAAGGCCATTCACCACCTCATCTGTGAATACCCCAATGTTCAGATCAGTCGAGATATTAGGGGACAGACTGTTTTAAGAACTGGAGTACTGAACACCATTTTTGTAGATACCACGTGCACACAATTTTTGGCTCCCGTGGACGCTTTAACAACTGTAGGCTAATCGAACAACGAGCGAAAAGCAAAAAATAACACCTTTGCGTTTTCAAGAATATCGTTTTTCGCTGCTTTGCTCTTCACTTGCGTTTCGAAGGCGCAGGCGATAAGCAAATGTGCCGTGAGTGTTTTAGAAACACATTGTTTTGAGTTGCCATTTTTTCATCAAATTATTTTTCTGCACTCTCAGACCAACATGCTGCCTAAAAACTTTCACAGTTCGAAGAAAAAAAAAATCCCACGCCGTTTACTTTTATTCAACGACAGCTTGGTACATTTTAAACTGCAGCAAAAAGTTGGCTGGTAGCCGGTATCGTCTTCTGTTTCGGCGATTGCTATAAAATACTGAAATATAACATTTTAAATATTCCTATTGTAATTAAATTTATTCAATTTAGTCAGGAGGTAATGCAGCGACTACGGCTTAGCCTATAAATTACGGATGAAAGCTAGTAAAGCAAAGCTGCAGTGTTTATTGTGACCACCTCGACACAGGTTTCTAGTTCATAGTGAGTTCATTTAGAGAATTTGATAAAATTTTGAGGCAGTCTTGGATATAATTTAGATCTGATTTTGAGCCAGTCCAAATTGTCAATAGCAAGATAAAAGGGTCGAATGTGACCCTACTTTAGTAAAAAGTAAAATTGTTATCTTTTTTATGAGAATTGAAAAACTTCGCGAACAATGTTTTCATAAAATTTCACAATGTTTTCTAATTTTTTTTTATTAAAATATAAATATATTGTATGAGAAAGAAGATGAGAAGGTTATGAGAGTTAACTACCAGACCCAGATCGAACCCGCAGCCTCACGGGTGAAAATCTAGTGCACTAACCACTAGACTATCGAAGTCGTGGGAGAGTTAGCTCAGCTCAAATGTTCATCAGTTTCCTCTACATTTTGTTCTCAGTCATAAGAAATGAAACCCAAAATCTTCTAGCTCAAATTTGGCTTCGAATGGATAGTCAAGTACAGTTTTCCAGAAAACTTTAAAAGATAATATACCAAAAACTAAACGCTAGGGTAGGTTAGTTTCATTTAAGATTTTGGATTACACACAGTGTAATATGTGCGTTTAAAGGTATATCAGTCGAAAAGTGGCAGATTCAAGCCTGGGAAACCCCTCCAGTGGTAGAATTTTTTTTTTTCATTTTACTTTCCAGTTCATGACGATAAAAAATTTGATTGTTTTTGCATACTGAAAGTGTTTAAAGAAAAGTATTTTATAAGTTACAGCCTGTTGAGGGAAACAGTCCACCGGATAGAAGCTTTATAAGAAATTTGGTTTTCCAGGCAATCAGGGAGCGCTTTTTAGTCAAAACATGATTCCGAAATATTTGTTTTTCATCCGTTGTACCAAAAAAAAAAAAAAAACTTGGGCGAAAATTGGGTTTTTACAAACGGCTGCTATATTGTTATGTTAGCCATAAGATCTTCAAAAAACGAAAAACGATCAATAAGGCATCTCAAATTCAGTTTAGTTTAATAATTTTTAACCCTTTTTTGTTTCCGATGAACTGGCAAGGCTGTAAAACGACACGCGCTGACCAAAATACTCTGTGCATGGCTTTATTTTTTAAATAAAGCTGGAATTGATAGAAGAATAAAATACGTTAAAACACACTCCCAAAAGAATTTATTTAAAAAAAATTACGACTTAGTTTTGTATCAACAAGAACGTGAATTATTGCATCAATCTGGTCAAATTCGAGCGAGAATATTTAGGGGAATGTCGAACCATTAGTTTTAACTGTATTATCTGACATTCGACCTATCCAAAATTTTTGCCATCGTATTATTTCAGCTTCATCTCATTTTTTCATTAGCAGTCGAACCGATGAGATGTATTTTGTGCTCTCTGCGATAATCAAGTGATTTTTGAGATTCCAAAAGTGTTTTTGTGCTTTAAAATTACATTGCTTTTTCAACATTTTTGCGTTAAACCAAGCAGGTAAATATTTTTCAAATCATTGTGTGTGAATATTATTTGCAGTCAAAAAAGTTATTTGCATGAAATTTGGTTCTGTTACTCATGGGCGGCTATTTTGTAGAACACAGCTTCTGGAGAATGTCGAACCACTTTTTGTGGGGAATATCGAACCACTTAGTTATATAGTAAATTATCGACAAAATATTAATTTTTAGCAATTTAACGTCAATATACCGCGTTACGTTGCAAAACATGATCGATCCGATGATCTCCAAGAATATTTAGCGGCCAAAGGAGATTAAAATCAACAATTACTTGCGATGTGTACACATGACTAGTGGCTATTTAACATGCAAAAACTGCTACTCCGAATAAATAACATCGATTTTTTCTCTATATTTTTCATTCAAATCTTATGTTTTTTCATAACGAAGTCATAAATAAACGTTTTACATCAATATTTGTTTGAATTTGCAAAGTTGTTCGACATTCCCCACTATTTTTTAAAATGACAAAATCGAATATTTTGGTATACCGCTTAAAACTTTACAACAAATTCGAAATTTTAAATTCTGAAAGTACCAAAACGTAGCATTTTGAGGGTGAGTTATCAGTCAAAATCAAAGTGTGGTTCGACATTCCCCATTTTCCCCTATAATCTGTTTGACTAGAAACATGGATCATATAATCTGCTGTTGTTTGCAGGGTACGTACACACACTAACACATGCACACATTTTTGGAAATATTGAAAACAATAAGACTTTTGTGTATTGTTATCATGTGTGTAAATTTTGCACATAGCAAACAATGAAAACATTTCACTAGCAGTAATTTCATTGTTTTGGGTTTTGTTAATTTTTTATCAACAACAACGAGACCTCGTAACACTATTTTTATATTATTTCTAGTCGAAGATTGGCAGTTTTGAATATTATTATGAAAGAGTTTTTCTGTATTATATGATAGCAATATCGCTCATAATCGCAGTTAACACAGTGGCTAGTGCGTCGCACAGTGTCGCGAGCTCATACATTTTTGGGACAAAAATAGAAGGAGACTTCGCAGTGTAATAAAATTTCGAACAGACGTAATTAAGAAAAAAAGAAACGAAGTTTTATCAAAACCCCACCACCCATACAACCCAAAACGAATTTTGCATTTTGTATTCGGCAAAAAGTCTTCTAACTTATCATAAGGACTACAAATAATGAAATAAAAATATTATCGTAAAACAATAATTAAATAAATAAAAAATTATTGCACAAAATAAAAAAAATAAAAAATTATTTCAAAATATTAAATAAATATAGGTAAATATAGGTCAGCCTTTGGTTAATCGGTTTTATCATACAAGCTTCTTTATCTGAGCAACGGCAAAAGCCACAATCATAGAGGCTCGCACTTTGGAGATTCACTTTTCCACCCCCATTGCGGAAACCTGATAGCGGAACAGGGCAGATGATAGATCACCCGGAATAGTTAGTTTGCCAATGGAAGAGTCCACACCGGCAGGAGGAAAGCGCAAAG